>VFFE01007524.1:251566-322153 GCA_008921705.1 Burhinus oedicnemus | reverse complement strand
AGTCCAGTCTGGGACTTCCCCTGAGCCTGCTGGTGACGTGATTGTCATCCTGGGAGCTTGATACGGCTTTGTATATTTCATTTCCTACTAAACACTTAAGTCTCTCTTTTTCTCTCTTTTCTTTCCCCTCTCTTTCCTGTCTCCTGAGCGGAGCAGGAGAGAGAGAGAGCATCTGTCGTTCCATCGGATTGGGCCAATCTGGCCCAAACCACGACAGATTTCACACATTGTCAAAGGCAAGCTACTGGAGTGGTGAGGACTTAACATTTAATCCAGTATGGCAGTTCTTCTGTAGTAGAATCCTATAGATTATGGTACTGAACTGGGAATAAGAAATATGATTGACAATTTAGCCCGTGCTTCCACGTTGCTATATGGCATCACTTCATGTCCTGGTAGCTTCTGATCCTATTTGGAGTTGCTCAACCTCTGTGGGGCAGTTTTAAAGTACTTCAGTCATTGATCATGCCTACGTCCTGTGCTGTTGATATTAATAGGGGAAAGGCTCTTGTTTTCTTAGGCATCAGTAACTGCTGTTAGGGGCAATCTAGACTAAGCCCATTTCCATTCTTACAAGTAGTGGTAGTGCAGCTTCAGTGGTCTACCTAACACAAGAAGAATGCCATGGCCAACTAAGGTACTGTCATGCTACAGCGTCACTGTTCTTTAACCAAGGAGAAACAAAGGTGACATTTGGAGCAGAATTCTCGTACCAGCTATGAAGCAATGCTTTCACAGTATTATCCACTTGCCTCATGATGTTCTCTTGCATTTATAAAATGGTCCTTTGTGTATATTTTAAAATAACACTAATTAAGAGGCATCTTAATAGAACATGAGGGAATAAATGTAATTTGAATACCTTTATGAGAAAGCATGGCCCAGAGGTTTTACTGCTAAAGTGCAGTGGAAAAGAATACTGAATAGTCGTCTTGAGGATCTCTCTTGTTCTTCTCCCTATTGAAATGCAGTGAGTACAAGCTCAATGATCTTTTTTGTTCTTGCTCTTAATTTCTTTTGGCATTTTTATGTGCTACCTTTCCTTTATTAAGTAGGGGAAAAAAAGTATTAATTTCTATGTTTATCCTTCATCATCTCTAGCTTTGTTAGGTTCTTATGTAGTCACTTTGCTCTGACCTGAATGCTGCTAGCTACACAGGACCCTAAGAAAGTTGCAAATAATAGTTTACAGTCATCAAAAATATCTTTCTTCATAATTGCAAGAGTGGTTAGTTAACAGAACTTCGGCTCCCAAGTCTCACTGTATATAATTTGGAGCCTTTGTTTCTCTTATGGGACTCTCTTGTGGGATGTACATGTCAGGGAGCAGTAAGAATGGGTTGCTCCATAAGGGGAGGTGAGCTAGGAGTTTTAATCTTAGTGGCAGGACGAGTGCAAACTAAACATTTCAGAAACAGAACTAGCAAGGTACTTGCAAGATACCAAGTGAGCTGTAGATGCAGATACTGAAACCATTGTGAACACACTTGGGATTGTAAGGTTTGTAGCTTCACAGAAGAGCCATCAATTAATCATTTCATAAAAGGAAGAGTGACATTAAGGTGACTAGGAAAAAAAATCCTTGCATTCTTGCACTGGAGCCTTCAGTTTTGTAGGCTCTTAAAAGCTAGTGGGCATCACTTCCGTCACATAACTTACTTTTAATCAGTAAGTGTATATATAGAATATAGTAAAAGCAGCTTTAGCTGCAAGAATTCTGGGTAGCTAACAACGTTAAGAAAAATCTTTTTTGCTCTGTCTTCCGTTCTTTATTTTATAGGCAGAAAGTGAAAAACTGGGATTATTTTTCCTTCTTAAAAATAAATGTAAATAAATAAAGTAATGTAAATAATTACAGACTCTGATGACTCTGATGTTGCTTGCTTGTTGGTTGTCTTTGAAGATGCTGGAATCTTCTGACTTTCTCCTTGGCTGAGGAGAAAATGTGGAGCTATTAAAAAAGGGAACTTTTGCGCAGCCCATTTACAAGGAATTAGTTAAGCAAGTGTTAAAAAAAGGAAATAATGGTTAGACATTGAAATGTTCTTAGCTCTATGGCTAAGAATTTCATTGACCTTGGTAATGGCAATCTCCTGTCATCCATGTGAATCTACTGAAACAGAAAGAATAATCTCACTTTTTAATTATGTGCACACACTTTGCTTGTGCATGCACAAAACAGACACAAGCGTAGAGTAATATTTTGTTGTTGTTTTTGACAAAGCATATGGCTTACTCATTGTGTATGCATATGCCTGTGTGGACAGAGGGGTGAAAGAGGAAACAGCAAAAGGACACCAGCTGGTTGTTTCTTCTTGGCCTGTGTTTGGACTATCCTGTTGCAATAATGTTTCTGTTCTAACCCACAGACATTTCTGCACTTTCCTAAATTTTATGGAGAAGATTGCAGGTGTACACTTCAATCATCTGTCATTGCAAGAAGACTGAAAAAATACTTTGCTTATTATTGTACAGGAATAGCTGGTGGACGAAATAAAGAAGCTTAGAAGTAAGGCTAAATATCAGCTTCATGGAGATGCAGCACTTGGCCAGGTTTAGAACTGATAAAGTTAGTAAACTACATTATTGAATCTGGTCCACGTTATTTAATCTAAATCTACACTGAAGAATCTTCCTTAGTCTGGCTGTGTACAACATTTTCCAGAAGGTACATGTAACGCTAAACTTCATTGAAAATTTAGTAGATTTGTTCTTGAATTTTAATTTTTAATTTCCAAAATTTTTCCAGAACCACCTTCTTGCATTTTCTAGGAGATATTCCAAGTTGTCCTGAGGGGATCTGTGTTCTGGTGTATGGGGGTAGTGACTTGCTCTGACTGGTTCTTTAGTTTGTAGTCTCCTAAGCGATAAGGATTCATTCATTTATAGTTGTATGTTGATTGTTACATAGCATGCATGAATTTGTGGGGTTTTCTACTCCAAAAAAGTAATCTGTGGATCTGCAAGGATTCTTGAGATAACTGCTATTACATAGAGTGCAAGAGGTATACTGGATTAAGGGAGTGCAGCATCTGCATATAGTGCATTCTAAGGGCTTTTCATCCAGTAATGCAAAATGAAGACCAGTAATAAGCCAACAAGGCAGTTTATTAGTCCTCTACTAATATTTAGAGACTTAGAATTATCCACATACTACTTAGTTGTGGGTTTTTTCCCTTTAATATGATCTGATTATGCACATAGAAATTGTCCATTATCAGTATGTGTCTTGGCTAGATGCTGTCTGTCTCCAGAGCATTTTTATAGAGACAGCCATCTGGCTGAGGATATGGTAGTAAAGCGCAATGTATGTCTATGTAATGAGGTAAGATTCAAGAAAAAAAATATTATGGTGAATGAATACCACCATAATATTTTCTTTTACATTTGAGACACAGGAAGAAGGGAGCTGCTCGTTTGACTGAAATATAAAGCATTGTACAGCACGTCATAGTTTCAAATCCAGCCCAGGTTGTTAGCAACAGATCTGTTGCCATCTAATTTGAATCTGCCTCTATGTATAAAGACTTGGTCAGCCCAATTTGCACTGAAAAACAGGGTATCGACAACTTCACTTTCATTGTATGGAGCAACTAGCAGGTTTGGACATGACGGCTGTGTGGATGACAGATCACCTAGAAGAACTTTGCTTCTGTAAGAAGGAGGTGGATTGATTCTGTAAAGAGCATGTTTCACTTTTGGTGCTGTAAGATAGGGTAGACCTACACAGGGACTACTAGATTTCAGATGGTTGGGGTTTGCTTTTTGACAATCAAGTAGCAATGACTGTCCTGATTAAAATTCTTCCTGGTGATTACTATCATCTTACTTACTTTGGTTTTCATTGGTGTAGAACCCTTGAGTCCTAGTTAGGTTCTTATTCTACAAATACAGAATCAGGAAATAAGCAGGACTGATTTTCGTGATGGTTTTCACCAGAAGATCAAAAAGTGCCTTTCAAAAGAGCTAAATACCCTTAGGTGAATTTTATTAATGGAGAAACCAAGTCATAGGCAATGAAATCACTCCTTGCCCTCCAGCAGACCAGCATCATGTTGAGGATAGAATCTAGGTCCTGAGAGTCACACACTATTCTCTTGTTCATGCATCCACTAACATATCATGCCTGATTTACAAAGGAGCTGATTACCTTTAGTTTCTTTTGATTTTAACCAAAGTTCTGAATGCCCAGTATTTAAAAAAATGAAGCCCAGTTTAGCAAAAATGCCCGCAGCAGCCTGTATTTTAACATGGAAGGCTGTGTTCCCTTTATGAAGCTATTGTGTTTTTTCTGTAAACAGCTGAATATTGAAAGTGTTCATAACAGAGATAGATGGAGTTTATATGTATGTGCTGTAATTCCTATTGTAAACTGTAGAAAGGCATTGTAAGAAGTGGTGAAGATTCTGAACCCCTTGTCCAGAAATGAGGTGATCTAGTTCTCATCAAATCCATACTGTGAAGTTGAATATTATAATAGATACAGTATTAGCATTACATGTGAGTTGTGATTTATGGGTGTTGATAACATGGAAATCTCAGATGGTATACTCCCTCTGTTTTCTTGCTGTATATATAAGAAGTCATTCATTAAGTGAGAAAAAAGTTAATGTAATTTGTCTGGAAGCAATCTGTAATGCTTACTAAGTGAACAAAAGGCTGTTCTTTCTGGTTTCCCTTCATTGATTCTTCATGTAGATATTGGATTGTTACTAAAAATTCATTTGGGATTAGAAACAATTTGAGAATTTTTTTGAATAGCTGTGTAGAACATCTTTGTTCTCCTAGCTAGCTGGCAGAAAAAAAGAGAATTTGCTTTTAAGGTCTTTCTGGGGCTGCTTTGCACAACTTCGCCCACATGAAAGAGCAATAGGTTTTGTTCACTTGGAAATTCAGCCCACTTAGGGCATGGCCAACAAGAGTCTACCTCTCTCTTGGCTGCAGGGAAGATTTGCAAGGATTTGCAATCCTCTTTCTTAGTCCACAAGGAGGATCTAAATTTAGGAAACTGCAAATAAGGTCCTCTCAAATCTTGTACCAATCTTTGCACCTCTAGGCAGGGGCTAGCATTTAGGGCCAGAAAATCTAAACTATTGATGTGAGTATCTATTTTAATTTGATTCCCTGTATATTCTAAGCAGCCACATTGGGAATGGAAGGGTATCAGCTGCCCTGACAGGGACGAGTTACACAAGTAATAATGCTTCTTTTTTGGGTGGAGGGGGTTGATGGGAATGGGGTGAAGAAATAAACTAGGACATATGCACAGCAGTTAGAGAATGGGTTGAAACTCTGTCCTTTTGGATTAGTCTCAAACAGTTGTGTAACTCAGGCCAGTTAATTTTTCTGGCTGAATTCTGCTATTGGAAACACTCTTGACCCCAGTGGAGTGTATGAAAAGTACATTAGAGTACATGCGGATAGAACATTGTGTATTATCTCTCTTTGAAAAAATGGGGTAGATGACTAAAAGTTATTGATTCTGGGGGGTGTCTCTGTTCCTGTAATAGGGAAACAGTATCTTTTTCTTCTACTTGATAGGCTTATTGGTAGTTGTTCATGCCTTCATACCTAGAAATCAGCAGATGACTGGCTAGTATGGGTAAGGCTCTGCTAACTAATGCTAAAGTCAGACTACTCCTTCATAAAGTGGTATATGAGAATTTTCAGTTTCCTTTCATTTTAATCAGCTGGTTTTGTATATTTTTTATGGCATGTTGGCATGCTGAAATGAGAAAGTTGCTTTGTGCATGGTTCCCCGGTTCGCTGCCACACACAAGAATGAGTCTTTTCCCAGGAAGATAGATATGTGATGTACTTGAATTTGATTGTTTTCTTGTTCTTTTTCTTAATCTGCATGTCAGTAACTTCCAAGGTCTTAAATGTTCTCACATAGTTCTGAGCAATAACACTTCTGTAGTAGCCTTGTGAGGAAGCAAGCATGTAGGGTTGGCTCTTTCACTGGGGACATTTAGGTCTACTCCTGCTGGAACTTCACTGGTGATCAAACACCTAAGTAAACTCTTCCTGGGTTACTTTTTTGCCAGCACTAAGCCTGACAAAACAACCACAGGAGAGGAAGTGTGCTGCACCTGCAAAACCAGTGAACATACATACCCACCAACAAAATACTATTAGAGCTGTCACTGGGGAGCCCAGTGTCATTGGTAAGAAGTGAGCCCTCTTTCATTACCCTTGTGTATAGCAGAATAGGTTTCTGCATTACTTACAATAGCTTTTAATTCTACTGCAAAGCCTAAAAGGAACAAATTTAGATCGGATATGTGGTTTTGTGCTTTCAGTTACATTTTCTAAGTAGAATAGTTGGTGCCCTCCTCTCAGTTGCGTAGCATAAAGTTCATTCTTGCTACATTCTTGTTGCAAAGCTACAAGCTGTAGGAATACGTCGTCATTTTCTATTGGATTTAACCAGGGTACAGCCACCTGACAATGTATTTAACACAGCTGAGCTAATATTTGGCAATAATTCATACTTCAAAAGTGCTTGAAATTCTCTGAGTGCTGCTAAGCACCCATATTACAGCAAACCATGTTATATAGATCAGCAATTCTGAACTCTTTTGGCTGTGTCTCGGTATTTGAAATGTCTGGTTTTAGCTGCTTTTGCTTTTGTCCAGCTGTTAACGGTTGCACTAAAAAGGTAATGTGCAATTTTTCCCTTTTGGTAGGTGTCAGGAACATGCTAAGTAGAGATTAGACCAAGATCTTGGAACACATTATTCCATTTCCAACTTGGACTTTTTTGACAAAAAATATTCCAAGGGGCAAGGTCCTTCAGCTCACTAGTCTCTAAAATGTGAAGAAAATAGATAACTACATTTTTAAAGCTGGATGCATAAGAGTGGTTTTTTTATATGGCTCCCAAAAATGTTTTCCCAAAAGCAGTGAGCAGCAGTTAATCTATGTCTTGAAAAACAGCTGTTGAGCAAACGTGGTGAGAACTGGAATTGACACCTGACTGTGTGTTCAGAAATGGGGCAGTGGGATTGTTTGGATCCTGCTGCCAGTGGTAAGCTAGGGTCCTTCCCCCTCTTTTTGTCTTTTTCTACTCTGATTTCTTTGACTTTTTTGTTATGTATCTTTGTATTTTGAAAAATTTAGTGTGAAGAGGATCAGGAAGGCTGACCTTCCCTCCTTTCTGTGACCCTGTTGAAATCAGCAGACGCTATGCTATTGATTTCAGTGCAGCCAGTATTTTATCCTTTGTATTTAAGAAAACAGTTTATGCTCAGACTCTTTTACCACTTAATTTTTGCATTATAGTCACAGCTAAATGTTCTACCTGTAGTTTGTTGCTATTCAGGAAACAATGGCTCAGTTTCTTTTTCTTTATGAGGAAATTAAGACAGGTATGAATAGAATATTTTGAAGTTTTTGTCATCTGTGTAGTTTATTTTCAAGGCCTAGACATTTCATATACATATGACAGATCTTCACACATGCATATATGGCAATGACAATGAGATCAAAAAGACTGGTTCAGAACTAAGTTTAGAATAGTGGATTTGAATGTAGTACCTTTCTAAAATTAACTTCTGCCAGTTTCCCCTGCACAAAACACATCTGATCTCTGGATTAGGTGAGCCAAGCCTTAATTTAATCTGAAAGTTTAACCTAAAAACTTTTGGAAAGTGATTTACAATCTGTATTTACTAAGGACACTGGTCTTTTCCTAACAAAAGTATTCCTTAAGGTTTTTTGCCAATCTCAAAATGAGTGAAATGACTGCATTAATGTTAAGTGGGAGCCACTGCCACCTTTATCAAAGAGATATTTAAGCTTCTTCAAACATTTCACCTTCTTACAAGGACTGTTAGAAAATGAACTAAGAAACCATCCTGCCCTAGAAACTTCTCTGGAATTTATGGAGGAAGTAGTCTTTCAATATTTTTGCTGCAGCAGAGGAATCACCTTGCTTGTCACCAAGAAAGGATTCATTTAGCTAGAAATTAATCCTGCGCTGCCTCCTTAAAAATGTACTTGGGCAGATCTAATTCTTGTCAGGCAGAAAGCAAGTGATGCATAGACAAAGAGTCGCATCACATTTCATTTATGCTCACTAGTCTTGCTTCATTTCTGACCTCCATGTTCCTCAATGTTTTCTGCAGTGTCGGCTGTTCAATTTGAATTCTTAGTGGCCATTTTTAGTTTCTACCTTTTTTGCAGAGGTTACAGAAAAAATGGGAGAGATGTTTCTGGTGGTTCAGTTCAAACTTGGCTGTACATCTTCTGGCAAATGGTTTAGTATGTGCACAAAAAAAATCTGCATGGGCTGAGAATGAATGGAGACATCTTTAAAATGGCTTTGGAAAACAGCATAGAACATATTTGATTCAGATTGGCAAGGCAGGAAAATTATTACTGCACAGAAATGTGGCTCTGTGTTTAGCAAGTTGTTCTTAAGGATTTTCCAACGGCAGGCTGGCTACGCTGGTCAATAAAGCAGAACCAAAAGACTTCTGCATTGGTATTAGTCTGAACCACTAAGTCCACTTATAAGACAGCACAGTCCTCTTGGCTCACATCTAGAGTCAGTCTAGCTTTTCAGCTGCCTCTTCTGAATCTAGGACATAGGTCCCCTGTGTGCCCAGTTCCAGAGTTAGCTTGCCTAGACTGTGCTATCATTGTACAACCAGTGTACTGAAAAGTATCTTGGAACTTTCTTCTTGTGTACGGTGAGGGGAGGGTAATGAGGAATAAACCAAACATGACTGTACTTGACTGAATAGTCTGCCACATATATGCCTATCCACATCCGTACTTTGGTTTTGTACAACTTCGGGGCAATAGATTAAATGTTTGAGGAAGTTAACATGCTTATAGAATGATAACGAAGATGCTTTGCTAGTTCAAAGATCTTCTAGTTTTACAGGTCAAAGAAGGCAATACATTTAGCTCAGACTGTGAACTGACTAGTCTGAGGTCATATGACATGTCAGGAGACAAATTACAAGTGGAGTCTAAGAATGCCATGTGCCTGACGTAATTGTTATATAGCCTCTACCATGACATTTGGGCTGCATTTCTTTGCAGCAATTACATTGTTCTTTTTGTGTTGCTTAAAAGTGCTCAGAGCAAGAATGACAACATGACTAACAAAGACCTCAGGTTTGGGTTGATGGCAAGTTGAGTATGAGTCAACAGTGTGCCGTGGCAGCAAAAAGAGCCGTGTCCTGAGGTGCATCAAGCACAGCATAGCTAGCCAGTTGAGGGAGGTGATTGTCCCACTCTACACTGCACTGCTGTGTCCCCACCTCAAGTACTGTGTGCAGTTCTGGGTGTCTCAATATAAGAAGGACATCAAACTGTTAGAGTGTGTCCAGAGGAGGGTGACCAAGATGGTGAAAAGCCTCAAGAGCAAGAGTTAGGAGGAGCAGTTGTGGTCACTTGGCTTCTTCAGCTTGGAGAAGAGGAGGCCGAAGGGTGACTTCATTGCAGTGTCCAACTTCCTCAAGGGGGGCAGCAGAGGAGGGCAGCAGAGGGGGAGATGCTGATCTCCTCTCTCTGGTAACCAGTGATAGGACAAGAGGAAATGGAATGAAACTGTGTCAGGGGAAGTTCATATTGGACATTAGGAAAAGGTTCTACATTGAGAGGGTAGTGGGTCACTGTAACAGGCTCCCCAGGGAAGTGGTCATAGGCAGCAAGCCTGTCAGACTTTAAGGAGCATCTGGACGATGCTTTTAATCATATGATTTAGTTTTAGGTAGCCCTGCAAGGAGCAGGGATTCAGACTTGATGATCCTTATGAGTCCCTTCCAACTCTACTCTATGATACTCTATGATTCTAAGAGGATGCAAAGAGGGCTAAAAACTCTGCTCAAGACAGCATGAGACTCTCTAGAGTTGTGCAGCAATGGACTCTGTACAATAGGACACATTCCAAGGCACTGCCTAGAGTAACTACCCTGATATACTAGAACCTTCAGAACAAACAGAGCCCCTGAAAGCGGATACAATCCAGGCCTTGGACAACAAAGTGCCTGGGTGAAACATGGTGTTGCATGTCAGGGTTGCAGTCATGGTTGAGTCACTAAGTCACCACAAAAGGAGATGTGAGGGATATGCACAGACTGCCATATGGGCAGACAAATAGGAGATTGACAGGATCTTTGCAGAGCTCCTACAGAGGCAAGAGCCTAAGCCCCGCAGTGCAAGAAAGGAGGGACAACTCTGAATTTGAATGACCAGTGGATGTATACTGCCATACAAGCTGAAGGGATGCGTCATAGCTGGGTGAATCTGAATCACACCTGAACCAGTGCTGAGAGGAAGTGGTGTGTGACACTGGTTGGAGACTTCCTTCTACAGGGTACAGAGGCACCCATCTACTGACCTGACTTGCTACCTCATGTGATCTGTTGCTTGCAGGGAGGTTGGACTGGGGCTGTTGCAGAACGCACTAAGGCATGTCTGGACTTTGGCCTGTTAACCCCTGGCCTGCTTATCCATGTGTTTAACAATGATACTGTCAAGGGAGACCTTAACAAACCAAGAGTGGCTAACAGGGCACTGGAGCCCAGGTGCTGTTGTCCTTGGTCCTGCCAGTGGAGAGGAAAGGCTTGGGTAGGAGGGCATCCAACCTACAGGTTGACACCTGACTGCACAGCCAATGTTGCAGACAGAGCTTTGGCTTTTATGACCATGGACCCACCCTTTGAGGAATGGGGAGTGCTGGGGAGACACAGGATGTAACACAGGGGTGGGGCAAGACAATGTTTTCCGACAGGCTTTCCAGCCTAGCTAGGAGGGCTTGAGCCTAGATTCATGAGGGGATTGTGACAAAACCTGAAGAGGAGGCACAGGGAGCAGGAAGGAAGTGCATGGTGAAACAGGTGCGCACACTTTTGTTGCAGAGCGCCAGGGGGCGGAGGCACACGAGGAGCTGGGGTTGGCCACAGCACAAGTAGTGCTCTCAGTGGCCAGGGTGCACTCCCACAGCACTCGAGCTGAATAGGGAGGGCAGAGCAGATGTGCTGATAACAGGGTCCACTGCCTTTCCCAGGCAAGGTAAGGCAAGGTAATGAATTGGGTCACGGTCCATCCAGAGAGTCCAGTGAGGAGAAGAAGGAGATGGGGTCAGTGCGTCAGGGCCTGGAGTGCATCCGTCTTCTAGGAGTATAGTTGGCTAAATTAGAGTGTAGGAGGCTGAGTCCAAGTCCAGCGCCTTTGCTGATAAGGCTGTGGGAAGAAAGCTAGGAGCAAGGTCCTGTCCCTCCTTTCCCTTGGGAACTGTTTTTAAGCAGTGGCCTTACCACTGGCTCCTGCCTCTGTTACATTGCAGCTGTGTAGCAGCCCTGTCTATGGCTGATCTTGTACTGCACAGTCTGGACCTTGACCCAGACCCACTGGTTGAGCTTCCTGGCTGATCTTGGATCTGCCTCATCACTATGGACTTGCTGGGGGATCGCTGGGCTGCATGTGACCCACTGTCTTTGGCCCCCATGGACTTGCAGTTCTGCATCCTGGCTCCTTCTTGGTCAGGCCACTGGTTGTGCCTGCCTTGTTACTGTGTTCCGCTCCTGACTAGCCTTCCATGGTGGAACAGCTAGCCCTCACTGCTCTCTGACACAGAGGCAGGACTGCTGGCAAGGCTGCAGTGTAGGTCCAAGGTCCACCCAGCCATGAGTGAGACATGTAGCAAGATTACAGCCCCGAACTTGAAGAAAGCAGGCTTTGGCTTGTTGAGGGAATCTTGTAGGCAGTATCCCATGGGAGTTGCCCTGGAGGGCAAAGGGATCCAGGAGAGCCGGTCAGACTTCAAATACAACCTCCTCAAAGCACAAGAAGAGTCCGTTCTGATGTGTGGGAAGTCTGTCAGGCCTGGCAGAAGGCTGGCATGGATGAACAGAGAACCCCTGACTGAGGTTGACAGCACAAAGGAAGTGCGCGGAAGGCAGAAGTGGGGCCAGGCTGCTCTGGAGGAACACAGCCATTGCCTGAGTGTGGTGGGGTGGAATCTGGAAAGCCTAAAGCTCAGCTGGAGTTGAAACTAGTGAGGAAAGTGGAAGGCAACACAGAGGACTTTTATGAATACATTAGCGGTAGGAGGGACCCTAAGAAAAAGAAGTGGACCCTCTGCCAAATGGGGCAGGGTACCTGGTGACAAAGGACACACAATGCCTTTTTTTTTTTTTAATGCCGCAGGTCAAGAGATATGGTCATGCCCTGCCACAGGCTCCTTCTGCTCTCCTCTGAACTCGTCTCATACTCCTCCCCATTGGTCTCTCTCACTCAAAGAGCTACTCTGCATGCTTTCAGAGGCTGTTTGAGGCTATCTGCTTGTTTCTTCAAGTGCCCTAAGCATGCTCTGCATGCACTGGGGTTCTTCTAGTCTTTCTTCTACTTTTGCGGCCTTCCATTGGTACCATGTGTTCTCCTTGGACTCTTTTAACATCTCTGCTTCTTTCTTGGTCTCTGTGAGGCTACTCTCTGCTCTCTCAGCATTCTTTCAGTCTTTCCGCTATATTTTTGCACTTCTTCGAGGCTACTGTATGCTCTCTGGGTGTCTTTCTTGCCTACTTTTTTCCACCTTTCTGAGACTAGTCTTTGTTATCCTTCACATTTGCGGGCTTTATGCTATTTTCTTACCTTCTCTGAGACTACTCTGTCTTCTCTGAGGTTCTTTTAGGCTCTCTTCTAGTCTCTCAGGCTCTGTAAGGCTCCTCTGTTCTCTGGGACTCTCTCAACCTGTCTGCTTGCTCCCTAGCTTCTCCAAAGCTGCTGTGGCTGCCTTTCAGGCTTTCTCTCTGTTCTTTCCTCTCACTGACGTGACTTGGGAGCACTTTCAGTCTTTCTGCTGTGTCCCCTCTCTCCCATCGCCCCCAATTTCTGCAGTTAAACTGGGTTTTCTGGGGTTGTTTGAGTCCCTTCAAGGTTTGTGGCATCTCATCAGCTACTCTGCTTCCTCCTGAGACGTTTTCAGCCACCCTCCTTGTTTCTTCCCTTCCCCAAGGCTATTCTCTGTTGCTCTTTAGCCTCTCCTTTCTTAGCAGCTGCAGCCATACTCTCCTAGTGCTCTTTCAGAATGTCTGCTACTTTCTTGTTATTGTCAAGGTGTGTTCACCATGGTTCTTTCAGGCTTTCTAACTAGTTTCTTTGCCTCTTTGAGGCTACTGTGTTCTCTGAGTCTTTTACAGATTTTTGGCTCATTATCCCTTCTTTGCTGTTACTCTTTGGGGCACTTGCAAGCTTTCTGCTTTTTTGGTGTTGTTTTTGTTTGGTTGTCTTCTCTGAGGCCACCCTTTGTACTACTGGGTACTCTAGAGCTCCTTTAATATCTCTGATACTTTCTTGTTATTGCTGAGCCTCTTTGGTATTCTCTGGGGGGTCCTTTGCCTCATCTGTTCCTTTCTTGTCCTCTTTGACACTGCTACATTTTGTTTCCTTGGGCACTTACAGGCTTTCTTCCCTTTCTTGAGGCCATTTTATGTTCTCTGAATCTTTTTCAGACTCTCAGTTGCTTTTATTGGCTTCTGCTTGTCTCCACTGTTTCATCTGGGGATCTTTCAGACCATTTTCTAATTTCCTGGCATTTGGAGGGCTATTCTGTGATCTTTCTCTCAGTGTTTAATCCATTTTCACGGTTTCTCTGAGACTTCTTGGTGTCCTCTGGATGTCTTTCAAGTTCTCTACTACTTTGTCCTCTCTTTGACTATTCTATGTTCTCTGGGACACTCGCAAACTCTTTCCTATAAAATTATCAGGCTCTCAAAAACAACTTGCTGTTCATTGGGGATCTTTCACACCTATTTCTGTTTTATTACTGTTTTGAAGGAGGATAAGAGAGGATGGGGCGAGGGGGGGATCTTTTCAGAGATGCAACAGCTTCAAGACCTCTGAACTTTAACTGCAGTGGAGTTGGAATAGATCTCTGCGAGTCACCTTTTGGAATTTTTTTGTCCCCTTTTGGTTTTGGTGGTAGTTTGGGTTAGGAGACAAATGAGCTCAAAGAGACACCTTTTAAAAAATCCTTTATTTTTATATCATCCTAGTAAAAATCTTTTATATAAAGACGAAAGTAGATATTGCATAGAAGAAACACTGGTGCAAACATCACCTGGTGGAAATGGCATATTGTTTCTTAGTGTCTACTATCTACTGCACAACAGACGGCTAGCCCATAGGCAAACATCTTCAGGTTTCCCCATGCCAGCTACAGCACGAAGCTGCGCAACTCTATGGAAAGAAGTTACGTCAGAATTATGTGTGCCCTATTCCATGCTGCTCCCAAGAACCCTTTTCCTCCTTGCCTTTTCTATGCCTGACCAATACATTGCCCAAGAAAGACCACGAGGATCAGTTCAGCTGCCCTCTGCTTGCACTGTTCCTGTGTGTAAGTTTGTATTTCATGCGTACAAATGGGGAGTGGACACAGGATAGGAGAGCTGGCCTAACATGACCATAGTCCAGGACTCAATGCATGAAATATAAAAAGCATCTTCTGTCATCTTGGAGACATTTATGCCATTGTTTTTATCATCTCACATGCTACTTAGCTATGGGCAATTCTTTTGAGCACCCTCCACCTGGGCTTCCTATAACTGACAGCCTTGGTACCACCAGGAGGGCACAGAATTCACTGCTATCACTTCAACAGCTTTCACGTAGATGTTCTTCAAGCAGTTCTCCTGTTATGTCTCTGCTTAAGTTCTGCTGCAGCTTCCAAGCACCAAACACAGTGAGAGAGCAGGTATGCTACAGTCTGAAAGAACACTCAGAGAAACAGCGCTTTCACACACTTGAACTGTGCTTTCATGAATTAGAGAGGTATGCATTTGTACAAATCAATATTTGTGTATATTAAAGATACTTTTACTCAGTATCAGTTTTTATTTAAAAACATGCTAAAAACTTATAGTTAAATAATCAGAATGACATTTGGGGAAAACACACAGCCACCCACGCACCAGCATAAGCAAAAAAAGTGCATACATACATGAGCCAAAGCTCCCTTTGACCAGTTTACAGGACAGTTAGTGCCTTCTCTGACAAACTGACTGATGCAGCCTCACACTTTCCAGAGCTGTTTTTTGTTGCCTGGAAAATGGCATTATTTTTCTGCTCCTTTCAGAAGGACACACATGGTGCCTTCCTTGCCTTGGCATTTACTTCTGTAAGGTCTGATCTTGGGCCTTAGGTCCCTGAGCTTAGTGGCAAAATCTGGCAATGACACAACTTTAAAAAAGTTTGCAGGTCAAGAGACATGGTTATTCCATTTTATTTGGTACTACCCCTGGACTACTGTACCCAATTTTGGGTTCCTGAGTGGAAGAAAGACATGGGCATACTGGATCCATTAGGATCATTTGGGAGACTGGGATGGGTGACATACAAGGAGAATTTGAGAGAACTGGATTAGTCAGAAGAAGAGAGTTTAACAGGGTGGAAGAGATGGTCTCGTTGCTGTCTTCAGCTACCTCATGTGAGGACATAGAGGAAATGGAGCCAGTCTCTTCTTGGAGGTGTGCAGTGATAGGACAAGAGGCAACAGACGCAAAGTGGAACAAGGGAAAGTATAAGTAGTTATTAGGAAAAGAATTTTCAGTTTGAGGGAAGTTAAACTTTCCAATGGGTGCATAGAGATGTTTGGACTCTGTTTTTGGATGTATTTGTAACTTGACAAGGCCATGAGTTACTTGGTTTATGCTAACTTTGCTTTGAGCAAGAGATGGATTCAAATGTCACCAAAATTTATTTCTGAAGTACAACTTTGGATCCAGAGTAGTGTGAGTACTATGCCTACCGCAGTAGTTTCCAATGTTAAGTGCAGCCTTGTCTGCAAGATGAGTAAGTTAAAAATTGGGTTTCCTTGGTCACATGTTGTATGACTTTATCAGTCAGGAATATTCAAGAAGAGAGATCATCAGAAGGAAAAAGATTTCAGAAAGAAAATTTTGTTTTTTATTTGCAGTTTTGATGAAAACCAGCAGGCTGTGCTAGCAGATTTTTTTTCCCCAGGAAGAAACACACAATCTTGTCATTTTCAATTTTTACATGAGCAAGGAAAAGAACTGCAGCACAGAGCCTGCTGTTTTTATTTGTGACTGTTAAATTTTCATTTGGATGATGAAAAGAGGATGCTAAAGCAGTCGTTAACATGCTGTCTTCAGATGTATTCAAGGCCTTGTTTAGTAACCTTACTTTTTCTTGAGATTTGAAAGCAGAGGCTTCTGTATTATACTCAACGTTTACTACCAAGTTTATGTTAATTCTTCCCCCCTCCCCCCCTCCCACCCGATAAGGGTTGTGTAGGTCTGGTACAGCCTTCTTATTTTAGGACTATTTTGTGTTGTACAAAAATGCTACAACATCGGCAGAATTAAATATTGTCTGCCTCTTCTTTTTCCCCATACAGCTGGAATCAGACTTTTAGGTTTGGTTTCTAAAATATTCCCAGAGAAAAACAAAACAGGGACTGCTTTAGCTAAGGCTAAATAGCTGCTTCTTTGCAACTGGGGGGAGGTTTAACAGCAACATAGTGTTTTCAATTCATTCATTCCTTCAGTCATTCATTCTGCGGTTACTCTATTCCACCTTTCTAAACTGAATCTGTGGGTTAGTAATTCCAGAAGTGAAGCCACACATTTGCAAGGACCCAAGCAATAAGAATGCTGTTTAGAACTATTCTGCTTTTCTTCAGCGTTTTTCAAAGCCATTTACAACCGCAGGTGAATGTAATTTCCAAATAGCAAATCAAAACCATAATGATAACACAGCAAAATCATTGTCAGAGACTAGTCTAGTTCTTCTCAGCCCCATACAAAGAGTTCATAAAGTTTAACATCATGATAATAAAGTGCACAATTTCTATGGTTAGGGCAATGTAAGTTTCCTAGGTAAATCCTTTGAACGTGGGAAGTCAAGATCACGCTGAACTATATAGTATAGTGTCTTAATTCAGCATAAGTTCTATCAATTCAGCCTCTTGAAGAGTGTTGTCCACTTCACAGAGGCTTCTTCTCAGAAATGAATAGTTTAACAGCTTCCATATCATCCATTATTCATGCCTTTGATGTATCTGTAAGGAAATTTCAGTTTCAGAAGTGAGGGTCTGTTGGACAAACTCCATTCTTTTAGCACTCCTGACCACTCCCTTGGCCTGGATTGTCACTTGGAGGTATTGCAGAATTTCCAATTTTTCACCTTTTACATAAAAAAAAAAAAACCCAAACAAGTAAGAACTCACTGAAGTCATAGTGCATTCTTTCCATGCTTTCTCTGGTGCTTTCTGCTATGTGAATGGTCTTTCTTTCAGAGATGCATGCAAACCTTATCTGTGCAGGGTGGCTCTGGAGCCTTGATCACAACATATGATGGTCATTTCTTGCTGTTTTGGTCAATGCCAATGTTTTGGCAAAGAAGTGCCATCCCCTGAGTCCTGCCATTTTATCTGTGCATCTTCCTGTTCCCTCTTCTTGTCTGGAAATAGAAGGTAGACCCTTCTTTGTGGTGTGTAAGTAGTTTCTTTCTGTGAATATACAAGACCAATAACAACTCGCTTATCAGTGGCAGAAATCTGTGTTTACTGTGCCCTCCTATTGTGCAAGATACTGCTCTAATTGTCTGTTTAATACTGGTTCCTAATACAGCTTTAACATTATGATGATAGAGCTAAAGCTACCATAATAGTACTGGGAATGACCCATGAAACACATGGAAGCCTCTGAAGTCAAATACACTATCATATACTTGAATATAATTCTAAACAAATAAAGAAATCCATTGATAAAGCCGGATAAATTTTCAGATCGAAAGGAAGATGAGTGACTCCATGGTAGCAGTCAACACTTTCCTGGATATGCAAAACGGTTCTTTCTGTAGCTTTGGAAAGTGAGAACAATACTACGTATCTTCCATGTTTAAGTATAGAAATGTTGGAGGCAACAATGCTTTGTAGCATTCTTCATACCCATACATTATCATTCATCTAGATATGCTTGTTTATGGTCTACTAAAAAGCAAATTGAACTGATGCAGTGCCTTTCTGATGACTTCAGGGGCCTGTGAAGATTGTGTCAATCCAATTCTGTTAATTTGCTTGTTCCAGTAAGCTGCTGTCAGAATTAGTCAATTTTGTGGAGTTGTGGAACTGCTCATAAAGTTTAACATGTAATTAAATGTGCTGGATCTTGTTGCACTAGGAGGTCTTTTGGAGGACAGCAAAAAATCCCACCCTGGTTATGTATTACCAAAAGGATTCCAAGGCAAATGGCTGGCTAGGAGCTTCTGCTTCCTGAGGAGAAATCAAGTCTGTGCTGCCTCTCACCTGTTTTTTGAGTCCCTACAAGGGAATTAGCATGGAAGTGAAGGGAGACCATCAGATTCAAGCCAAAGTATAAAGGACAGCCCCCAGGAATTTCTCTGTGAAGCAAATAGTGTCAAACACCAGGAACTGGGTTCCAGAAGTCAGCAGAACTGCTGAGAACTTGGATGAACGAAACAGAGAAGTCAAAGCCATAGGATAACATGACTGCTGCGTATGAGTGGCTGTTGGGATTTGAGACTGAGAATATTTGAGTATTTTGTTGGAATTTAGTATTGCAGATATTTATACATCTATCTAATATTTATGTTGGGCTGAAGTGAGAAGGATCACCATGTTTGCACAATATTGAGGCTCAAGGCAGTAAGGATTAGGGACATGGTGGCTTCTGTCAGCTTTTCTATTTCCTAAAACAAGTGCTGGCTTTTCATTGAGTTAATTTTGCACACTGCAAATCTGAACTCAGTTAGTATATGTCTGCAGGCATACATGGACTTTTGAGATGTTTCTGCCAATTCCAGTTTTTAAAAAATCCTTAAACGGGAAATGTCCAAAATGAAGACATTTCAGCCTGCAGGCAAGTTTTATGCAAATTAGTCAGTAGGCATGAATGCCTGTCTCGCATTGTTGGTGGTCTTGGCAAGCCAGGAATAATGTTGAGAATGGCTGCTGTCCCATGGCTGATGAGACAGGTGGAACATACCACCTTCTGGTTACTGCACTGTCTTTGGCCCATGTGTAGTAGCTGTTGCAGTCAGATGGTAGTTTGGCTGGATCAAACTGATGTTTTTAGGAGGCACGGGACAGGACAGTTACATTACTTACTGTATGATCAGTTTAGCAGATATGCATGAACTGCTTAATGAAAGAATATTGCAAAGGCTCAGTTATGGTGCTTGTTTGGCAAGGAAGATACAATTAATAATGTCATTGCATAAAAGTCAGCTGTTCAGCAGTCATGCTAGCTGCCAAATGTTACACGATGCAGATTCAGAAATATTTCATCCCTCTGCCAATGCTTTCAAATTGTTCTGGCAAGGTTTGTATTTCTATTTTAAACTGCATAAAGAGAAATTGCTCTCATTCTCTCAGTGCTAAGGATGGTACAAGCCTTACCCTACCTACTTTTAGAGAAATAGACAAGGGGAAGAAAAGTATTAGAGGTCATCACAGAGGTTTAATTTAGTGTCTAAAATGTACTGGATATATGCCAGAGTGATTCTGATGGGGTTTTTTGAGAGGAAAAGAGTGGTGCATCTCAGGATCAAATGTGTGCCTCCAGAAAACATTCCACAAAAATTTGTGAAGTAAAATTATAATTTCACATTGATAAACCATAGGAACTTTCATTTTACACCTTCCATTAATGCTGTGAAAGAAATTAGTGTTATTTTCAGTTATGTACTGCTACTTTGCTGAACTAGGTATTGAAGATTTATTTATGCAACTTTGATTTTTTTTTTTAATTTGGAAAAGCTGAGCCAGTGCAATCTGCGATGTTCTCTTGGTTAATAATGGCATAGTGGAACCATCAGTTGGAGTTTTCCGTTTTCTTCCCCTTCTGTTCCTGACCATACCTGTAATCAAAGCTTTTATACTGCTTCCTATGGCCAGGACCAATTATTTAATATCAGATAAATTAAGCAAGTTTACCTTAACTGGTAAAATGGTATGTATAATAATGATACAAATGCAAGAATTCAACAAAAGCAAAAAGTTATTTATTTCATTATTTTTGTTCTCACTATGAAGTACAAGCTTTGTAGTCCTTTATGAAATCTCACCCAAGTAATCCCTACTACTAGGTTTTTCAGGATCAGAGGCTGTGTGATCAAAATGAGTCATGTTTTTGCATGTAAAATGTTTCATGCTCTTGTTTATTTGCATATGGGGAGCACCTCTCTCTGCTTAATGCAGGATCTGGAATGGATATATTAAAATACAAAATGAAAAAACAGAAATAGCAAGACTGTTTGTGTTATGGGGACGAAGGAAGGACTTTCATTTGATTGGTGAATGAACTGAATGCTAACTTGTGGAAATGCTATGGTGTTTCTAGAGCATGTGGTTTGTCTACATTTTTAAGGGACAGACAGTAACCTGTGAGGTAGGACTGCAAAATCATCACAGTTATATCTGGGACAAAAACACATGAGCAAACTGAAACAGTGATGTTCTAACAGTGAGAGAAGAGCCTAATAGACCAAAGTGTCTGAAGAATGAGCACGGACTAATGTCTTTACTCTTATTCTGCTGCTTTTTATGGAAATATTATTCCTTGTTTGTTATAGCTGAGTGAATTGCATGTGATATTCATTTCATGCTGCTATTTTGACCATGGTATGAAGAGATATTGTTGCATTCCGGCTGTAGTGTGAATCCTTATAGCATCTGATTTGTTATCTTCATGCCCTGCCAGCACAACTACTACTGGAGATGGGCTTTTTTAAGATAAAGAAGACAGTGAAAATAATTTTTATTCTTTGAAAAGAAGAACTTGAAAGAATAAGGACAACATAAATAATTACTAGAATTCCGTCATGCTTTGTCAAGAGAGTCCTCTCCAGTTTTTGCTAGTTGCTAACAGTCTTCATTCTAAGCTGGAGAAGGAAAAAAAAGACCTTTTAATTTAACTCCTTTTGAAAAACTAAACAAGTTTGAAATCTTCACAACCCATTTTATTATAATCTCTGAAAATGCAAGTTAAAAATATTCAAGGAGTGGATACTGGCTGCCAATTTCTGCAAAGAAGGCAAGCAAAAAAACTGGTAGAACTCTTAGCAGCTGAAAGCAAAGCTGACTGAAAGCCTAAACCAGTTTTTGACAGCTGTAGCTTTTATTTCAGATTATTCATTTAGTTCTTCTCAACATCTAGTTCATTCAATACTGAAAAACTGGTAGGTGAAAAAGCAAACAAACTTGCTTTCTATTTTTGAAGACATAAAGAGAATGAGCATATAAGAGCTATAGTTTCTACGTCTTTAAAGAGCTTGGTCATCAGAAATGTTCAGTTCATTAACTACAGGTAATAATTCCACTGTTAAATAAATCCATTTAAAATGAAAACTGTGGTCTAGCAGTTCTTGTTTCTTAGCCATACAACACACTAGACATAGTACTGTGTAACTAATAGTGTATATTTTTGAAATGTTGTATTGTGGCTTTTGATTGAATTCCAATTTCTACCAATATTCAGTTACCGTGAATAAAAAAACCCAAAACATATAGGAAATAAAAACATATCATTCACTGCTTTCTAACACAGTAACAACAACAAAAGATGATAAACGTGTATAAACATAGATTCTCTTCTGGCCTGACAAAAAGTTGCATTAAATATCTACAGAAAGAAGCTGAGTAAAGGATACAAAAGTAATGCAGGGTTAAAATCCACAACTTATTCAAAGTTTCTTGCTTTTGATTTAAATTATGATTGAAGTTGGTGGTTTAAATAGCTGTGACTTAAATCAATCTGCATTGACCCTGACCCATTAGAAAAGCATTTTTGAGAACAGAGGTCGCTTTAAAGCGTTCCTAGTAGAAATAGCAGAATGTTCCTTTTCCACATCTGGGGAGAGTGGTGAGATCTTCCTCCAGCTGTCATTTCTGCAAGCCATGTGCCATTCATAGTCTTATGTTTAGAGTAAACAAAGCTAGACTTTCTGTCTAGAGTGCAGATACATGAGTCTTTTTAACATATATTGTTCTGTGCTCTTGTTTTTATTTGATGCTCAGTTTACAGATTCATTCAAACTGTTGAGCACACTGGTTTCCCATTCACCTCTCTCCTAAAGCAGATGGACAGACAAGAGTTGTGCCTCTTGCAGGTGGCTGAACTGCCTTTTAAACACAAGGTAGATATGAAGCCATGCAAGAATAGTAGCTGCTTATCTGTGGGAGGTGATGATAGTTGCTGTTGCAGAGTTTACTTGCTTTTCCTCAGATCAGGCCTGCTGCAAATGCAAACAGTAAATTTAAATAAGAAGTGGTTTGAGCTGTATGCTCTGACTCTACACAGCAGTAGAGGACTATTCACAACCCAGCACCAACTTCATTTTTCTATTGCCTTCCATTTTATAGCTGAGAGGTCTGTTCAGTTGCATTCTAATTTGTATAGAAAAGCATGAGCTAGAAGTTCATGAGGGCAAGGCACAGGGCTCAAGCCCGAGTCAGACATGCATTATGAATGGCAAACTGCTTAGGTTTCTGTATGTTTGTAATGTGTATGAAGTCAGAAGATAATTGGAGAAACACGACAGCACATATAAAGTCAAACTGGGAATTAGATAAGTCTTTCCTGACTTGCTGGATGGATTTAACACTTGGCAACAATAACTTAAGGCCACTGTAGCTTCTCTTTGATGTATGTGGCAAAAGAGATGGAAGCATATAGGAAGGTAGGTGAGCAAGGGCTGTGTTTTTGGGTGTTCCAGCTGAAGCAAAAGCTATTTTAACTTATGAAACAGGAAGAATTTTTTGAAAGCTTTCTCAATAGAGACTGGAAAGGTCAAAAACCCATGGCTGCCTCTCTGCTGGAAGATTATTTTAGTCAATGTGTTCATGTTTGTATTAAAATCTATAGCACAGCTTGCAGTTTAGGATTAGCTACATTTTCCAGTCAGATATCTTGTGTGAGGCAAGTCAGTACTGAGATGTTATGTAAGAAAATGTCCCCAGAATGATTTTATCGTGACAAACAGTCTAATGCAGACAGATTACACTGTACAGATTTACAGTCAGCAATTGGAGCTTTATTATGAATTCTACAGAACTAGTAAAGGAAACTCAAGATTCATATGCAATAACAGGATATCCTGACTGTATAATAAGGTAACCAGTCCCAGCATATGGGTTGAATGACACATCCTTTGATATAGGTAGAACTGCTTTTCTCAGTTTGTTTAAACACTGCCATTTTTATGGATTTCGAGATTTTGTTTATGTGTTGCTTAAGCTTTCAGATGTGACTCCTGGCAGCTCTTCTCTCCGACTTCTGCCTTCTTATGCTTTCCAGAACTCTTCATGGGCTGCATAAGCCATTAGAGTGATTGTATGTGAGTGACAGACCTGTCTCTGTATGCCCTTCCGAAGAGTAAGTTGCTTAGGGCCCATTTGGTGGCCCTTACTGTTTAGCTCAAAATATGCCAGCTCATGCTTTGAGCTACAGAGAGCCCCAGTTAAGTTTCAGGTGAGTTCCTTATGCTTCAACCAAAACATAATCATGATGTGGAGATGGTTTTCATGGGCTGAGAGGAACCTCATGAAGTTCAACAAGGGGAAGTGCAAAGTCCTGCACACAACCCCATGCACCAGTATATGCTGAGGGCCACGTGGCTGGAAAGCAGCTTGGCAGAAAAGGACCTAGGTATCCTGGTGGACACGAGGTTGAACAGGACCCAGCAATGTGCCCGTGATGCAAAGAAGGCTAAGGGTATCCTGTGCTGCATTAGGAGGAGTGTTGCCAGCACGTCAAGGGAAGGTGACTCTTCCCCTTTATTCAGCACAGGTGAAGCCACACCTGGAGTTCTGGGCTCCCCAGTACAAGAGAGATGTGGACATAGTGGAGGGAGTCAAATGAAGGGCCGTTAAGATGTTGAAGCATCTCTCATATAAGAAAGGCTGAGAGACCCAAGACTGTTTAGCTTGGAGAAGGCTCAGAGATATAATCACTGTATATAGTTATATACATTACAAATGCATATATTGTATATAAATGTATACATTTATATACCTGAAGGGAAGGCAAAGAATCATAGCACCATAGAATAGTTAGACTTGGAGGGGACCTTAAAGATCATCTAGTTCCAACCCCCCTGCCACAGGCAGGGACATGTTCCGCTAAACCAGATTGCTCAAAGCCCCATCCAACCTGATATTGAACACTTCCAGGGATGGGGCCTCCACAACTTCTCTGGGCAACCTGTTACAGTGCTTCACCACCCTCAGAGTAAAGAATTTCTTCCTAATACCTAATCTAAATCTACCCTCTTTCAGTTTAAAATCATTACCCCTCATCCCATCACTACACACCCTGATAAAGAATCCCTCCCCTCCCTCTAGGCCCCCTTCAGATCCTGGAAGGCTGCTATAAGGTCACCCCGGAGCCTTCTCTTCTCCAGGCTGAACGACCCCAACGCTCTCAGCCTGTCCTCATAGCAGAGGTGCTCTCACCCTCTGATCATCTTTGTGGCCCTCCTCTGGACGCACTCCAACAGGTCCATGTCCTTCTTATGTTGGGGGCCCCAGAGCTGGACACAGTACTCCAGCTGGGGTCTCACAAGAGCGGAGTAGAAGGGCAGAATCACCTCCCTCAACTTGCTGCCCATGCTTCTTTTGATGCAGCCCAGGATACGGTTGGCTTTCTGGGCTGTGAGCTCACATTGCCGGTTCATGTTGAGTTTCTCATCCACCAACACCCCCAAGTCCTTCTCCGCAGGGCTGCTGTCAAGCCATTCTCCACCCAGCCTGTATTTATGCTTGGGATTGCCCTGAGCCACGTGCAAGACCCTGCACTTGGCTTTGTTGAACTTTATGAGGTTCACACAGGCCTACCTCTCAAGCCTATCCAGGTCCCTCTGGATGGCATCCCTTCCCTCCAGTGTGTCTACTGCACCACACAGCTTGATGTCGTCAGCAAACTTGCTGAGAGTACACTCAGTCCCACTGTCCATGTCACCAACAAAGATGTTAAACAGCACTGGTCCCAGTACCAACCCCTGAGGAACACCACTCATCACTGGTCGCCACTTGGACATCGACCCGTTGACTGCAACTCCTTGAGTGCAGCCATCCAGCCAATTCCTTATCCACTGAGTGCTCCATCTGTCAAATCCATGTCTTTCCAGTTTAGAGACAAGGATGTTGTGTGGGACAGTGTCGAATGCTTTGCACAACTCCAGGTAGATGACGACAGTTGCTCTCCCCTTATCCACCAATGCTGTAATGCCATCATAGAAGGCCACCAAATTTGTCAGGCATGACTTGCCCTTAGTGAAGCCATGTTGGCTGTCACCGATCACCTCCTTGTTTTCCATGTGCCTTAACATAGTTTCCAGG
This sequence comes from Burhinus oedicnemus, assembly GCA_008921705.1. Lineage (NCBI taxonomy): Eukaryota > Metazoa > Chordata > Aves > Charadriiformes > Burhinidae > Burhinus > Burhinus oedicnemus. The sequence continues at coordinate 296,811 of VFFE01007524.1, read as the reverse complement.
AGGATCTGTTCCGTGATCTTGCTGGGCACACGGGTGAGTCTGTAGTTCCTGTAGTTCCCCGGTCTTCCTTTTTTACCCTTTTTAAAAATGGGGGTTATGTTTCCCCTTTTCCAGTCAGCAGGAACTTCACCAGATTACCATGACTTCTCAAATATAATGGATAGTGGCTTAGCAACTTCATCCGCCAGTTCCCTCAGGACCCGTGGATGAATCTCATCACGTCCCATGGACTTGTGCACCTTCAGATTCCTTAGATGGTCTTGAACCTGATCTCCTACAGTGGGTGGTTCTTCATTCTCCCAGTCCCTGCCTTTGCATTCTGCAACTTGGGCGGTGTGGGTAGAGCACTTGCCGGTGAAGACCAAGGCAAAAAAGTCATTGAGTACCTCAGCCTTGTCCATGTCCTGGGTGACCAGGTCTCCCATTCCCTTTGAGAGAAGGGCCACATTTTCCCTAGTCTTCCTGTTACCAGTGATGTACCTATAGAAGCCTTTCTTCTTGCCCTTGATGTCCCTGGACAGATTTAATTCTATGTGGGCTTTAGCTTTCCTAACCTGATCCTTAGCTGCTTGGACAATTTCTCTGTAGTCCTCCCAGGCTAGCTGTCCTTGCTTCCACCTTTTGTAGGCTTTCTTTCTGTGTTTGAGATTGTCCAGGAGCTCCTTGTTCATCCATGCAGGCCTCCTGACATTCTTGACCAGCTTCGTCTTTGTTGGGATGCATTGCTCCTGAGCTTGGAGGAGGTGATCCTTGAATATTAACCAGCTTTTTTGGGCCCGTCTTCCCTCTAGGACTTTATCCCTCAGTACTCTACCAAGCAGATCCCTGAAGAGGCCAAAGTCTGCTCTCCCATAGTCCAGGGTAGTGAGCTTGCTGTGCGCCCTCCTCACCGCCCTAAGGATCTTGTACTCTACCATCTCATGGTCACTGCAGCCAAGGCTACCCTTGAGCTCCACGTTCCACACCAGCCCCTCCTTGTTGGTGAGAACATGGCCTCATTAGCTCCTCTATCACTTGGAGAAGGAATTTATTATTGACGCTTTCCGGGATCCTCCTGGATTGCTTGTGCCCTGCTGTGTTGTCCCTCCAACAGATATTGAGGTGGTTGAAGTCCCCAAAGGGGACCAGGGCCTGTGAGTGTGAGGCTGCTCCTATCTGTCTATAGAGGGCCTTGTCTGCTTGCTCTTCCTGGGTGGGACGGCCTGTAGCAGACCCCTACTGTAATGTCACTTGCTCCTGCGATCCCTTTAATCCTGACCCACAAGCTCTCGGCTGGTTCCTCATCCATCCCCAGGCGGAGCTCCATGCACTCCAGCTGGTCAATGACAGAGGGTGACAACCCCTCCTCGTCTCCCCTGCCTGTCCTTCCTGGAGAGTCTGTATCCTTCCATTCCAACACTCCAGTCATAGCAGCCATCCCACCACGTCTCTGTGATGCCAGTGAGATCATAGCCCTGCAGGCCTGCGCACGTCTCTAACTCCTCCTGTTTATTCCCCATGATACGTGTGTTTGCATTGAGGCATTTGAGTTGGGCCCCCGATGAAGCTGACTTACTGGCTGGAATTCCTTTGTGCTGCATCCCAGGTACTATCCTGCTGACCTGTGACCTTTCTCCAGGCTCTGGTCATCTATTGCTGGTATTGGCATCATACTGGTAGGAGTGGGATGGATTGAGGTTCCCATCACCTGGCAACTCTAGTTTAAAGCCCTCTTCACGAGCTTGGGAAGCCTCTGACCAAAGATGCTCTTCCCCTTCTCTGACAAGTGGACCCCATCAGGCCGCCGTAGACCAGGTTTCTCAAAGCAAGTCTAAGAAATCAAATCCCTGGCTGTGGCACCAGTCCTGTAGCCATTTGTTGATTTGACAGATCCAATTGGCCCTATCAACCCCCTTCCCTTTGACCAGGAGGACTGATTAAAATACCTGCACCCCAGAGTCCCTGACTGCTGCTCCCAGGGCTCTATAATCCTTCTTGATACTCCTCAGGCTGCTCCTGGTTGTATCACTGGTGCCCACGTGAAACAACAGCAGTGGATAATAGTCAGAGGACTGTATGAGGCTTGGTAGTCTCTTGGCAATGTCCCTGATGCGAGTCCCTGGTAAGCAGCGCACCTCTGTAGAGGTCAGCAAATGGGTGCCTCTGTACCTTTCAGAAGAGTCACCTAATACTGTCACCTGTTGCCTTTTCTTAGTTGCACTGGTTATTATACAGGGAGCAGATTGGGTTGCCTTACTCAGCTCCAGAACCTCTCCTGATGGCAGTGGGGCTTTCCTCTTCACTCTGCAGAGCTGTGAAGCCGTTCTGCAAGGGTACCTCAGACTTTGGGGGAAGTCTCTTCCTCCTGCTGGTCCTTGCCATCACAAGCTTCCATTCTCCCATGTTACTGGCTCCTCTCCCTTCTGTGTGTGCTGGTGTGGGAGTTTTTGACTGACTGGCCCTGGGCTGTTGGTCCACTGTAGACTGTGTTTGGAACCAGCTATCTATCTCTTTCTCAGCCTCCCTGATGCTACACAGCCTCCTCACTGCCTCCTGCAGCTCGGCCACCTGCTACAGGAGGGCCTCCACCTGGGCACACCTTTTGCAGGCAGGTGTGCCACCTATCCCTGCCCCAGGAGAAAGGTTAAGGTACCTCCTGTAGTCCGAGGGCTGCACTGCAGCCTCTCCCTTCAGCAGCTCCATCTGGGTGGAGACAACAGCCGCTGCTGGGGTAGATGGTGCAGACCCCTGAGCCCGAGCTGCAGCTGCAGCTTTTGTTCTCAGATGACTGCCCCTCATTCTGCCTTGAGGGTCGGATAGGATGAGTGCCCTTGACCTGTACAGATGGTCACAGAACAGTGCCCGGTGCTTAGCCAGTGGAATGCTCCTTCTTCGAAGAGGAGCCTTTCTCACATACCCTTCTGCACAAAGAAGACCAAGCCAAGCTCTTTTCAGTGGTGCCCAGTGACAGTACAAGAGGCAATGGGCACAAACTGAACATCAGGAAACACGTTTTTACTGTGAGGGTAACAAGGCACTGGCACAGGTTGCCCAGAGAGGTTGTGGAGTCTCTATCCTTGGAGATACTCAAAAGCTGCCTGGATATGGTCCTGGGCAACTGACTGTAGGTGGCCCTGCTTGAGCAGTGGGGCTGGACCAGATCAGCTCCAGAGGTCCCTTCCTACCTCAGTGGGTCTGTGATTCTGACTCATATTTGTGCCTTGTTGAGTATGGTGTCTGTGCATAACGATACATAATTCTCAGGTCTATGTATAGTAAGTGAGCAGTCTCAGCACAACCCAGGGTTCCTCCAGATGGGCTGTAATACATAAAGGCTGATGACTTGGCAACCCCAGGTGGGAAAGGACATTCCAGGTATACCAGGCTTGGAAGGAAGACTAGAAGGGAGGGCCAGAGACAAAATTGTGAGAACTTGAAGATCAATAAACCTCTGACTGGAAATTGCCATTTCTGGACAGATGAATTTGTGCTATCCAAGTCAATCACTAAAAGCATACAAGGATATATACTGTAAGACACTGAGTGCTCAAAAACTGATGTTGACAACTCTGTCATCTATTGTCATGTAGAGCTGTATAAACATATACATTTCCACATAGTGGGTGTTACGGGTTGGCACCTTCCAGGGAATCCACTCATCCCATTACATGCACACTGAGCTGTCCTGTGGCAGCCAGTAAAGACAAATAAGCATACTTCCTTTACAGCAGGAAACTTTGCTAGTTTTTGTAAAAGACTAGCTGTTTTTGTAAAAGACTAGCTGTTTTTGCAGACTGTGTACAGCTCTGCATTCCCACTAGCTTCATAAGGGAGTAACATCATTCTGGGCAAAAATATACATCAGAGGAAAAATGTCGGTGGGTCCAGGCTTAGAATGAGTTTAGCCTGAAAGGGTTTGGGGTTTTCTCAAGAAAAAAGAAAAATTTCATTTTGGTGAAGAGTGTTCTTTCCTTTGTGTTTTAAACTCACAAAGATAGCCAAGTATGGACTTAGGAGGCTATAGTTATGTTTTACTTTATTTTAGAGACTTTTCATGGCTCTGCAGGCCTCGGCCATGTACATGGCTTGCATGTATCTGTCCTTGTGTAAAGCCAGTGAAACTATCATTGGTATCAAGGAACTACCTTGCTAGAATGACTCTTGATAGCTAGTGTTGAACTTTAGTTAAAGCCATGGAAACAATGGGCCAAAATACAGAAACACAGAATGGCACTGAGAAGAGAAGTATCAGAAAAATCCAGGGAGTGAAAGACAGACACTCAGAAATTGTTCTCAGTGAGGAGTAGTCCTTTGAGATGATTCCCAGTGTAAGGCTCATGAACGTAACTAGCATAACTGAAAACAGAGGTATAGCTCACCTCTGGAGGGATGCTCAATGCTCTATGCTTAATGTTTGTAGACACTACAAAAGTGCCACACAAGTAGAAAAAAAAAAAACACAAAAAATGTGTGGGGTGATAAGATGGAGGGTTATTTATTTTTTTTATCTCATACTGTTGTCTGTGTATTCTATTTTTGTTTCTAAACTTTTCCGTGATTTATTCTGGTGCTTTAATTGTTTGGGTTTCCTCATAAGGATATTGTAATTAGAAAACAAAAATATCTGTGTAGGGTAAAGAAGTGTTATTATCTAACCTTCCAGATGGGGAATCTTGTATTCTAGAAATAATAGGAGGCTTGTGACTCCTTTAAGTCACAGTACTTAAGTACAATAATGGCTTTGCTCCCCTTAATGGCTAATTTGTATATAGTATCCAGATTGACAGGAAAAATTAAAAGATGGATGGGAGAGTCCAAACACAATTCATACCAGTTTATTTTACACAGAGTCTCATCCCATTAGAACTGTACTATATTGTTTTATATCTATCTGTCTATCTGCATGAGTCACGTTACTTGTAGAAGTGGAATACAGATTACCTTCAGCAGTCTAGATCAGCATGCATTCTGAAGTGGGGTGTGTTCCAATTCCCTTCTACCTCATACATGTTTTGCAATACAGCTTTGCAGTTTTATGCCACAACTTTAATTTAAAGACAACAAAACTTGTATACGTGAATCATCTCTGTCTCTGCTTGTGAGCTATGTAGGATGCTGTTATCCACTTTCTGCATATCCAAAATGAACACTACTTCTAGGTGGCGTAAGCCTTTTTCTGAAGGTGCGCATGTTTATACAGGCAGCCCAGGATGATAAGACTTTTAACTAGAGTGCCTTAGGAAATATGTAAAATTATAAGACAGAGGAATTCTAACTGCTTTGCTAACAGTAGGGGTTTGAATTGACATCTCCTGTGTAAGCTGCTGAAGCTTACCATGCAGTGGAGTCAGACTTCTGTAAGAGGTTTGTTTATTTCTCTGGGTTTGGTTCTTGTGCCAGCTCCCTCTTGAAGGCAGTACTGCCCTAAATTTAGAAGTGTAGCTTCAGGGTAGTGAGGCTTTTTGTTGAGGAATAACTTGAAAATATGTGTATTCCTCTTCATCATGGATATAATTTTTGTAACCAAGTAGTTGCATTTGAGTCTCATTATTAGAGGATGAAAATATGAAGTTACATTTGCCATTAGGAGGTGTGAGTCTAGTCAATTCCATAGCTACATAATTTACTTGTAGCTTGACAACTAGGATGGTTGACTTTGGTAAAAATTGAAGTAATGTTACAGTAATGAAGTAAAATTACAGTTGTGCTTGTAGATGTAAAGAGTGGCTACTGGGTAATCTCGTGTTAGGTTCTTATCAGTTAACTTTTTTGCATAACAAAGTTGGATGAGATATACCAAGAAGGGGCATGAATCCTTTGTTTGGAATAAGTATATTTAAAATAGGGGTTCATAAGTCATTGTCTATGACCATAATTCATTGGTTTTCTTCTCAGTGGTTAAGCATTAACTATTTCTGACACCAGGATAAATGCATCAGGTAGCTTGTTCTTAGTAACAGGCGAGCCAAAGAGATTACTGGAAAGCATGGTCTGGACTTACTGAAAGAGCAGCCTATTCCATACCTAAGATGTTTGGTTTCTTAATAAATTACTTACAGGTGACCTGCAGAAATAGGAGGAAAAAACTGCTCGAGGGGCAGTTCACTTGTGAGTAAAGAATTAGAGCTAGGGAAATGGAAGGTATTTTTAAGCTGCACTTCAAGGATTTAATTCCTTCCATCTGTTAAGTTTTTAAGTCAAGCATGTGTCCATAAACCAAACAAACAGCACCTGGGATAAGAAAAAGTCAAACCTAGTGTGTTTACTTTTCAAGATGACCTTTGAGGCTAACTTTCACAATCAGCTATTGTGACTAGCTCAAAGTGGTTGTCTGTTTTGGGTATCTGCATAGTGCAATGGATGAAATTCCATTAACAGTCTTGTGTTTTTTCAGTAGAACATAATTTACATTTTAATGAATTCTGTAGAGACAGAAATAAAACTGAAGATGTGACTGGGTAGTGGACACAGACCCTGCTTCCCTTAGGTTTGTCTTTGCTGATCCTTCCTTCCAGATGACGGCTCTGTGAATGAAAGCTCCAGGAATACTGAGTATCTTTAAATATACAGACAGATATAATGGGAAGCTGCATTTGCTCTGATGATAGCTGGATCATAGAAGTTAATCAACACTGAGCAGGATCAGACCTGACCTCAGTACTCCCTTAACTAAACCATTCTGGTATCTGTTTCTCTGCAGGTTCCTTCTTGTAGTGGGTTTGGCAGGAACATATTGTTAAAGCATTCTAGATAAGAATTGGAGCATTTCCTTTTTTTTTTGCTTCCACAGTAAGTAGTCCTCAGTCTCCTTTCAAATAAGTCAATGAAAGCTTTTAAAATGTGTTTTCCTGGAAGCAATGCAGGACTCAAAGACAGTTTGCACCATGCAAGCATGTATTTGTTAAGTGGTCTAATGCCACCATCCTGTGTTTGCTTTGGGATAGCAAAGGTCCACCTGTAACTGACTGAATTTTCTTACTGAATTTTCACGTTTCTTCCTGAGCCAGTGTGATTGCCTGTTTTTCACTTCCCTAACCAGTCTCTGGACAGAAGGGAAAAGTGAGATTCAATTAACTGATTAGTCATCTGCATAGTCTCTGATGCTTATAACTCTTCTCGCTGTAGCACATGGCTGCTTTCCTACCCCTTTTTATTTATCTGGCTGCTTTATAATGTCAGTTCTTGTTAGCAGTCTCTCTGAAGAGAATCAGGTTCAGCCTTGTAGTATCTCCAGCAAGCTGCAGGTGGAAGGTTTCATTTGCCTCAGCTTTTTTAAGTCTCTGAAAGTAACGAGATACAGATGATCCAGGCAATGGATGGATAACACATAACATCTTTTTAATTGAAGACCTCTTGCCAGAAGAATATGTAGGAGGTGTTCCCAGTCCACTGGGAGTTGTTATTTGCCATGCAGTAGCTTCAAAATAGAACATACTAATGGAAAGAGATAGGATAGCTTTGAATACTACCAAAGAAAAATTAAAACTGAATTAGTCAGTTGTAATACAATTTTTTCTCTAGTAGATCCAATATAGTTACTGATTATTTTTTTCCTAATGAATGCTGAGCAAAACCATTCATCCTTTTATTATCATTGCTATTTTTTATCACAAAATTGTACTTCAATGCCAAGAACAGCAGATAGTGCTGAGGGCAAACAACTTGTTTTTCTGCCTTCATTCCTGTTGTTGGTTGTACTTGAGTACTGGCATGCTAGTTCCACTGAAAGCTTAAACAATACAAGGTCACTGGGAACTGGAAGCCATGATGTAAGGTAAGTAAAACTGGAAGTCAGTTTTACTCCTTAGTCAGGTATCAGTAGTGCCAGAAGATGTCATGAATTAGAGAGGGGAGTGAATCCCCTAGAGTTTTCTGCTGTTTTAACATACAAGTTGACCAAGAGACAAATGCTCATGGTGGTCCAATTTATTCAGCACAAGACTTACTTCACACATGTACAGTGACTGGTTTACAAATAACTCCTGTAGGTAGTTCCTTCACACTGTTTCCTTCCATCTTTTCTCAGAAGTGCCTCCAACAGCTGAAAGAGAACAATACAAGCGAATTTGCAGAATGTAGTTTAAGCCCCTGTTAGCATCTTTTGAGCTGATGGAGAACACTTAAGTGTTTGAGACACTGTGTTCTTGGTTGTGCCCTGTAGTACATTTTCAAGAGAGTATCTTAAGTCATGGTAACTTCTTTGGGGATGGAAAGGTCCTCTGTCCTTTTAGACAAATTTGGATGAGGGTTGCTGACTGCTTCCCCTGTCCACCACCCCCCACCGCCCAAGGTGCTTGAAACATTTGATTTATTATTTTTTGTTACTACTGCTTTATTTGGTATTAAGAGATAGAGCAGAATTAAGCAGCCGTGATTAAAATAACAAAGAGGATAAAGAGGCTTCAGCAGAATTGGCTCAGGAAGAAAGACAGAGTAATAACATGTGACTAACAGGTGCCTAGATTTCATGGAGTTACACCAGTGAATACTAAAAATTGTAAATGCATGTTTGACAGTGGGCTCACCAGAATCTGACTGTGCTCCTTGTCGGGCAGAAAGTGTCCATGAATAAATAGGTGGGGACAGAAGAAAGTACTGCAGATACATGCCCCTGCATTTCTGCAAATATGTAACACATGAATTTAGCATATAGTTTTAAACAGCCATACAGTTCTGTTTTCAAAAGGCTTTAATGTAGCTGCTCTTTCTGTTCTGCAGGTCTAATGGGATTAAGCAGCTATATGTATTTGCCTTTGCTATCAAACTCAGATCTGAATGTTTCTACAGAGCAGGTGAATTCAGGAGAACTTTCTGTCCAGCTGTTTTTCAGATTGGATTCTCATTTCAAGTGAAATTAACTTTGTGGAAATAATTAGGAAAATAAAATAAAAGCATTTTCAAATCATGGCAGATGTCCATTTTTCAATTAATAATATTACATAGAGAGAAGCCCTAAACTTACATCTTCTGACAAGTAGCTTCAAAAAGTGGTGCATTAAAAGACAGCATTGCAATTTGCTGCCTGTTTTCAGTTTGAAGTCTGCGTAGATAGGCTCATTTGCAAGAATTAAAGAGAGACTGAATTTAATCCCCAAACTTTGCCTTTCAGAACACTATCTTTACAGTTATGTGTGTTTAGGAAATAGGGCTTAATGCTCAGAACTGCTTTGTTAGGCTGATGGATTTTCATTCATTATGATGAATTGCTTAGAGAATTGTTCTGCTCCTATCCCCCTGCTTACTAATGAGAAAATGGTTTAATATGAAGATTATGTATAATGCTTAGTTACTGTAATTTAAATTAACTATTGTTGTCAAGTCTGTTATCAAGGACATCATAACTGCACATTCTAATATATGCATAAGGCTAGTGTTTCTGGAGGGACCACTAGTCCTTTATAGGCTTTATGAATTATATAGGCTTTATGAATTATCTGTTAAATACCCATCCAATCAGGTCTCCCCTGTGGAGTGACTACATAATTCCTTCTTCTGTATTAGTTATTCTCTGGATTTTATATACGTTACCTGTGATATTTTGAACCCTATTTGGTCTTTGTGTGTTTTTCCATCTAGCAGATGAATGACTAGGATCCTGCCAGTCCTTCTGATTTCAGGAGTTTCTGTAGTTGATCTATAATTATTAATCTTTTTTTTTTTCTTAGAGACCTAATACTGTTTCCAAGTTCTGCCCCCATTCTCCTCCCTGCCCTCTAAGTTTAACTATCACTTAACTATGTTGTGTGCATTTTAATCTTTCTTCGTACATCATGTCTGAATCCCCTTCAAATGTTCAGTCTTCTTTCTTACCTACTGCACTTCAGGCATTGTGTGTTATATACAAAAAGATGATAATGCTGACATTGGCACAACTAAATTTGACCTTTCACAGCTGCTGGCAGGGACAGTTTTGTTGTGGTTCCCTTTGTTGCCTTTATGCATGCCACTCAAAATAGCTGTGAAGTTTTGGGGGAAGAATTACTGCAGTCCAAAGTAATGTCTCATTTGCTCTGACACTTTGCTTTTTTATATCAACTTTTCCCAAATCATCCTGTAGAAAGTCTGTATTTGGGAATATCATTCTGCAGGTGTGTGATTCCTTTACATTTATCCTTTGTTTACAGTCTTTCCAAGTCCCTTTCCATTGCTACTTTTTTCCACACTTAGGTTTTAACTACTGACTATTTATCATCTAGGAATTTCATGAACAAGATGTTTACCACCTAGTAATTAACAACAATCATTAGCAAATCAGGGCTGTGTTTGTGTTGGACACAAGCTGTGAATAATGGAAGGGGCCTGTTCAGGCAGACACGGGGTACCAGGGAAAAAAAAAGAGAGTGTGTGTGTGCATAGTAGAGAATACAGCTGGAATATAGTTATTGACTGAGATCCAAGAGCGTTATCTCCATAATAGAATCATGGAATAGGTGTGGTAGGAAGGGACTTGTTGAGATCATCTAGTTTGCAACATCTGCTCAAGCAGTGTCAGAGAACAGGTTACCCTGGACAGTGTCTAGTCAGGTTCTGAATATCTCCACAGATGGAGGCGCCACAACCTGAGAACACTATTCCTGTGTTTGACCACCCTTACAGGTTAAAAAAAAAAAAGCAGCTTTTTCTTGCACAGAATTTTGTATTTTAATTTGTACCCATTGCCTCTTGTCCTGTTACTAGGCTCTCCTGAGAAGAGTCTGGCTCCTCTTCTTCAATGCCTTTCATCAGGTATTTATAGAGATCAGTCAGATCCCCCTGAGCCTTCTCTTCTTGAGGATAAACTCTCAGCCAGCTCTCTCGGCCTCTTCTCATATGAAAGATGCTCCATTCCCTTACTCATTTTCACCCATGTCTGTCTTGTACTGGGGAGCCCAGAACTGGACACAGGACTCCAGTTGTGGCATTACTGGTGCTGAGTAGGAGGAAAGGATGACAGCCCTCAAACCTGGTGGAAGCATTCTTTCTAATGCAGCCCTGGATACTGTTGGCCTTCTTTGCTATGAGGTTGTATTCCTGGCTTGTGGTCAGCTTGTTGTCCACCAGAACACCAGGCTCTCCACTGCAGAGCTGCTTTCCAGCCTGTCAGCCCCCACCGTGTCCTGGTGCATAAGGTGCATATTCCTCTCAGGTGCAGGACTTAGCATTCCACTTTGTTGAACTTCATGAGATTTCTCTCTGCCCAATTCTTCACCCAGTCCAGGTCTCTGTGAATGGCAGCTCTGCCATCTGGTGTATTAGCCACTCCTAGTTTATCTGCAAACTTGCTGAGGGTACACTCTGTCCCATCGTCCAGGTCATTAATGAAGAGGTTAAGCAGCACTGGCCCCAATATTGGCCCCTGGGGTACATCACTAATAACTAGTCTCCAGCTGGATTTTGTGCCACTGATCACAAACCTCTCGGCCTGGCTGTTCAGCCAGTTTTCAATCCACCTCACTGTCCACTTACCTAACCCAAACTTTGCCAGCTTGTCAATGAGGATAGTATGGGAGAGCACATCAAAAGCCTTACTAAAGTTGAGTTAAACAACATCAGCAGCTCTCCCCTCACCCACTAAGCTAATCACCTCATTGTAGAAGGCTGTCGGGTTCCTTAGGCATGACTTCCCCTTTGTAAATCCATTGGGACTACTTCCAATCACCTTGTCCTTCATGTATTTGGAATTGTTTTCCAGGGTTAGTTGCTCCATCACTTTCCCAGGGACTGAGGTGAGGCTGACTGACATGTCGTTCCCTAGATCTTCCTTCTTGAAGACAGGAGTGACATTTGTTTTCTTTCAGTCTTTTCAGTAACCTCTCCCAATTGCCATGACATTTCAAAAGTAATCAAGAGCGACCTTGCAATGACATCAGCTGTCTCACTCAGTACGCCTGGGTGCATCCTGTCAGGCCCTATGGATTTATGAACATCCAGCTCCATAGTCTGATCCTTCTCAAGACTTTCACTCTGGCCTCAGAGGCCTGATCTTACCAGTAAAGACTGAGACAAAGAAGGTATCAAGTACCTCAGCCTTTTCAGTGTCCTTTGTCACCAGGGCTCCGTCACATTTTTTAGCAATGAGCCTGTATTTTCCGTAGGCTCCCTTTTGCTGTTTATGTAATTGTAGAATCTTTTCTTGTTGCCCTTCACATCCCTTGCCAGATTCAACTCTAAATAGGCTTTTGCTTTTCTACCCTCATTCCTCCTGTCTCTATATCCCCCTGCTTCTACGTCTTGTACATTTACTTCCCTTTTATGTTTTAGTTTAGTCAGAAGTTCCTTGTTCATCCATGCAGACCTCCTTGCTGCCTTTGCTCAATTCCCTGCTTGTCAGGATGGACCATTCTTGAGTATGGAGAAGGTGTTTCTTGAATAGCAACAGCTTTCTTGGCCTCCTGTTCTCTCCAGGGCTGTGTCCCATGGGCATCTTCCAAACAGGCGAGTAGTACAGGTACCACTGATATACAGCACAAGAAGTGACATATGCCGCGCCACAAGCTTCTGGCACAAGTGCCACCGCCCTCCCCGAAGCCTCAGGGGCCATTTGCCCCACAAGTCACACCTCTCTTTTGGTCATGTGGTCTGTTGTGATTGGCTGGCAGGACCAGCCACCCCCTACCAGTTTATCTGGAAGTATATCTGACCCAGAAGGCCCTCCTCCATACTTAACAAAATGGGCTGCCATTTTGTTTTGGCCACCATTTTATGACAGGGTGATGCCATTTGATGGCAGGAAGCTGCCATTTTATTAAACATCATACTGCTCTGTGATTGACAGCCATTCTGACAGGGCCTAGCAACTATGGGAAAATTTATTTTATAAAAGCCTTTTGAAGAATGCCAACCACTTTCTGTTTGTTATGACTGAGAATATTGTGTGGTGTTATAGTTGTTGGCAACTGTTGTATCAGGAACTGCTCTGTAACTATCCTGTTATCAAATTTGTGGAAGACTTACCTGAAAGTCGTAGTGATAACCATTTATTTCCGCCTAATGAAGTAAATATCAGTATGATCGATGATTTGATGAACTCTGCTTGTGAGAGCAAAAAAAACTGAGAAAGCTTTCACTAAGTATGTGCATTGCAGGAGTGTTTGCATCCTACACATTGTCCAGAAAGTTTTTTGTCAGGGTAAAAAGAGCCACACCATCACTCTCAAAAGAAAATACGTGGTGTTATTTAAGAATCCTTGACTTAAGCTCAGGGTTGTGTCCCTAGCTAAGCAGATGTATCCTGGCAAGGCCCTATTCTTTTTAGAGGTGTTTGAAGATGCTACAAAGGCACACATAGGCAGCATACGGGTTCCTGGTTGTTGATTTAAATGCTTCTATTCTACCCCAGAGGCTTTTAGGACAGGAACTGGTCTTTTCCCACCAGAGCAGCCTGCCATTTACATGGGGGGGGGGGGGGGGGGGGGGGGGGGGGAGAGCAGAATGTAAGACTGGTGTTTGGTAATAAATAGAGAAGAGTTAGACTGTCACCATGTGTTGCTATTGGTGCGGGCCTGGGAACGTGATGTTCCAGCATCTGAAGCACAATCTGTCCCTCCTGAAACTGTTGATCCATCTACCCCTCCCCTGGCAGAGAAAAGCAATACTCTGTGCAGCTTCTGATGGCCTGATAAAGGCCATTTCTGAAATTGCCCTGAATACCTTGAAGGGGAACATTCCATTAACACCCCATCAAATATGTATGCTGAAAAAGGGTTGCAAATTCATTAAAAGCCTGAGTAGTAAAAGTTTGTCTTTCAAAAGAGAGAAGCTATTGGCAAAGCAAACTGGTAGCTTTATCAATCCTCTTTTAAGTTTTGTTCTTATGCTTATACGGATCTTTTGGTAAAGCAGTGATGGAGTATATGGGAATAATACATCTGCTGCCTGCACATCTACTCGAGCAGCTAAGGGTGCCCCAGGAAAACATGAGGACTGATAAAGTCCACTCTTTGGATGCTGAAATGAGGGAGATTTTCCAGAAACAAGGCTTGGTGGCCTGCAAGAAAGCTAAGGTGGTACAGCAGCTCTTCACAAGTCCCTGACACATGTGAAGCAGAGCAATCAGGAGAGGGAGAAGATGACTCTTGGTCTTCTGGAATAAATCAAGACAGAAGTAGAAAAACTCCTGGAGACTCCTGAGAACTCCAGCCCTGTTGTTCAGGAAGTGCTGGTCTTCAGGAAGCGCTGAATAATGTGCATACATGCTCCTAGGTAAACTAGGACAACACAAGAATATTTCTTGGGACAACCAGGGAAGTTTTGTATACAAAGGAGACGTCATCAAAGGGTTGAGCTTGCTTGAACTATTTTGATGCATCCTTCAGACTTGTGCACCTTCTAGCCTGAGAACACCTGGAATGTTTTTATGAATCCATGGCTGTGATGAAACGTCCCATCTTCTGTCATGGGTCATACAGCAAACCGGGATCTTTTGGAACAACTAAAAGTGACTGCGGAGGACCAAGAAGCAAGATTCAGAACACCTAAGAAGAGAAAGATACCTAAAGTTCACCCTGTTAAGTTTACTGTTGAAAATAAGTCAGGCTGCAGGGTGTGCCCTGCTCTGATGCCAGTATCAGATGGCAGTGGTGAGCACACTAGTGACGGAGCTCCGGGAGGAGGTAAGTAGATTGAGAACTATCAGGGAGTGTGAGAGGGAGATAGGCTGCTGGAGTCACAGCCTACCTTCCCTGAACCATGCCCAACAGGCACATGGGGTGCATGATACAGAGAATTCCTTGTCCTCTCTCTGCCTGGCCGAACGAGGTAACTTAGAGGATAGGGGGCAACAGGAACAAGTTCCTGCCCAGCAAAGCACCCATGTCTCCCCAGTGACTCCCCCACCTTCTCAGGTAACTTTGCAAAACAGGTATGAGGCTCTGCAAGCGGAACCAAACAATGACAAGGAAGACAATTCAGTGTGCGCAGGTGTCGACAAGGTTAAGCCAAACTACACCCCACGTCATAACCTCTTCAGTAAAGAAAAAAAGACGGGTCATTGTTGTAGGTGACTCCCTCCTGAGGGGAGTGGAAGGCCCAGTATGCAGACAGGACCCACTTCTCGGGGAATTCTGCTGCCTCCCTGTTAAAGATATAAAAAGAAACCTTCCTTCCCTGGTACGTCCTTCAGATAACTACCCATTACTGATTTTTCAGACAGGCAGTGATGAACTGGCAACAAAAAACCCGAGGGCAATCAAGAGAGACTTCTGGACCTTGGGACAACTGGTTAAAGGATCAGGAGCACAAGTAGTGTTTTCCTCTGTCCTTCCAGTTGCAGGGAAGGATGAGGGAAGAAGCAGCAAGAGCCAGCAGATCAATACCTGGCTCTGAGCTTGGTGTCAGCGGCAGGACTTTGGGTTTTTTCACCACAGGTCGATTTACACAACACCAGGCCTGCTGGCGAGTGACGGGGTACACCTGTCTCAAAGGGGGAAAAGGTTCTTGGTGCAGGAGTTGGCAGGGCTCATTGAAAGGGCTTTAAACTAGATTTGAAGGGGGAAGGGAATGAACCAGGCTCTTTAGAGGTAAGCCTGGGGGTGGCGCGCCAATGTCTGTAGGACAGGATGCTAGTGTGATCCCTCGGTCTGCTGACTCAGTGAAGGTAGGTGACGGAAATTCATGCAGGAGCAGAGATGTGAGGGTCATTGATGATTGATGGCTTAGAAATTTTGGCCACACCTGGGAATGGTCAGGTAGGAATTAGGGCTTCTCCCAGTAAAAAGGTGAAAGGACCAATAGCCGAACTGAAATACTTCTACACTAATGCATGCAGCATGGGCAACAAACCTTGCTACCTTGGAGCTGGAAGCCATTGTGCAGCAGGAAAACTATGATGTCGTTGCTGTCACGGAAACATGGTGGGATGACTCGCACGACAGGAGTGCTGCAATGGATGGCCATAAACTCTTCAGAAGGCATAGGCAAGGAAAGAGAGGTGGTGGGATGGCCCTGTATGTTAGGGAGTGTTATGAATGTCTAGAACTAAATGATGGTGACAATAGGGTTGAGTGTCTATGGGTAAGAATCAGAGGGAGGGACACCAAGGCAGACATCATGGTGGGAGTCTGTTACAGACTGCCCAATCAGGCTGAAGAGGCAGACAAAATATTGTATAAACAGCTGGAAGAAGTTTCAAGATCACTAGCCCTTATCTTCAAGGGGGACTTCAACCTATCAGATATGAGCTGGGAATGCAATACAGCAGAGAGGGAACAGTCTAGCAGGTTCCTGGAGTGTGTTGAGGATAACTTCCTGACACAGCTGGTGAGGGAGGTGACTAGGCAAGGTGCCCTGCTGGATCTGTTGTTTGTAAACAGAGGAGGATTTGCGGGGACATGACGGTTGGAGGCCATCTTGGGTGTAGTGATCATGAAATGATAGTTTTCGATTCTTGGAGAAGCAAGGAGGGGGGTCAGCAGGACTGCCACCTTGGACTTCCAGAGGGTGGACTTTGGTCTTCTCAGGAGCCTGGTTGACAGAGTCCCTTAGGAGGCAGTCCTGAAGGGCAAAGGAGTCCAGGAAGGCTGGACATTTTTCGAGAAGAAACTCTTAAAGGTGCAGGAGCAGGCCATCCCCATGTGCCAAAAAACAAGCCGTCAGGGAAAAAGACCGGCCTGGCTGAACAGAGAGCTATGGTTGCAACTCGGGGAAAAAAGGAAAATTTATGGCCTTTGGAAGAAGGAGCAGGCCACTTATAAGGACTACAGAGATGCTGTGTAGGGAGAAAATTAGAAGGGCCGAAGCCCAACTGTAAAACTTAATCTGGCTTCTGATGTTAAGGACAATAAAAAAAGTTTCCATAAATACATTAGCAACAAAAGGAGGACTAACGAGAGTCTCCATCCTTTAGTAGACATGGGTGGAAACATAGTGACAAAGGGTGAGGAAAAGGCTGAGGTACTTAATGCCTTCTTTGCCTCGGTCTTTAACATCAAGACCAGCTGTTTCCTGAGTACCCGGCCCCCTGAGCTAGTAGATGGGGGTGGGGAGCAGAATGAAGCCTCCATAATCCAAAGGGAAATGGTGAGTGACCTGCTACACCACTTAGACGTACACAAGTCTATGGGACCAGATGCAGTCCACTTGAGGGTACTGAGGGCGCTGGCAAAAGTGCACTTTTCATCATTTATCAGCAGTCCTGGCTAACCAGGGAGGTCCCAGTTGACTGGAGGTTAGCAAATGTGACGCCCATCCACAAGAAGGGCCAGAAGGAGGATCCAGAGAACTACAAGGCCTGTCAGCCTGACCTTGGTGCTGGGGAAGATTATGGAGCAGATCATCCTGAGTGCCATTTTGCAGCACATGCAGGACAACCAGGTGATCAGGCCCAGTCAGCATGGGTTCATGAAAGGCAGGTCCTCCTTGACTAACCTCATCTCCTTCTATGACAAGGTGACCCACTTGGTGGATGAGGGAAAGGCTGTGGTTGTTGTCTACCTAGACTTTACTAAAGCCTTTGACACTGTTTCCCACAGCATTCTCCTGGAGAAACTGGCTGCTCATGGTTTGGATGCGTATACTCTTCACTGGGTGGAAGGCTAGGCACAAAGAGTGGTGGTGAATGGAGTTAAATCCAGTTGGTGGCCGGTCACAAGTGGTGTTCTCCAGGGCTCAGTATTGGAGCTGATTCTGTTTAATATCTTTATCAACGACCTGGATGAGAGGATCAAGCGCACCATCAGTAAGTTTGCAGATAACACCAAGTCGGGTGGGAGTGTTGATCTGCCTGAGGGTAGGATGGCCCTACAGAGGGATCGGGACAGGCTGGATTGATGGGTCAAGGCCAGTAGTATGAAGTTCAACAAGGCCAAGTGCCAGGTCCTGCACATGGGTCACAACAGCCCCATGCAGCGCTACAGGCTTGGGGAAAAGTGGCTGGAAAGCTGCCTGACAGAAAAGGACCTGGTCAACAGTCAGCTGAATATGAGCCAGCAGTGTGCCCAGGTGGCCAAGAAGGCCAAGAACATCCTGGCTTGTATCAGGAATAGCGTGGCAAGCAGGACTAGGGAAATGATCATCCCCCCGTACTTGGCACTGGTAAAGCCCCACCTCAAATACTGTGTTCAGTTTTGGGCCCCTAACTACATGACAGACATTGAGGTGCTGGAGCGTGTCCAGAGAAGGGCAATGAAGCTGGTGAAGGGTCTAGAGAAGAAGTCTTATGAGGAGTGGCTGAGGGAACTGGGGTTGTTAAGCCTTGAGAAAAGGAGCCTCAGGGGAGACCTTATCGCTCTCTACAACTACCTGAAAGGAGGTTGTAGAGAGGTGGGGGTTGGTCTCTTCTCCCAAGTAACAAGCGATAGGACGAAAGGAAATGGCCTTAAGTTGCTCCAGGGGAGGTTTAGACTGGATATTAGGAAAAATTTCTTCACCGAAAGGGTTATCAACCATTGGAACAGGCTGCCCAGGGAAGTGGTGGAATCGCCATCCCTGGAGGTATTTGAAAGATGGGTAGACGTGGTTCTGAGGGACATGGTTTAGTGGTGGTTTTGGCAGTGTTAGGTTTATGGTTGGACTTGATGATCTTAAACCTAGGTGATCTTCCAACCTAGCTGAATCTGTGGTTCTATTCTATGATTCTATAAAGCATTCATAAAACCTTTAACCTTTGCTGTCTATAGTGTCCATTTAAAAAACATGTTGGGGTGGGGTTCAAGAACACACACAGCCTTGTGGTTGGGTTGCAAGTTTTATTTACAGAATATATTTATGAAAATCATTACAAGAGATGCAGATCTGTATCTTCTGAAAAATATTTGGAGTATCTGCAGCCATGGAGAAAGCTTCATATTTGTATTTTACAAAGCACATCCCCATCTGGTCATTTTGTACTAGATTGTTAGAATACAGTTTTAAAAGCTGTTTAACAGGTAATCCCTTGTTATGGTGATGTAGGAAAACAACACAGTGGTTTCTGCAGGCCATGGAGAGGGGATGCTGCAGTTGCTTCCTCTGGAAAGCAGTATCTATAGTGCTGTGTTTTAAAAAGGACACAATGATGTCAGGAATGAGAGCACTGTCTGGAGGATAGCCATACAAGTCAAAAAACTCTGCATGGTTCTGGTCTGCCAGGAGAATTGCTAGCTGGTTCTCTCCAGGCTAGTTATGTGGATGCATATTTACAAGCATGCTAGCTGGTCTTAGAGAAACATGGGCCCTAGGAAGCTAGTAATCATGGTAAATGCTTCTCTGCTGTAGGGCTCGGGGGGCGGGGGGGGAGAGAAAAAAACAAACAAAAAACAAGAGAGCTGCTCAGTGTCCATCCTTGCATGTAGCTGAAGAGCACATGTTTCTGCTGGTTTATTTCTATCTGTCCTGGTTTTGGCTGGGATGAAGTTAATTTCCGCAAGAAGCTGGGAGGGGGCACAGCCAGGACAGCTGACCCAAATTAGCCAAAGGGGTATTTGATACCATGTAACGCATGCTCAGTATGTAACTGGGGGAGTTGGCCAGGGCAGGCTGGGGATTGCTGCTCAGGAACAGGCTGGGCATCAGGTTCCAGGTGGTGAGCAATTGTACTGTGTATCACTCGCTTTGTATATTCTGTTATCGCTATTACTGTTATTAATTTTATCTTCCTTTGCTGTTCTATTAAACTGTCTGTATCCCAATCCACAAGTTGTACCTCTTTCTTCTGATTCTCCTGCCCATCCCACCAGGGCAGGGGCAAGGAGTGAGCAAGCAGCCATGTGGTACTTAGTTGCTGGCTGGAGCTAAACCATGATAGTCCTTTTTGGTGCCCAACGTGTGGCTTGAAGAGTTGAGATAATGACAGATCTGATCAGAATGTTTTAAAACAAGTTTGTTACATTTGTTAGAAGCATTCATTATATTAGTCATTTGTTCTCAGATTTGTGTTAGGTAACACTGTTTACCAGGATTTATGGGCTGTTTATCACCTGTGGGAGTTGGATTAAGGTTACCAGTTTGCTGTACAACACTGGCTTATGGTATGATAAAATCATTGATAGTAAGATCAATATTGTATTTGTATTCAGCATTGCCGTCATCTTTGTACTTCGGGAGCTATCTAGCGGCACTATTAATAATTACTCTTTTTACCATTTTTCCTCAGAGAGCCAAACTGTGGGGAGATAGATACCTTCCTTCATCTCCCGTTGTCTTCCAGGCTAATTGCAATAGCTCTTGAGAATTTTGAATATTCTTTGGATGTTCAAACCCGTATGTTCCCATTGCCACGTCTCCTGAATGTGCTTTTGGTCTTGAAATTGTTTAAAGTTAACAAGCAATTTAAGAATATGACCCAGGCTCCGCAAGAGTTCAGTCATAGGTGGCATGGCATGTGTGAGAATATGGGCAGGTATCTAGAGACCTACTCACCTTCAACGGTTTGGAACTTCATTCATGAACAACTACAGTACCCTAATAAAGTAATAGAATGTTTAAAAAAAAATGCTTTGGCTATTCTAAAGAGGCACAACTTATCGCACTGTGCTGGGCCCTGGCCAGTATCTACCAAACACTGCTCAATACTGTGCAGCAGCCTCAGGGAGAAGAGAGCTAAAATAAACCAACAAGTACTGCAGCTACTCCAACCCCTGCAACAGGCACTGCAGCTACTCCAACCCCCACGACAGGCACTGCAGCTACTCCAACCCCTGCACCAGGTATTGTGGCTACTGAGACCCATGACAGGCACTGCAGCTGAACCAGAAAACCAACCCATGCCTGTATCAGTCACCCATATACAGAACGAGAAATACACAAAAAAATCATTTTGCTTAGTAAGGGATGGAAACGAACCAGGGCCATCACGAAAACAGGAGGAAGAGGCAGAACCAGAGATAATCAATCACCTGATCCCTGAGTGAGCTGCGAGATGTGCGAAAAGATTTCAATCACCATCCAGGTGTGCACATTGTTACCTGGCTGCTCCAATGCTGGGATAATGGGGCTAGTAGTCTGGAATTAGAGGGTAGAGAAGCCAAGCAGCTGGGATCCCTGTCTAGAGAAGCAGGCATTGACAAAGCAGTTGGAAAAAAGACACAAAGCCCTCAGTCTCTGGAGGCGACTTCCGTTAGGCATGAAGGAAAGGTACCCCTTCAAGGAAGATGTTACGTGTCACCCAGGCAAGTGGACCACCATGGAGATAGGTATCTAGTACCTGAGGGAATTAGCTGTGCTGGAGGTGATTTATAATGATCCGAATAATGAGCAGTTACCCACAGGTCCAGATGAAGTCCAATGCACACAACCCATGTGGCAGAAGTTTCTGCAGAGCACACCATTGTCGTATGCCAGCTCATTGGCAGTACTATCTTGGAAAGAAAACTAGGGACAAACGATGGATGAATTGACCAACTCTGGCAATACAAAGCAAGTTTCTCTTACACCCTACAGGCCTGCATCTCAGCTGTGGAGAAACTGCCAGACATGTTAGCTGAGAAGCTGTCCAAGAAACTGTCCTCATACTTCCAGGAATTCGAGGATAGGTTCTGCTCCCCGCCTGTACGGACCAGTATCTCAGCTATTTTCTGCTCAGGAGAGAGAATACAGAGGGTACATACCACAAGGCACCCTGTGGTTCTACCTCCATGACCACAGAGAGGACATGAGGAAGTAGGATGGAAAACCGACCTCGGTCCTAGAGGCACAAGTACATGAGTTGCAAGGAAAAAAAATCACAAAAGGGGATTCTTCCAGAAGAAATGCCACTCCAGTTTCCAGCAGGCAGTTTGCCAGACAGAGTAGAAGGCCTGATCTTACTTCTGATCTTCTTGAAGGGACTTCTAAGTCATTTCTGCAAGAAGTGAGTAATGATTAGAGGGGCCCTGCCTCCAGCCAGGTGGAGGAGAAGGACAACCGGGTTTATTGGACTCTGTGGCTTCGATGGCCTGGGACATCAGATCCAGGAGAGCATAAGGCTCTAGTGGACACTGATGCACAGTGTACCCTAATACTATCAAGCTATAAAGGGGCAGAACCCATCTGTATTTCTGGAGTGACAGGGGGATCCCAACAGCTAACTGTATTGGATGCTGAAGTGAGCCTAACCAGGAATGAGTGGCAAAAGCAGCCCATTGTGATTGGCCCAGAGGGTCCATGCATCCTTGGTATAGACTGCCTCAGGAGAGAGTATTTCAAGGACCCAAAAGGGTACTGGTGGGCTTTTGGCATAGCTGCCTTGGAGACAGAGGAAATTAAACAGCTGTCTACCTTGCCCAGTCTCTCGGAGGACTCTTCTGTTGTGAGGTTGTTGAGGGTCGAAGAACAATAGGTGCCGATTGCTACCCCTACAGTGCATCAGTGGCAATATCGCACAAACCGAGCCTCTTTGGTTCCCATCCATAACCTGATTCATCAACTGGAGAGCCAAGGAGTGATCAGTAAGGCTCGCTCATCCTTTAATAGTCCCATACGGTCAGTGCGAAAATCTAATGGAGAGTGGAAGCTAACAGTAGACTATCATGGCCTGAATGAAGTCACACCACTGCTGAGTGCTGCCATGCCGACATGCTAGAACTTTAATATGAACTGGAGTCCAAAGCAGCCAAATAGCATGCTACAATTGATATCACTAATGTGTTTTTTTCAATCCCTTTGGCAGCAGACTGCAGGCCACAGTTTGCTTTCACTTGGAGGGGCGTCCAGTACACCTGGAATCAACTGCCCCAGGGGTGGAAGCACAACACTACCATTTGCCGTGGACTGATCCAGACTGCACTGGAAGAGGGTGAAGCTCCAGAACACCTGCAATACATTGATGACATCATCATATGGGACAACACAGCAGAAGAAGTTCTTGAGAAAGAGAAGAAAATAGTTCAAATCCTTCTGAAGGCCAGTTTTGCCATAAAAGAAGTAAGGTCAAGGGACCTGCACAAGAGATACAGTTATTTAGGAATAAAATGGAAAGATGAGTATCATCAGATTCCAATGGATGTAATCATAAAAATAGCAGTGATCCCCCCCGCCATAGCCAACTTCCCCAATTACATACTGACTATGACATCATATGGTGTAATTAGTAATAGAATCCATCATGTGATGCCTGAGATATGCAGGTGGAACCATTATCCAAGTAATCATATTATACGTCTGAATTCTGAACACCACCACAATAGCACGTTTAAACCACCACATACAAACACAAAGAGCAAATAAACCATTCAACACATTCAGCAGGTTAAGCAGAGTTGCATCAATTAACTTCAAACAAAGCTCTCTAAAGGCACGATATAACATTTCACTTAAGAATGACGTGATGTGAGCTGTCTGAGCAGGCTGGAATTCAAACTATTCAGGCAATCTATCAGAGCCCTGGTGGAGCGCTGCTTGAGCCCCATGTTGGGCACCAATAAATCTGTCATGGTTTAGGCCGGGCCAGACACTGAGGCAAACAACAGGTGCTTTTCCCCACCTCTTTCTTCAAGGAGAGGAGGGAGAGAGAGAAAGAGACTTAGGAGTTTAGAAGGAACTAAACTACTTTAATGAAAATATTAATAATAAAATAATAAAAAGAAAATAATGGAATATATACAAAACCGTATCGAGCTCCCAGGATGACACTCACATCACCAGCAGGCACTGGGGAAGTCCCAGACTGGACTCAGTGATGGACGGGAACAGGATTCCGGATCTGGATTCAGGATCGGGATCAAAGGCAAACGAACAGGCAGAGTCCTCCTTGGACACCAGCCGTTAAAGAAAAAAGAGCTCTGACCCTTTGATCCCTCAGCTTTTATACTGAGCAGGAGGCAGATGGGATGGAATACCCTGTTGGTCAGTTTTGGGTCACCTGTCCTGTCTGCTCCTCCCCGCAGGTGTTACCCCTCTACGCTTTTCTGCTTCCGACCCTCCAACGGGGCAAATAACAAAGTTGGCTGGCCTTGGTTGTTACAGCAATAAGTATAAGCAAGAGCCTCTCTGCATGCCATTCCTCGGCATCAACTATAAACATGGGTCTTACTACTCTGAGAGTGAACAGTTTTCTGCACACCATGCTGTTTATTTCAGCAGTTAGAAGAGGCCTAGCTAAAAGTAGAGTTACTGAACAGAAAATTGTTCCTATTTTACCTCAAACCAGGACATATGGTATCAAATATCCCTTTGGCTAGTTTGGGTCACCTTGTTGTGAAAATTAGCTCTACCCCAGCCAAAACCAGGACACTATCACATTGTCAAACATATGGTACATGATCATAATAATGGTGGTGATCAAGGCCCGTGAAAAGTGTACCTTTGCTGTCAGGTTTCCTGTTTTAATCAGGGAATAGTGATCAGCACATTTTTGGTCTGGAGGCAGGTCAAAGGCAAACAGTGTATAGCCATAGGCAAACTCCCTGTCAACCAGGAGGGAATGGTCTTTCATATGGCTGCTGATCACCTGAGCAAGCTGCACGTATTCTCTCACACAGCAGCCATTCTCAAAATCAGGCTGCAGTGGTTTCACTGGTGTTTGTTCCCTATCCCTATACAGGGACAAAAAATTTGTATCATAAAGTTTAAAATTGAAAGTGTTGTTAGCATAATTGCTGCTAAAAGCATTATTAGCTATGAAGCCAATAACATGCTTGGGAAGCTGTCTCAGAAACAAGCTTTCCTTGTTGCTGATACTACTGCTGCCCAGTATGCTGAACACTTTCATGCCCACCCAGTCCACTGGCTATTTAGTGTTGGCCGTTAAGTAATGCCTCAGTGTGCACCAAATGTGCTCAGGGTGCCACCTTGCACCTTCTTCACAAATAGTAAGGCACACATAATAACCAGCTTGCAGGATCCTGCTGCCAGGGAGCTCATCAAACAAAAGCTGTCTTTGCTGCATGTCAGCTTAATTTTTACATCCATCAAAAGCTTTACATTCATCAAAATTTTTACATTCATCAAAAGTTTGTCTTGAAGGAACAGGTCGGTCATCCAGCCTGACTACTTGCTGCTGCCCAGCTGTGTCTTTGCAGAACAGCCCTGTAGAGAAGTGCTTGGACAGCAAGTCAGCTGTAATTGAGAAGCACAGTAGGAGTAGCAGTTGTTGCTCTGGTTTATCAATTGATCCCCAGTGTAACATCCAGCTGGCTGAAAACAGAGACCAGTGGAAGCATAGCCTCACCAGCTCTGAGGTTGGACCTATCAGCTTTTGCGATCTTGCAGCAAAGGGTGTTGTTCAGACCTATGTAATCTTCTCCATTCCCAGCTATGAAAGAGTCCAGAAGTTCAGACTCCACAATAGTGGAAATTGCAGGCACCCCAATAAACATGCTTTTCTCAATGCTGGTCTGTGTTTGGGACACTTCAGACAAATCCGGCTTGGATTTGGTGCATTATTCTGAGCAGCCATGAATGAAAGCCATCCCTTTTAAAATAGATCTCCTTTTCTAGCAGTAGATCAGGACCTCTTTCTCTGAGTTTTCTGTTTCTTTTGCACCATTTGGCCTGGCTTGTTGTCTTCTTCTCCTGGTGAGATTGTTGTCTTTTTCTTTTAAAGGGCTGTAGTGGACCTTCCCTCTGGGGGCATGACATGACTTTGTTTCTTTTAAGGCTTTTTCTTTTAATATAAGCAAGTCCGAAGCCCTCCTGATTTGAAGGAGTTTCCAGCTTGCCCATGACAACCATGGAAACATGTCCAAACATGTTTTTTGCCATATCTTCAGCAGCACTTTTAATGTGTGGCTTAATGATTTCCAAAATCCTTTGCAAAAGCCCTTCTGAACAGGCTATGGAATATACTTCCAGCGCCTGCACCATACACCACAGGAAATGTCTTGAAAATCAGGAAGACCATTGCCAGCCTGAGCTCTGTAATAATTTATGTACAAGATGGGTCCTTTTAATATTTTACAACTACCATTTTGGCATGGTTTCTTAAAAATATCAGCGGCTTCTGGGGCTGAAGAGGCAGGTTCACAATCACCTTCTGAAAGCAAAATGAGACATGCTTGTTCTGGTCAGTCTTTATTTAAGTGCTGACTGCTGGTGGTTCACAGGCATGTAGTGTGGCTTATCATACATCACTGTCTCAATCATCTTCTTATTACCACCAATTGGAACATGGTGCAATAAAGGAACTGCAAAGTCACTGACAAGCTGGTGACATTTCACAAAATGGCAGCTCCGTGCCATAAAATGGTAGTGCCCTGTCAAAATGGTGGCCAAATGAAAATAATATTCCCTGTGTATGTATGGGGAAGGGCTGTCCAGGTCTGATGTACGTCCAGGTAAACCAGTAGGGGGTGGCTGGTCCTGCTAGCCAATCACAACAGACCACATGACCAAAAGAGGGGAGTGACATCTGGGGCAAGTGGCCCGTGAGGCTGCTGGTAGGAGGGTGGGGAACTTGTCACTTCTTATCTTGCATATCCTTGAAACCTGTACTACTCGGATCTCTCAAGAGATTAAAGTCTGCTTCCTGACGAGTCAGTGCCCTGCTCCCTCCTCACCGGATCCTGAATTTTCATGGTCACTACAGTCAAGGCTGCCCCTGATTTTCACATCCCAAACAAGTTCTTCCCTGTTTGTAAGCAGCAGGTCCAACAGAGCACCTCCTCTTGTTGATTCCTCAATCACCTGTGTCAGGAAATTGTTAGCAGTGCATCCCAGAAATCTCTTCAATTGCTTGTGCCCTGCTGTGTTGTCCTTCTAGCAGACATTGTGGTGGTTGAAAGCCTTCATGAGGACCTGTGAACATGAGGCTTCTTCTAGTTGTATGAAAAAGGCCTCATCTACTTCTTCCTCATCAGGAGCTCTATAGCAGATATCTACTACAACATCACTTGTATCGGTCTGCCTATTAATATGACTCATAACTCTTGACTGACTCCTCACCCATCCCAAGGCAGATCCCTTTTTCTGCTCTCTTACATAAGGTGCAACATCACCACCTTGTTTTCCTAGCCTGATCTTCCTAAAGAGCCTGTACCCATCCATCAGAACACTCAGTTATGTGAGTTATCCCACTATCTCTGTGATCGCAGTGATGTCATAGCCCTGTAACTGCACTCAGATGTACAATTCCTCCTGTTTGTTCCCTGTGTTGAATGCACAGGCAGTGGAGAGACCCAAGTGTGCTGATTCCCTGGAATGGGCATGAGAGCTTTCCCCATAAGGCTTCCAAAGGTAATAGATTCGTTGTGTTCATTAGAAATGGCATGGTTGTTGGATTTTTCACAAATTAGGCGGAACATGGAAGCTGAGGAAATTATAAAATCATAGACTTGTTACTTGGCAGGAATCTCTGCACATCATACCGAAGTGGTACTGTTGCTAGTGCTAGGTCGGGTCAGCCATTATTGTCTTTAGCAAAGCATTGAAGACCCCTAAGACTGGGGATTGTGACACCTTCTTGGTAACTGTACTAATTGCTTAGTGAAAGTTTCTCCTAATGTGCAACATGAACTACCCAAGCTTCCCTTCAACTAAGTAAAGAGGAGATTAAGCTGTCCTTGAGAAACCAAGCAAACACAGCTCTTACAGCTTCCTTTGGCAAAACATGTCCCTTATTGAAGACTCCAGTATGACCAGGTAAGACATCCAAGCCAAAGCTTAAGGCTTCTGGCTGCATATTTGCACAGTTCAAAAACACAGACTAGTAAAAGTTTCAGAATTTAATGCTCCTCAGGGTAGCTCTCCTTCTGCTAGCCCCACAAAAGATCACAGTCTCTGATACCTCACTTCAGCTTTTCAGGACCATCCCAGCAGTACCACTGGGGGATGACTCTAGGAAAAGGATAACTGCTTTCTCTGGCAGATTAATTAAGGAGCTTCAGCCTTTGCAAAGATTCCAGTTCTGTGCCTTGTGTTATACACAGACTGTCATTACAGCTGTTACAGCACTAAACTCAAAGGAGACATCAAAGTAATTCCTTTGTCTTGCATCAATGCCCAGTTCATAGGAATGCCGTAGAGGAGTTTAAATCTTTGCCATATTGTTATGGCAGTAGCCCTAAGTAGGTATTATTAAGTATATTCACCCACTTCCATACTCCATTCTAATTTTCTAGTCTATGGCTGAAGAACGTCTCAGATTTTGGTGTCCTTGCTATATTTTGGATCATATTTCAAAGACAATCTTGCTTTGCAAGAGACTTTCTCTGAGATTTTCAGCTGTTAAGATCCAGTTTTGATTAATCCTGTGGATCATCAAGACAGAGCAGGAAAATTTATCTGGGTTTACCTGAAAATCTCCTTTAAGCACTAGCCATTTCCAGAGATGGATGAACCACCCAAATCCAGAGATGGCATGTGGTATCCAAAAACTTAATTTGCAGAAACTATATCTCTGTTTTGAAGTGGTAGAAACCATGTACTTGCCATCCCTGCCTCCTTCCAGAACAATCATTCTGATCTGTAACTCGCGGAAGAATACCGCAAAAGCAAAAAGATGAGCACCTCTGTCTGACGGTGAATGAATGGAATGGCTCTGCTGCTGAGCTTTGAGTCCCCTTTCCCCTTGAAGTTGCCCACAGATTTGATTAATATTGTGCTCTCAGCAGAGCAGTTAATGTATTGTGATATTTCGAAAAATCCTGTTATTTGTGGTGATAATCTTTCTGGACAATCAAGTTAGTATCTTCCAAAACTTAGGTTAATGTGCATTGAAACAAGAACAGCGACTGCTGTGTGTGTTGAGACAGGAAGACAGGGTGGTGGTTTTTTGAACAGTATTTCTTACTGTTTTGAATCTCCACACCAGACTGCTTCCAAATGAAGCACCATATCCAAAATGCACAGAAGATGTGAACTCTTCCTACTGATCTGAAGAGTCTTTAATCAGGTTTCCAGCTGCTAAAGAAGATGATGTCCATCAGAGAGTCTCATAGAATTTTTCTTTAAAAATTCCTGCATGGTAGTAAAGAACACCATTTCAAGACTGTTTTCTAAGATATGCTGCTTCTTGATTCCATAGGAAACCTGTGAGCTCTTTAAGGTACCATAAATGAAGGAAGGGGGAAAAAAAACCAAAACACAAAAAAAACCAAGGAGAGATTGAGAAGACTGTGCTGCTTCATAAGGGCCATTCTCTTCCTCATTTCCTCTGCACACTAACTGGTCTGAGAGTCATCTGGAGAAATGGTGAAAAATCTGTCAATCTTGAAGAGCTACCTTTATCTTGTAGGACTTACCAAACACAGGGGAAATAATACTGGCAGCTTTTCCAAAGTGTTGCAGACTCCAACATAAGGGAGGGTTTTAAGAGCTACCTGGACACTGAATTGTGTGCATGGGATGGAATAATGGCAAAGGCCAACAAGAGTATGGCCTCATCCCTTTTCCCCTTGATAGTACCTTCCTTATCAGATTCCTGTTTCCTGATGCTATTCAGTGACTTATTTCAAGGGTAAGTCTATCAATATTATTCTATTAATAAACTTTACCAGAATGGTATATCCTACCCCTTCTTTACCCCAACTTGTTTGCTGCTCAGTAGTTTTGCTGGATTCTGCATGCATTATCTTACTCTGAGAAACATGGTATCTTCCTCTGAAAGCATGAAACGTCATTATTTATGTATATGCTAACAAACTACAAATGCCGCTACCAATAAATAAAATTATCTAGCCCTTACTGACAATTGTGGCCACAATACTTGATTCTTGTAATCACCTGTGCCATATTTTATCAATTTACTTCTCATTTATGCGAAGCAAAGTACGCTGCATACTGCTTGCTAATATTCCCCTTGTTCCTATTATTGGAAAAGATTAAAGGCTGTTTGGTTTTCATACTGACCTCTAGAGTTGTGAATATTTCATTCACATCCTGTCTAATAATTCCTCCCAGGCTAGATAATCCTGTGCACAATCTCCTTCTGTACAATATGTCAGTCTTGGCATACCTCTGACCATCTGTATTGTCCTTCCCTAGGTCTTGTAAACTCTTGCTATATTTTCTTTAGGTTAAGGTAACTAAACCTGGATATGATGCTCTGTTATCAAAGTTTGTATTATTGTATTACTTCACACAATGCTGAAAAATCCAGAATAAAATAAAAGAGCCCCTTTCTCACTTTGATGATAGCACTTGAAAGACTTGCTTTTGGGTTTCTGTCTCTCTGGGTTTTTCTGAAGTTCTAATTTCTCTTGAGTTGAGACTCTTTTTAATGATTCCTATAATGCTGTATGTTTTCTGGACACAGTGATGATGACAGATGTTGAGATACTGAAGAGAATTCAGGCTTTGATAGTGAAATAGCAAAGTGAGGGATAAACTATGAGGAAAGTTGGTGTTCCTTTTGTTTGCTTTTAAGCTCAAAATCTGTGTGCCATAGCTTGACTAAACTACGCTATATGTAAGAGTGTGTGTATCCGTGTATGTGACTGACTTTATGATAGTGTTCCGCATGACATAAACACCAGACTGAGGAGAGATTTGATGGTTGCCTGGAGGACAATAGTTTCTAGTCATGAGAGGGAAATGAGCCAATATTTTTTGAGAAGAAAAATCCAGTGAAATTTATTATGCTGTTGAAGCAACCATTGCCCTGAGGAAAGAATGTCAGTGCCATCACTCTCACACAATTAAATACCAAGAAGCATATATTATTTAA
Organism: Burhinus oedicnemus; assembly: GCA_008921705.1. Classification (NCBI taxonomy): domain Eukaryota; kingdom Metazoa; phylum Chordata; class Aves; order Charadriiformes; family Burhinidae; genus Burhinus; species Burhinus oedicnemus. Next base: position 266,360 of record VFFE01007524.1, on the reverse strand, counting down.
TTTTATAGTGAAATAGAAATTAATAAGACTTGATATATTTTTGCTGCTTTCACCCTCCAGGATTCAGTTGTACCAAAGAGGTGGATCCTGTGAGAATAAATAGCTGTGAGAGCATTTTTACAGTGTTTGCGTTGTATAAAAAATGAGATTGGTGGAGAATTAAGTGTCAGAGTAAATTATTTTATTGCTAGAATTTGCTAGCTTTGGTTGGTATGGTTGTACACAATTAAGTCCCAAGTCAGTAGCATCAACAGTACTGCTTAGTAGAATGACAGAGATAAAAACTGAGAAGAAAGCACAAAAACTGAGCTCTAGAGAGGAGAAAAATGAAGTTTGACTTAAACTGTTAGTACTCTGGTATGGGGTGCCACCTTGTGGAAGTTTTTAGGATGTCATGTCTTTTATCAAATCTTGGAAGTCTTCCTATTTACTCTCTTCAGTCACTGTAGATAATCCTGTTTGCATAGATCAGCCTTGGTCTTTAATAGCCTCTCCATCACCTGGTTTTTTATGTAATCTGAACTTTCAGTTTAATTTAGGGACGGAGGTATCTTACCTTGGGAGACAAAAACTATGTGAAAAGGGTAACTTTCCTTAGCTTGCCCAGTAGGCCTGGGAATCAGCCATGGTGTGAGCGTGATCAGTGCAGGTACTGTGGTATAATTGTAGTACTGCACTAATGTGTGTTATCAGAAAGCTCTGAAGGGAACTGTAATCACATTGTGCACTTTGACATGTTAACCCAATCACTACAGCAGTTGGAAAGTTATTCCATGGTTGTCTTCAGCAGGACATTAGAATTGCAGAAAGAAAGAGCAAATGTGGACATCTGCTGTCTCAGCTGGCATACCACTTCATTTTGTATTGTAAAGGACTCTTCTCCCAACATTTTCAGATGTCTGGCATTCAAGTTGTATCTCCATAGTTGTCTGCCTAGGGATAGCACAGGTGTGTTGCTAATCCACAAGACCTTTGCTGCAAATGTTTCACATGAAGTGTCAAATGCTTCTTCCCTGCTAGAGGCATTGTGGTAAGGTGGAGGCGCAGTAGATGACTGATCTTCTGCGAAAAAGCAAAGTGAGTTTACCAAAATACTAGGGTGGCTACCATAAGCAAGGGAAGAAATGATCTCTCCTGTATGGAAGTAGGACCCTGTCAGAGGAATAAAGGCCATCTGTCCATTTTTCTGCTCTCCAGCTTTGATTCTCCTTCTGCTCTTGGTCCTTTTCTGTCTTCATGTCCATCCCATGGAGCACCAGTAGGCCTGTCAATTTCCTGATTTCCTGCACTTGAAGGTAGCTCTCCCTTCCCTCAAATAAGCAATTATCTGCTTCTGACTTTGTCTAAATAAACATAAACATGAGCCTTCTGGAGTAATTTCCTAGCCAACTGTCTCTTCTAGACCCAGTCTCTGTCAAGGACTGTGCTGGTTTTTTTCTAATGGTAAAGAGATGCTGGTAAGGGCTTCTTTCTTCCACCTCTTTTGCTACTATCCTCATAATTGGAGTTGGATACTGAGGTGCAAATCTTCATGAGCTGATCTTTCTGTTGATCACATGTGCTCCTTTCTGTCCTTTACTTGCCCTTCTGCTGTAAAGCCTTTTGCTCTGATCTTGCTCTTACCACCACCTTGTTTATCTGCAATGATAATGCTTTTGGCCTGATGATTCCAGGATTAACTGCCCTCTTTCTTGCCCACTTGTGCTACAGTTGTGATTTCTGAGCCTAATAGAGTATGAAAGTCCAAGGAACACATTTGTGAATAACCTTTAAAGTCTGAATTCAGGTTCTGAATGAAAGTTACACTGAACAATTTCAGTCTTTGGTAGAAATGTCTCTGGAAACATTTACAGTCTCATCCATGGAGTGTCATGAAGTCATTGATTGAAGTGCCATCACCTATTGTCAATGTACTGCCCTGGCAGCTTAGAAATGTCATTTAAACCCTTAAATGTGGTGACAGCTGCTTTTAACCTCCTGAACCATCAAGCTCTCAGCCTGAGCAACAGCCTGCAGTTCTCATCTAATTGGTGAAGCAGCTGAGCCACAGAGTGGATTCCTGAGAGGGCGTGAGGCACCAAAACTGCAGCGATTCAAGGACAGAGTAAATGAAATTTAAAGCAGGAGCAATAGGGTGAGCGATTCCATGAACTGCAGACAGTTTAAACCTGCGGTGATGTCCACTGGGTCCTGCAGCAGGATGTGATCAGGAGACTTCTGTTTTGCATCCCCCCACAGTTTTCTACTACTTCCAGGTTCACATTGACCTTGCTGACATACCATGAAAGGCAATGAGAAATCACTTCAAGACTCTTAATTGGAGAGGATGGATTTGGGGGAAGAGATTAAAGTCCTGTAGCCCTTTCCTGCCACACGCATGTATGTTTTGTACCAGTCTTTTTGTAGGGATAGTAGCTGTTTGACTTTTCCCTGCTACACATGCTCATGTTGCAGCTGCATCAAGTTCTGTTACAGGTAACAGATGGTGTGACATTTATCCACACCCAGTGATGCAAAGCTCCCCAACTCACTCTGTGGAGTTATTGTGTATTGAGTTTTGGAAGCAGAGGTGCTTCCCAGCCTCCTTACAATAGTGCTGAAAATTTCCTCTGTGTTACCCAATGCATGTGCTAGTGAGCTTTAGGCAGTTGTGGAGTTTTCTTCCAGATTGCTAAGCTAATGCTTAGGTGCAAGGGGGTCTGGAAATAACCACCTGTTCTGTGAAGCATCAAAACCAAAAGGAGCCAGTTGTATCCTAAACTATCTGCCCTGCTGGTAAAATCACATCAGACGGAAGTGGGGATATTTGCCCAAAAAGTTAAGTCTGTAGCTCTTCATCATGCCAGATAAGTGCTCATCACAAGACAGGATTGAACCCTATTTTAGTGGAGGTACTGTTCTCTGACCTTGAGTTTCCAGTTTGAGTAAAAGTTGTAATTTATGCAAGCACAATGGGGTGTGCTGGGTGTGCTGAACCTGCTACAGTGGCAAGAACTTTTGTTCCTCTTTTTCCTCACTGCTGACAGGTGAGCACCAGCAGTTTTGGGATATCACTGTGAGTAATGATTAGGTGCTGTTTTGTTTTTCCTGTGCAGTAAATTGGAGCAAAATACTCTGAGGTGGGGGTGGGGTGGGGAGTGTACTCTGATCCCCCTCCCAGTGAAGGTGGTATGAATTTCACCTCTGACCTTGGCAAAGGCTAGATTTGGCAGGAAACTGTAATAGTACTGTTTAGCAGCTCACAGATTTAATGAAAGTGCAACTCCTACTTCTGATTTCAGTACACAGGGATCACAAATCAGATGGGAAATTGTATAACAGCCATTTTGAGCAAGTATTAAAAGGTGGCCAGCTTTTAGGCCCCCAGTAATGCAACACTTGGCCATTGTTCTGAAGACCTGCCCCGTGACTTAGGGTGGGAAACCTTATGTCTTTAACCAGACGTGGTATTGTTAAGAGTCGGAAGCAAAGTGAAGTTAATTTTATGTTTTATTCACAGCTTTGCATTTCCTTCTGGTTCTCTCACTGACAGAGAGTAGCAGAAGTTGAGCTTCCTGTAGATAATAAACCTAGAAATCTGATTTTTGTAACATTGAACCCTGGCAAACAACAGTAAACCTATGAGAATGCATACTAAAACACAACCTGGCTACTGGGACTGGACATTTTATGACAAATATGTATCGAAATGATACTATTGATTGTAATTATCTCCAGGAATTCCTTGCCTGCCCTAGGATGAGGAAATACAGGGCTGGATACTCTAAGACATTGTAGATGACTGCAGAAATAAGTGCAATGGAGCATTCTTTCAAATAATGTTTTTTACAGAAATATGTCATTGGGTTGTGCTGTTGGGAGATGAATGGGTAGCCCTAGTTTCATGTGCTGAGTCTTTAAAAAGATAATTCTTTCATCCAGTGGCTTTTAAATAGATATATAAGTATAGGTGTGTCGTGGTTCGGGCCGGATTGGCCTAAGCAGGCAGAACGACAGATGCTCTCTGTCTCCTGCTCCACTTCGAAGGGAGGCAGGAGAAAGAGAGAAAAAGACTTTAGAAGGAACTAAACTACTTTAATGAAAATATTAATAATAAAATAATAAAAAGAAAATAATGGAATATATACAAAACCGTATCGAGCTCCCAGGATGACACTCACATCACCAGCAGGCACTGGGGAAGTCCCAGACTGGACTCAGTGATGGACGGGAACAGGATTCCGGATCTGGATTCAGGATCGGGATCAAAGGCAAACGAACAGGCAGAGTCCTCCTTGGACACCAGCCGTTAAAGAAAAAAGAGCTCTGACCCTTTGATCCCTCAGCTTTTATACTGAGCAGGAGGCAGATGGGATGGAATACCCTGTTGGTCAGTTTTGGGTCACCTGTCCTGTCTGCTCCTCCCCGCAGGTGTTACCCCTCTACGCTTTTCTGCTTCCGACCCTCCAACGGGGCAAATAACAAAGTTGGCTGGCCTTGGTTGTTACAGCAATAAGTATAAGCAAGAGCCTCTCTGCATGCCATTCCTCGGCATCAACTATAAACATGGGTCTTACTACTCTGAGAGTGAACAGTTTTCTGCACACCATGCTGTTTATTTCAGCAGTTAGAAGAGGCCTAGCTAAAAAGTAGAGTTACTGAACAAAATTGTTCCTGTTTTACCTCAAACCAGGACAAGGTGACATGACCAAGTCTAGGTAAGAACATAGTTTCACTTTGTTTCAGCACCAAGCCAGTGAGAGCATTACTGAGAATTTGCTTGAGAAATTCTTTCCTTTCAGAGTCGGGGGGAAGGAGTCAGTGTCTTTTTTTTTAATGGTGAAACCTTTCTTTTGTTTATCTCTTTGCAGTTATGTGGCTGTGGGCTGCTGGGTGTGGGCATCTGGCTGTCGGTGTCGCAAGGAAACTTTGCCACATTTTCTCCTAGCTTTCCGTCGCTTTCAGCTGCCAACCTAGTCATTGCCATTGGCACAGTCATCATGGTGACGGGCTTTCTGGGCTGCCTAGGTGCTATCAAGGAAAACAAGTGCCTCCTGTTGAGTGTAAGACATCAATACTTCTTTTCACTAAGACCAGTGACTGTTTCTTTGTTACTATTTTATTTAAATGACCAGTGCAAAATAGTCTTGTGGATCACTGTAGCATTGCCCTTGGCTTTCAATCTTCTGTATGTTTGCAGTATGACATCCCACAGCTTTGGTCACAGTGATTTCATTGGTTTATTAGCAAATGTATACTTGCTACTGTGTGCCTTAATGCATTAGATAGCAAAGCAAATTACTGTCAGTTACCTCTGAATGGTTAAACATAAACTATAGGGTCAACCTGGATAGCCCTTCTGGAAATGTCTGTTAGAAGGACTTAGTCTTAAGCACAGCTGCTTTTGGATGCCACTCAAAGCCTCTCATGGCTATTTTCTACTTTGCCCTTATCTAAGGCCTTTGTCAGAGGTTGGTGGAAACCATCCAACCCAAAGTTAAGAAGTTAAGAAGTCAAGGGTTTCTGCCAGGCCTTACCAATGAAAAAAAATAATAATCTGATCCTTGGCAATCTTTGTCCAGCACTGAAGCCCAGAGGTTGGGAACTTCACTCAGAAAACACGGTGTGGGTCACTCCTCTTACCTAAACCCAGGAGGCTTCATCATCCTTCTCTTCATAGAATCATAGAACAGTTAGAGTTGGAAGCGGCCTTAAAGATCATCTAGTTCCAACCCACTTGCCGTGGTTAGCTTCCAACTACTGGAGCTCACACCTGGGATGGCCTGAGATTTCAGCTACAGGGATTTGGGAATAGAAGTGCTAAGTAATATAGTGACTATTCCAACAGGCAGTCAGATGTGGTTAAAGCCCACCTGCCAGGGAATCACTCCTGAAGCATGTCACATTGAACTTTGTGGTAATGGGTTTAGCATCTGTCCTGTAGTCTGTATGAAGGAAAGAGACTACCAGGGCTGCGTGCTGTGACAGCAGTCAAAAAAGGCAAGACAAAAGCATTGCTGAAACCTGCAGACTGGTAGTAGGGCAAAACCTAAGATTTAGAGAATGCTAGACAGTGAGCTTCCTCATTGATGCTGAGACCTGCAGAGGGTTTAGTGGCAATATAGTATCAATATGCCTGAATACTTTGAAATCAAACTTGCATGTTTTTGACAGCAGAGGAAAGATTTAGAGGACAAGGCCTATATTTTTCAGAGTTTCTAGCAGCCCCAGGTTTGCTCTCTAGTTCGCAAGTGCATATACGCTGTTTTTTCTTTGTTCTAGTTTTTCATCATTTTGCTGATAATCCTCCTGGCAGAGCTGATATTACTCATATTGTTCTTTGTTTATATGGACAAGGTAAGCAAATATGCCATATAGATTAATTATCTGTACTAGCAAGTAAACAAGGTTCAGTTTGCTTTTGTTTGATGGAGGTATGTGGGTTCTCCTTGCTCTTCGCTTTGGTGAAAGTTTAACCTTGAGATCTTGGCTGTTTTCTGTAAGCTGCTTCTGCAGGGGGAGGAGGAAGTGATGAGGAGGGCAAACAGGAGAGAAGAACCCACTGAGCTTTACAGTTTCCTCCCTGAAATAAAGCGATGGTCCAGGGCCTCCCTTTTAGTCTTCTAAAAGCTAAGATAGCCTTCAACATAGCTGTTTGATGTCTCTGCAAGCAGCTTATCATCTTGTGGACCTGGGTTGTGGGAGGTCACACTTAAGATCTGGTCAGCTTCCTAGGGCCAACCCTTTAAGAGGACTGGAGGAGAGAGGCCTGGGATATTCACAGGTTATTCCAGATGCCACCAGCTGTCACACTTGACTGCGCAGTCCCAGAGAGTTTGACAAGGCTGCGGAGCGGATCAAGAGGCAGCTTCTTATAAAGCCCTTCTGTAGGAGTCTGCTATCTAGTGGAGACTAAGTGAAGTAGGCATACCTGGCTGGCCTGTCAGATAAGTAAGACTGGAAAAATCATTGGGGAACTGGAGAACCGTTCTAAACGCAGGACAGAGCCTTACAGTATGAGCATGTCCAGACTGATTTTAAATCTGAGCTCCTACCAGATTTGTATCTCTTCCCAGGTTGTCATTATGATGCCTGCCACTTTCAGGGAGATGGGTTAAACTTCTGATTTTGAATGGGATGTCAAAGAGGGATGAAACAGATCTTATAATATAGTTGACCTTTATGCCAGGACCCATAGGTTAATCCTTTCTCTGCTGCCAGCTCACTGTTTTAAAGCCAAGGTACATTCCTACCTGCACCCAGGACTCCAGGCTCAGACTAAAATTTATACAAGAAATGGGACATCTCAGATCTCCTGTTAAGCATTCCAATTTTCTCCTCTAAAGAAAGAAGAGCACATTTCAAAATCATAAATCCTACAAGCCTGTCCCCACAAGGAGAATAATAATAATGCCCTGTTTCAATTGATTTTGTATTGGCCATTAGCCTCCCTGAACCTGTGGAAGGGATAATTATGTTGAGAGGCTGGAACTCTGCTTTTATGATATTAGGAAATTAAAGTAGGCCATAGGTTACAGGCAGGAGAGGCTGCTGTGGGGTATTGCCAAGAGCTATCTCTGGCATAGTTAAAGTAAGCTCAGATTTCTGCTGATCACTCTTCAGTTAGTTTGGATCAGATAGTGATGGTATGATGGACTCTTGGTAGAGAGGAAGCTGTTTGGTCTCCTGTCTCATGAGCATTAATCCAGTATTTTGCAATCTGAGGGAGAGACTAGGCCTTGGCAGGTGCTGAAAGGTCCCACTGACTTGTGAGAGTCTTGAAGCTATGATGAAGCTTTTCTACCCATGTTAAGTTTGTGGTGAGAGAAAGTAAGAGAGATACATTCTATATGCAAGTCTGTACCATTTGGTCCTTTCCTCTAAACAGCAGTGCATTGACTTTCTGTATTTTTTACATGATGCAGGTCAGTGAGAGTGCAAAGAATGATTTGAAGGAAGGTATGAAGCTATACAATTCAGAAAATAATGTTGGACTGAAAAATGCATGGAACATCATTCAAGCAGAGGTAACATTCTCTCAATAGAAGAAAAATAACAATTTGGCCATAAAGGCTGCTGCAGTCTGTTAACTGTTGCACCCATGCCAAGTCTAAAAGATGACTAATGCAGGCTTTGGTTTCTGATTTTGCACTCTTGAACATCCAGGGAGTACTCTGAAATCCAGGATCAAAGTGTACTCTGTAAGGTGAAAGATGCTTACCTCTCTCTGAGATTCTCTGTGCCTATCACAGGCACAGAGATTATCTGAAACAGAGGAGAAGCAACAAAACCTGCATAGGTAGAACTGCAGCTTTGGCAGCTAGGCTTTTGCTGTTCAGCAGCTGTGGGCAGATTACCGTATATTTTGGTGTTTGGGCTCATGTCTCTGTGACAAGAAGACTAACATACTTTGGGCATGGGACCATTTATTTTCTTTGGTTTTTTTTTCTTTTTTAAGGTTGTTAAGTATTTGCTTTTAGTGATCACTGAGCACAAAGCACTTTAAAAATACAAAAATATTGTGGCAGCCCTTTTGAAAATATACAGTGGTTTAGTGGAAGTTTGTGGTGGTGCATGATTCACAAATTGTGCTAGTTAAGTTAATTTATTAATCCTTTACTTTTGCCATAGATGAAATGCTGTGGTGTGAATGACTTTACGGATTGGTACCCGGTGCTGGGAGAAAACACTGTCCCAGACCGATGTTGTACAGAAAACTCCCAAGACTGTGGACGGAACTCCACCGAATTAGTGTGGAAAACGGTAAGGCTCGCTTTGCCCAGGTCAAGGCTTAGGGAGGGGTGGGAAGAAAGAAAATAGAGGGAATGCACATGAAAGAAAATGTGATCTTGGGATTTCAGTTGTCATCTTTCATCATTTCAGGGCTGTTATGAGAGAGTTATGACCTGGTTCGATGAGAATAAGCATGTCCTTGGTTCGACTGGGATGTGCATCCTCATAATGCAGGTAATACTGGTATGATGTTTGTCAACATGGCTTCGATTTGCTGTCAGCATTCTTGATTCTGCCGAGTGAAAAGTGGTGCTCACCTGCTTTGATCATGATTTCAAAAATGTCAGATTTGTTTTATGAGTTCATTTAAGGAAGCAGGTCAGTAGTCAGTCCCACAAAGAAGACATACTACAGTGGAGTTTTGCTTACCTGCATTTTGACTTCAGAGCACCACTTTAGAGTTCCCATGTTCAGCCAAATGTTGCGCTGTCCCTTAGGGAACTGGTTTTTTAAATTTTGGAAGCACTTCTAGAAATTGCCAAAATGAGTCAAATCATGGCCACTGAACTGAGTAGGTTAACGTGTTTAAAAAAAAAAAAGCAGAAATATCATCATAATTTGTTAAGGTTTTGGGGTTCCTGTATCACTGCTGTACTTTTGGGGGAGAATATCCAAATCTGATGTTTTCAGTCACAGTTATGTGGCTAAACAAGCACAAGTTGTTGGGTAAAAAGGAAGAGTGACTCGTGTGTATTTATTCTGAAAAATTTTGCATGTATGACAAAGAGCCCTGAGAGCTTTGTGCTTCCATCCGTGCTCTGACAGACACATCTCCAGATACATCACTGTGTGCCTGAACAACGTACATCCAAGTTTACTGGTCAGTGTTGAAGCTTGAGAAATACAGCTAGTGTAGGATGACTTTTAAAACTACCGCTGGATCATGAACAGAGGTCAGCAGTGCAGTTTAGGCAGCCTCCCTGTACTGAAGCTCTTATTGTTTGTTTTCCTTCAGATTCTTGGCATGGCCTTCTCCATGACACTCTTCCAGCAGATTCACAGGACTGGCAAAAAATATGATGCCTAAAGCCTCTGAAACATTATCACATCAACCCTTCTGTCTCTTCATAAAAAAGAACAAAAGGAATGACCGCAAAGGGTATCAAGCCTAGCCCTGCTGAGGGAATCCGTCCCATTGACCGATCTACTTTGTTGTTACTTGTCCAGTTATTATCACAATTTGTTATTTGACTCATTTTTTTGTCTGTTTCACATTTGCCATTTATTTGCCAAAGAGGGGGGAAACCCCGCAAACAAATGGATTCTCTACGTGAAATCATAGATTTGCTCTAAGAATGTTTCTTAACTTAAGAAAATGTTTTGCTCTACTAATCCATGGTATATGTGCAAAAATTACGTGTTCAACTTCAAGGGAGAATTCTTCAAAGTCTTCCATTAAGTTTTCAACCCTCGTGTCCAATCTACTGGAAGACTTGGAAAAGCCACTCTGAGAGTCCTAGGAATTGGAGCTGCTTTGCTTTGCAGCTTCTTGTACCTTATGGTGTATACTTTTTTATTATGATAATGATGATGATGATTATTATGGTGGATATAGCTTAGACTTTAGTTGCCTGACTTACAACTTCTTACTGGTTTTGCTTTTTCACAATTTATTGTATATTAATTTGGGAACCACTGTGCGATCTCCAGAGGACATATTTTTCAAAGTTGACAGTTTGTGCGGGCAAATAAAGACATAACTTTTCTCAAGTCCATTGGGAGGCATCGTCTGCCTTTATCAGGGCCTTGATGCCCTTGCTATAACAAAGGTGGTACCTTTTAAATCAGAGGCTCTTTCCTCGGATGGAATGCAATGCCTTCCCATTGGACCAGACAGTGAGCTTCCTACTCCTGTGAGGCAAAGTTCCAATGCCTTTACTCACCTAAAGCAGTGTCTGGCTGCTTTGATGTCATGCTACTTTGAAAACTAAAAGTACTGACTAAGCAAGTTAGTGCTCCCTGGCACGAAGGAGAGCTATTGCAGTCTGACCTACTGGCCAGCTAGCAGCAGAGTTCACAGACTGTGTTCTCTGTTTCAAAGAGTTTGCCCAAGGCATGGCATGCTGCTGGATATGAGGGAAGGGGATGGCAATTTGATGGCAACATTGTCATGCCACATGACATGTCATGTCATTGAATGGGTTTCCTCAGGCAGATGACAGCTGTCTCCCTGAGCTGGAAAAGGTGGTTTGATTAAAGGTGACCAGATGATGCAGGAAAGGAGCAATTTCCAAAACAACACTCAGAGACAGCATGTGTTGTCACACCTTCAGTACAGAATTGGTTCTTGCTGACAGATTGCCAAGTCCATCCAATAGGGTAGTTCAGAGTTCACTGCAATGCATATTTTTACCAACATTCCTGTTAGAAAACTTGAACATTTCTTTAGTTTAATGTTGCTTCATTGCAAGCAGCCCCCATTTACCCTTTGTTCCAGGTTTTTGCTGTTTTGTGGAGGAAGAAGGAAAGGCTCAGACATTGGAGGATGTCCTGATTTAACTCTAGTCAGGGCTCAACTCAGCTCTGAAAGAAACGCTGCTTTTTGTATTAGCAGCAGTCAGAAGTGACCTTTAGAGGTTACCTCATCCAATGTCACTCTCAAAAGGGTACTGTCATAGAATCATAGAGCGGTTTGGCTTGGAAGAGACCTTAAAGACCATCTAGTTCCAACCCCCCTGCCACTTCTACTATACCGGGTTACTCAAAGGCGCATCCAACCTGGCCTGTCATCTATGTGAGATGGGGTTTGCTGTGACATTACTGGGCTGAGTTTCAGAAACTGTTGAGGATGGAGATTTTGTGCCTTTCAGAGCCATGCCATGTCCAACTACTCCTCTGGTAAACAAGTTTCTCTTAATGTCCAGTCTGAATATTTATACTTTAAACTCTCAAAAGATACCATTTTCATTCTATCATTCAGCCTATCTTTTCCTTGTGGGCTGAAATAGCTGTTGAGCCACTTGTTATCTGGGAGTTTTTAGTCCCCTCTTCTTCTTCCTAGGTAGGTCCTACATGCATCTGGCAGCAATAGTGTTTTGTGTGGCCTGTGTGTCACTTTTTGAGCTCCTACAAAATCAGTGTGACAGGAAGGAGTGTGAATGTGTGGGATATAGAGATGAATTTTGGTGTTGTCATGAAGAAGAAGGTTACTATTCTTAGAGCGTGGCCCTTGCCCATATGAGCACAATGTCCAAAGTTTCACAGGGCTCTTCTTTCCCACTGAAGCAGACAATGCCATATGGGTTCAGCTGTTTCACTTGGATTGCCTTTGAAAGAGTCAGGGAAGAAGCAGAGGGAAAGCACAGAAACTGAATCCAGTTTTACTTCCATTTCTAACAAAAATTGGGACCAGGAGCATCTAAGCCCCACTGGAGATGGATGTTGCATGTTGAAGAAGGGGCTCTGGTGCCAGGCATACTTGCTGCTACATGTAAGACTGTATCCAAAGTTGCTATGATGCGTTCCTATTTTTGCAAGAAAAGACAGGACGACTTTTCATCTGATGGCTCCACTGCATCCTCCCTTTGGGCAAAGGTGCTTAGCTTTCTCTAGCTTTCTCTGGTGTTCAAAAAGAGCAGGGTCCAGGGTTGAGCAGGAGCATCATTTCTGTCCTTTTGGGTCGCACGGTGGTATCTGCCGCATCTTAAATTTTAATCTGCAGTCAGTTTTTGTACCAAAAAAAATGGTAAAATATATTAGTGAAAGTAATAAGGAAATAAAAAATGTTTATGAGTAACTCAGAGATTAAATATATAGTTGCAAACTCAGCTACTTTGCCTTCCATCCAAACTTATTTTTCTAGAATGCTTCATTCCATTTTGTGATCTAGTAGCATAGATCCTGAAATCTTTTCTTAATGACTACTTTTGGCATTTTAAGCCCAGTATTAAGTGAGATAGTTACACAAGCTTCATGTATTCACCTCTATGAAGCCACCTACAGGAAAGGAGTCAAAAGCAAGGCTGATTTGTGTCTCTTAGCTGACTCTGTGATGTGGAGGTGATGACAGACATCCTGAAAGGAGCAGAAAAATAATGCCATTTTCCAGGCAACAAAAAACAGCTCTGGAAAGTGTGAGGCTGCATCAGTCAGTTTGTCAGAGAAGGCACTAACTGTCCTGTAAACTGGTCAAAGGGAGCTTTGGCTCATGTATGTATGCACTTTTTTTGCTTATGCTGGTGCGTGGGTGGCTTTGTGTTTTCCCCAAATGTCATTCTGATTATTTAACTATAAGTTTTTAGCATGTTTTTAAATAAAAACTGATACTGAGTAAAAGTATCTTTAATATACACAAATACTGATTTGTACAAATGCATACCTCTCTAATTCATGAAAGCACAGTTCAAGTGTGTGAAAGCGCTGTTTCTCTGAGTGTTCTTTCAGACTGTAGCATACCTGCTCTCTCACTGTGTTTGGTGCTTGGAAGCTGCAGCAGAACTTAAGCAGAGACATAACAGGAGAACTGCTTGAAGAACATCTACGTGAAAGCTGTTGAAGTGATAGCAGTGAATTCTGTGCCCTCCTGGTGGTACCAAGGCTGTCAGTTATAGGAAGCCCAGGTGGAGGGTGCTCAAAAGAATTGCCCATAGCTAAGTAGCATGTGAGATGATAAAAACAATGGCATAAATGTCTCCAAGATGACAGAAGATGCTTTTTATATTTCATGCATTGAGTCCTGGACTATGGTCATGTTAGGCCAGCTCTCCTATCCTGTGTCCACTCCCCATTTGTACGCATGAAATACAAACTTACACACAGGAACAGTGCAAGCAGAGGGCAGCTGAACTGATCCTCGTGGTCTTTCTTGGGCAATGTATTGGTCAGGCATAGAAAAGGCAAGGAGGAAAAGGGTTCTTGGGAGCAGCATGGAATAGGGCACACATAATTCTGACGTAACTTCTTTCCATAGAGTTGCGCAGCTTCGTGCTGTAGCTGGCATGGGGAAACCTGAAGATGTTTGCCTATGGGCTAGCCGTCTGTTGTGCAGTAGATAGTAGACACTAAGAAACAATATGCCATTTCCACCAGGTGATGTTTGCACCAGTGTTTCTTCTATGCAATACCTACTTTCATCTTTATATAAAAGATTTTTACTAGGATGATATAAAAATAAAGGATTTGTAGTTAGATGGGAGCTGATCTCTTCTCCCAAGTAACTAGCGATAGGACAAGAGGAAATGGATTCACCTTGCGCCAGGGGAGGTTTAGGCAAGACATTAGGAAAAAATTTTTCACTGAAAGAGTTCTCAAACATTGGAACAGGCTGCCCAGGGAGGTGGTTGAGTCACCATACCTAGATGTGTTTAAAAGTCGTGTAGATGTGGTGCTTAGAGACATGGTTTAGTGGCAGACCTGGTAGAGTAGGGTCAATGGTTGGACTGGATGATCTTAAAGGTCTTTTCCAACCTAAACTATTCTATGATTCTACGATTTTTTAAAAGGTGTCTCTTTGAGCTCATTTGTCTCCTAACCCAAACTACCACCAAAACCAAAAGGGGACAAAAAAATTCCAAAAGGTGACTCGCAGAGATCTATTCCAACTCCACTGCAGTTAAAGTTCAGAGGTCTTGAAGCTGTTGCATCTCTGAAAAGATCCCCCCCTCGCCCCATCCTCTCTTATCCTCCTTCAAAACAGTAATAAAACAGAAATAGGTGTGAAAGATCCCCAATGAACAGCAAGTTGTTTTTGAGAGCCTGATAATTTTATAGGAAAGAGTTTGCGAGTGTCCCAGAGAACATAGAATAGTCAAAGAGAGGACAAAGTAGTAGAGAACTTGAAAGACATCCAGAGGACACCAAGAAGTCTCAGAGAAACCGTGAAAATGGATTAAACACTGAGAGAAAGATCACAGAATAGCCCTCCAAATGCCAGGAAATTAGAAAATGGTCTGAAAGATCCCCAGATGAAACAGTGGAGACAAGCAGAAGCCAATAAAAGCAACTGAGAGTCTGAAAAAGATTCAGAGAACATAAAATGGCCTCAAGAAAGGGAAGAAAGCCTGTAAGTGCCCAAGGAAACAAA
>VFFE01007524.1:207161-249922 GCA_008921705.1 Burhinus oedicnemus | reverse complement strand
CCCGTAAGCAGATCAATGTCCAGCCAGTCTCTGAGCGATGGCTACCTTCCCTAAACCTCTCCTCTATTTTTTATTGCTGAGTGTGATGTTATAGGGCATACAATATCCCTTTGGGTCAACTGTCCTGCTTGTGTCTCCTCCAAATTCTTTCATACCCGCAACCTACTTGCTGGGGGGGTGCTGAGTGGGAAAAAAAGACAGTCTTGATGCTGTGCAAGGACTGCTCACCAACAGCTAAAACACAGCTGCGTTTTAGTCACAAATCTAAATGCAGCACCATACAGGCTGCTACAAAGAAAATTAAATCTATCCCAGCCAGACCCAGTACACTCTTATATGTCACTTGAGTGCTGGTGGAAAGAGACACTGTGAGGATACATTTAGATGTAGGATGTAATTTTGCCTCTTCTTACAGATGACTATCCTCTCCAGACTTCCCAGACAACTACAGGCTCCCAACCCCACAGTTTGCAGTGTAGGACTTTCTCTGATCATCTCAATCTTGCTCACTCCATTCCCCAGACACAGAAGAAACTACTGACAGTTGCTTCTGCTGCCCAATGTAACTGGGCACAAAAGTGTTCCACAAATGCTTTTCTCTCCTCAGAGATAATCTTCGCACAGCACAGGGAGCAAAGATGGAGAGGCTGCACAGAGAAGCTATTCCCTACATAAGTGTTATTCACTAGGAGGTGAGGTGGACAGGAATGCCATCTCCAGTCATTGAACAAGGTTGGAAGTAATCCCTGGATCCCTTTCTGTGTTGGAATGAATGGTAGGAGAGGCATGCATTAGGCGCTTTTTCCATATGAATACAACTAACGTTTATATTGAAATCTCAGGTTGATGGAGTCCGGTGTAGGCATGATACACTGGAGCACAGAAGGACTGTGCATAGTACACATACTGTAAGGGAAGTAGGGTCATGAGCGAAGTTTAGCCATCAGGACAATGCACAGGGAGCAGCACTGCAGGGTCAATGAGAACCAGCCCCATTCAGCTGTTTGTGTCATACTTGAGAAACTGCGCTGGTGCTGGCAGATTCACTGTTTTTGAGGCTATCTTGTTCTCTGACTGTGTTTCGTCTGTTTGGCTCAGGCCTTAATGTCATTATGCAATGCTGCAGTTAGTGATACATGGTTGTGTTAGCCTAGAAAAGGTAGGAGTCCAAAATGAGTGCAGGTATTAAAGTGTTCTGGTTCCCCTGGGCTCTGCTATGCCCTTCTCTAGAGAAAAACAAAACAACAACAAAAAAAAAGACTTTTAGCTCTCTGCCTTTCTGATGCTGCTACAAGTGTATCAATTTGCATTTAAGTTCTCTTAACGTCAGCTGAAGGTTTGGGAACTTTTCTGGACTACTCTTCCCATCAAAAAAGAAGACAGGCTGAGATGCTGGAGCTCAGTCTATGCAGAAAGAGAGAAAGGCAACTGATAATTTTAAGTAACCAAGTAATGGTGAAGTATTGGGCACAAGAGTGAGACAACTGAGAGGAAAAAAGGACACCTAGAAATGTAAGAGACAAAGAAGTCTCTTGGCTGTGGGCTGTGTTCTCCATGATTAAGGGGTAGAACAGATACTGCTGGGGACCATGGCTTTCAGGCAGTGTCACCAAAAAAAGCACCAAAGAATGTTCCCCTAACTTTTCCATTTCACAGAGACTGCAGAATAGGCATAATTGGGGAAAGCACAGCAGGAACAGGACTAGAAGAGCATCTCCTAGAAAACAGAAGGATGCAGGAGAGTCAGGTTAAGAAAGATCACCTAACACATCTAACAGCTCCTTGAACAACAAATCAAGATGATGTAGACTTTCAAGGAAAGAATGCATAATGATTGCTTTTACAGCTTCCCACACATCTCAAGACCAATGCCATATTTGAGGTGTACAGCCGTTGCCTCCAGGGATGATGCTCTGTAATAAGTAAAATATTTCCTCATTCTCTTCCCTTGCCTCTGGGCAACTGTATTTGTGTGTGTACAAGTCTGTGGATACCAGAGGCTTCACATGTATCCTACCATTTCCTTCATGCTGCAATATACATGCCCATCACAAAATCTTAAAAGTTTTCTGCAAAGTGGTAAAACAATGTCAATCTTTTTTTTTTTTTTTCCCCTATGGCACAGTCATTGTATTGTTATGGGGTTTTTTGGCACTTAATGTTTATATTTTATTCCTTCTTTAGTTGTTCTGTTTGTTTTCTGCTTGCTTTCAGTTAATGCTGGCAGAATTATATTTCATTATCATTTACATTATCATTCAATTGCATGAATGCATCGTTAAATTGCTTATTAAAAATTAATCTACTATGAAATGGCAAATACCAAAGAATCATCCACTTTTCCCTCTAAGAGAATGTATAATGGCAGTTTACCTTCCTTGTTTTATCCTAGTTGACACATTCAAGGGCAGAGAGCAGCTATTCAGAGGGACATAGACAAGCTGGAGGAATGGGCTCAGAGAAACCTTATGAAACTGAATAAGGACAAAAGCAAATTTCTGCACCTGGGAAGAAATAACCCCTGGCAACACAGGTTAGGAAATGACTAGCTGGTGAGCAGCTCTTCTGAAAAAGAGTTGTGAACCTGGTGGATGAAAGGCTGGATGTGACCCAGCAGTGTGCCCTGATGGCAATGTAGGCCAATGGCATCCTTGGCTGTAAACTCATAGAATGGTTTAGGTTGGAAGGGACCTTAACGATCATCTAGTTCCAACCCCTCTGCCATGGGCAAGGACACCTCCCACTAGACCTGGTTGCTCAAAGCCCCATCCAACCTGGCCTTGAACGCTTCCAGGGACGGGGCCTCAACAACTTCCCTGGGCAACCTGTACCAGTGCCTCACCACTCCCAGAGTGAAAAATTTCTTCCTGAGATCTAATCTAAACCTACCCTCTTCCAGTTTGAAGCCATTACCCCTCGTCCTATCACTACATGCCCTTGTAAAAAGTCCCTCTCCAGCTTTCTTGTAGGCCCCCTTGAGGTACTGGAAAGTTGCTATAAGGTCTCCCTGGAGCCTTCTCTTCTCCAGGCTGAACAATGCCAACTCTCTCAGCCTGTCCTCATAGCAGAGAGGATAGCACTATCGGATCATCTTTGCGGCCTCCCTCTGGACCCGCTCCAGCAGGTCCATAGCAGGACCCTACCCTGTAGTTTAAAGGGAAGGATTACTAACATTTGTTAAACCCCATCTAGAATACTGCATCCAGTTTTGGGCCCATCAGTACAAGAAAGGCACTTGATCAACTGAAGCTAGTTCAGCAGAGAACCACCAAGACAGTGAGGAGGCCGGAGCACCCGCCTTGTGAGGAGAAACTGACAGCCCCAGACCCACCCCCACCTACCCCGCTCCATATTTGTATACCAGGCCTCGCCCCTCTGTGTGACGAACCTATAACAGCCGTTGCCCCGCCCCTTTCTTCTGCCACCGATAACGGAAGTGCCCGCAGGCCGAGCAGTGACGCGTCCTGCGTGCCACCCCTCCCACACGCACTCCCCCCACCACTCCCCCACCCTCCGAGCGGCATGTGGGGAGCGAGCCCGGGGGGGGCGGCCGATGCGGTGAGTGCGGGCGGGAAGGGGACGGGGGAAAGGGCCGCTCCTTTCGTCTTTTTCCTCCTCGGCCCGTCTCCGTACTGCGCGCGCCCCGCAGGCCGCTTCCCCTCCCGCCCCGCCCCCGCCGGCGAGCGCGCTGCCAGGTTGGGGAAGGGGAGGGGGCGCCTTGGCCACCATCTTTGGGGAAGCCTGTGACTCAGATGGAGACGTACGGGTGCTGTGCTTAGATCGACCGTGTCTATGAGCTCTAATGGGATCAGCTCTGGAGCGGGTCGGTAAAGGGGGTGACTGCAACGGTGATCCCCTGCAGCACAAAGGGGGTAACTGGTGACATAGCTGCGGAGGGCATTGTCATTTCATACTGTGTCCCGTACTAGTGCTGATGCTGTTCTTCCTGCTCACTTCCACTCCCTAGCCCTGCACTCTTACCTCAGCCAGGTCTCCAACTGAGGCACCTTGTTCTCTAAGGAAGAGCCAGAGCATCCCTTAGCCCTGCTAGTGTTCCCAGCAGGGAACTATACAAAGTTGATGTTTGTACGCAAAAGAGTCTTTGGCAATAAAGCACAATCTGCCAAATGGAAGTGGACAGCACAAAAAAGCAGACAGAATAGCCCTTCAGGATACTTCTGTATCTTTTATGCGGAGGGTGGTGAGATGCTGGAAGAGGTTGCCCAGAGAAGTTGTGGAGGCCCCATCCCTGCAAGTGTTCAAGGCCAGGTTGGATGGTGCTTTGAGCAACCTGGTCTACCGGTAGGTGTCCCTGCCCAGGACAGAGGGGTTGGACTAGATGATCTTTGAAGTTCCCTTACAGCCCAAACCATTCTGTGATTCTACACGCTGTTACAGCATATTTATCATTCGAACTTAAAAGTACTTCTGGAAAAAATGAGGCAGTGCATTACCAGTAGTAAGTAAAGCCGTTCAGTCGTGGCACAACACACAACGAGCATTCATTCTGTTTAGGAGGATGTTTTTGCTGTCAGAGAAATTCTGTTTAATTTGAGCTGTTTTGGTAACTCCTGGACTGGTAGAAACATTACTAATAATGGGAGTTGAGAGACCTTCTGTTAGCAACAGCATTGCTAATAAAATTCTCATTGCTGCATCTTTGATAGTTGACATCCTGTCATCCAGAAAAACCTACTGAAATTTTTCAGCCCACTCTGCATGCATTCAGAGTTTTGGGACAAAAAGCTGCCTGCTTCTTATAGGTGGTGTGGGTCTGATTTTTAAATTCATCAGTCAGTGGAGCAATTTCCTTCAAGCATTTTGGATTTGCATCACCTTTGAGAACGGCTGTCTTGTTTTCACGGCTTTATGCGTTTGTGCCTTTGCGTCATTCTTCCATGCGTCTTAAGTATCCTGGAATCTTCCTGCTTACCCTCGATTTTGTGACTAGAGTAATACACGTTGATTGAATATAACATTTTTGAAAGCTATGGGAATAACTGTCTCCTTAGTAGATGGTTTATTCTGGAGCCTGTGTTGCCCCCAGAGGAGTGTAAGTGTGTTGATGAATATGCCTTCTCTGTTTGTAACTTGTTCAAAAGGCATTACTGATTCTATTGATCAGATTCAAGGCCCTGAACTACAGTTGAGATGGAGCTGAGGTCTGTCCATTTTAGTGGCTTAGTATTGCTATGAGGAATAGAAGGCATGTTGGCAGATGCCATCTGAAATAGAGAACAGTTTTCTTATCTCTTTCAAAATATTTTTCCACACAGCTGTTGTACCTTTAGTGTAGTTCTGCTTGACCTTGAGGCAGCTATCCATGTATGTCGCCTTGTAGGCTTCCATTTGTACTAAAGTAGGTTTGCCCTCAGATTCTGCAGTTTAGAGGTGTTGTGGAGGTCCACTTTTAATTCCTCTGTTTTCTAAGCAGCTAGATTTTTGTAGCCCTTTGGAGCTTTTGATGATTAAAATACAGTCTCTAGGTATTACCACAAAGAGGTTTCTGGAATTGTTTTTCAAACAACTACAGAGGACTAGCTTAGGAAAAATAAGGGGGAAGGATAGTGCTAAAGAAGTGCATTCTGAAGTGCTAGAAGTGCCTCCTGCTTTCAACTCCTGTCCCAGTAGCACTGGCCAGCTGGTGCCTACTTCTAGTTTCCAGTATTTGCATTCTTCTGGTCTCTAATGTTGGGGTGGCACACAGGGTGGACATGTTAGGAGGCGTATGCAAGTAGAGTCAAGTACTTTCAGAGTTTTCACCATTTTAATGATGAATGAAGGAGGAGCTGAAATCTAGCAGCGACTGGTGTTCTAAAGGTATTCCAGCATAGCTCTCGATAGTCTTGAACTTGTCTAGCTGCTTTTTGAACTTCCATAAACTTGCATCATCCACAGCATACCATGAATAGGAATTGCATAGATTGCCATCTGGTTTATGAAGAAGTTTCTCTTTCACTTATTTTGAACTTGACATATGCAACCTTTGATACATGTCTCCTTCTTGTATTGGAAGAAAGTGTGATTCGCTATTCCCTATTCAGTTTTGTCATAATTTTGTAGATGTCTGCTATATCCCTTCCTCAGTCCTTTTTCTTCCATCCTGCAGAACCCTAACTATGGTAGTCATTGCTTGTGTGGAAGCCATTCTGGCTTTTGGTGTGAACCTGCTCTATAATTACAAGTACAGAGTACCAGTAATTTTACTGTATCATTTTTAAGTGGGTGCATTAAGGGGGAAACAAGTCTTCATGCAGTGTTGAGGAATAATGCACTGTGGACTTCCATAGTTAAATAATTATATTCTTTGTCTTAGCTTTTTAATTTTTTTCTAACAACTTCTGATAGCCAGTCTGATTTGTTCACTGTTGGTGAGTACCTAGTAGATGTTTTCATCAAGCTATCAGATGTAACCCCAACACTTCATTCCTGAGTGGTATCTAACTATTGTATATATGAATGACCTTTTTCATATGACCATCAGTATGAAATTTAGCAACTCTCTTTGATCTGATAAAGCCTGTAGCTCTTGCCTTTACTGGCACACTTACAGACATTTGAGAGAGTTTTGAAAATGTTTAACTAACTTAAAGGATAATATTGGATTGAGAAATTGAGCAAATTGAGAATTTTTCTCTGAAAAAGAGAAAACAAATCTGCCCTCTACCTGCCAGGGTTGTTTGTTGTTTTGTTTTATTTTGTTAAGTATTGCAAATTCACCTTATTTTGCTTTTTAATTAATTTCTTAAATAATGCATTTTTGCAAATAGTGTCAAAACTTTTTTGTCAATGGTTCAGGAAATGCTTCAAAGAACATCAGAAGATTTTTTTCCAAAGATGGAAAGTTCAGTTGAAGAAATGGATACCTCTGATACCCAATGGGGCTGGTTTTATTTGGCTGAATGTGGTAAATGGCATATGTTTCAGGTAAATACCTATGAAATTATATTACCTATGATGGATTGCATACATCAAACTGCCTACTGCTGAATTTGTCTAAATGTACTTTTTCATTTATTTTGAAGACTGATTCAAACAGTCATTGCTCTGTTAGCAGTGAAGATATTGAGAGGAGCTTCCGAACAAACCCACGTGGTTCTGTTTCTTTTACTACTGCAAAATTTAACTACATGCTAGACTTTTCAGGTATGTATCTTTTCATAGACTAAATTTAAATAATAGAAGGTGCCAGATACACTGGTTCATTTGTTCATTCAGCTAATAATAATAATAATAATAATAATAATAATAATAATAATAAGCTTAATAATAAGCTCAGTGATGAAACAAACCAACCTAACTACCCTTAAGCAACGTCCAATAAAGCGAGCTCCCTTTTCTATCAGTGCTTTCAGGTAAGGAAATAAAAGGAAGACTCCTTATTTTTATTTTATTCCCGAGTCTTCTAAGTAAAAATAAACAAAAATATGTTTTATATTTATTGTTTATATTTATTTACTTTTTGCATCAAACAATGTGAGAGGTGAACCAAGGCAGGGGAGCTAGTCAAGTGAAGAAGGAAGACCTTTCAGAGGAGACGAGTGACAAACAAATTTTTAGTTTGTTTTGTATCTTTTTTCTGAGAAAGTAGGGAACTTGTAGTGGGAGGGGCAAGGCATACTGAATACTGATATCCTTTGGCAGGATTCTTAAAGCTGTGGCTGACTTTAGGTATCTGAGTCCCTTGCTGTAAATACTTGTTGAATCAGCATTGCTGTGGTGAAGCAAAATAGGGTAGATTGTTCCATTGTAATAATGACTTCATAGATTATTTAGAAGTAATTTTTTAGACAAGAAGTAATTTTTTAGACAGCAAAAAAGATTGTTATATTTTCTTGCCTGTATGTTTTAATCATTTACTCTAAAGTGATTTGAGATTACAAGAAATTGCATCAAAACAGTTGCAGATTGTTTTATGAGTCTAATTGCTTTAGACTGTAAGTTTCTTACCATTTGATCAGTCATTAGATGTAAAGCTGTGCTGACATAAATCTGATACTCACTCAACAATTAACTGATCTATGCAGTGATACTACCACATGTAAAATTAACTATATGGAATATTGGGTGTGGGGTGGGGAGGGCTGTGTTTCTCCAGAGAGTTTCTTAGAAATAATTTTAGTTCTGAATTGTAGTCTGATTATACTTTCAAAAATAAATTTGGCATTTGTAATAAGAAATGTCTTTTCACACTGACATTCAAGAAGGACTTTTTTTTTTTTTTGAAGTGTCAACTGTTTTTTCAATGGATATTTGCTGAAGAGTGCATGCAATAATCTGGCAATTCGCTTCTGTTTTTTTGTTTCTTGAATAATTGCATTCAGTACTCTCTTTCCATGTGATGACACCATTCTTTACTTTCAGGAGATTGCTTCTTTTAGTCATGGTTTTTAGGTTTAAAAGCTGCTATATATGTGGTGTATATGCTTAAAACACTTTGTTTGAGAGTTTCATTTTTTAAAAACCAAATTCAACTATAATTTTCAAGTGCGTATTTTAACATGATGCTTTTAAATACTTCAAATGAGGGCTCAGTTTCCGGAGGCTTAGGCTAGTTGTAATTCCTGATAGTTTGGAATATTCAGGCTATATCCACACGCTCACATTTCTAAATTAGTCTTGCTCTCCTGATGTTGCAGACCTTTCTGACCATGTCTTCTGATTTAGCTTCCTATCTTTTTTTGGTAGATGGTGTATTAAAACTGTTTGTTACTGTGGTTTAGTTATAATAAGATAAGCCAGAATTTGAATACAAAATAAGACCTCTTGCCTTTGATCTTACCTGCTGACAACAGCTTTTGTTTGAATTAAAACCGTAAGTAGTTTTGTATAGGTTGGGGTTTTTTGCATACTGTATTGTTCAGAGCAGGAGTTTGACAGGAAGAAAATGCGTCATGTCTTTGATGTGATGTGTTTTTACCTTTTTTTGTTTGAAGTTTCATCTGTGAAAATGAGGCTATCCCTATGCCTTCACACTGGGAGAATGTAAATACTGAGGAGCCATATCAGGTAAGAGTTGGTATGCAAGTTGGTCAAAAACACATGATAATGAAATAATGCACTGAATTGAAATCGTACTAACCTCTTTTTTTCCAGCTTATTCCATTGCAAAAGAAAACAAATGAATATAATGAAGTTTCTAGTCTCTTTGGAAAAACAATGGATAGCCACCGAATTAAAAGAATTAAGAGAATACAAAATCTAGACTTGTGGGAGTTTTTTTGCAGGTGAGATTATTTCTAAAACCAACAGTTTTAGGATTGTTAACGGAGCAAATCTTGAAGGCATGCAGCAGAAATATGTTTAATTTCTTTTATCATTACTGAAAATATGTGTTACTTATCTTTTCTTCATTTTCTTCGTCATTCCTCTATATTCAAAATTCCATTTTCAAGACTCTGTAGCTTCTACAGGTGCAAAAATGTAATACTTGTAGAAATGCGTTAGAGGTAGATGTAGCATAGATAAGACTGTTGCATTAAAGATGTTCAGGATGTCCATGTGGAAGATGCCCATGATACTTACAGTGAAGTAAGGAGAACACAAATAAGCTTTTTGTAAAATAATTCCTTGACAGGCTTGTATTATTTTAATTTTAGGGAACAATTAATATCTGTGGCTTGTTTAATTTCTCAACTTTGTGAAACCTAGGACAGAATTAAGTGTCCAATTAGCACATATTCTTGTAATTTAAGTTTAATGTGTTACAAAAGCTTTTTCTAAGTTCTTTGCTTTTCCCTCTTCATATTGTGCTGGCCTGGAAGAAGTAGGAAGTGCTGAGTTCTGTTTCCACTTACTTCATAGTATCAATCTTAAGTAATTGTATTTGACAAAAGTTATTTGTGTAGTCTCTAAGAAGGAGTACATATCAGAATCAATTTTAAATATGTGTTACACTATAAAAACCAACTGAACTAAGCTAAATAGTGAGGAAATAACTAAGCAGTTGTATATTAAAAATTTGAATATATTCTTTTGAAAGATATGTAATTTATTGTTAATTTAAATCTGTATAATGAATATGCATAAGGAAATGAATTTAAGTTCTTGGTTAAGAGAGTTAGCCTTCTCTTAGTTGCAAGTCTATTTGGTTATATTTACCTGTTTAAGTATTTGGTTATATTTACCTGTTTAAGTATTAAGGCTTATTTACTTGGCCTTGTGTTTGAACATCTACCTTTCTACAAATAAGTTTCTGTAGAGATGTATTTATACCATATTAATACCAATCTTAGTTTTTGAGAATAGGAATAGCAAGCAGACTTCAAAGTAATTGTCCTTTGGGTCTCCAATGTAGATAGCAGAGGGGCACAGGGGAAGACCTCTTTTGTTTAGCTTAGGAGCTGATGTCATTTGGAGAGTGTACTAGTTTTCCTGACTGGTTAGTGAGTAGAATTCATGGTTTAAGAACTCTGAATCTATGGATTCTGTGCTAGAATATTCTAAAGGTATGAAACTGAGAACAGAAATTAGAATTTCATAGACAATATCAGGGGTTGGAAGGGACCTCTGGAGATCATCTAGTCCAACCCCTCTGCCAGAGCAGGTTCACCTAGAGCAGGTTGCACAGCATGGAATCCAGGTGGGTTTTGAATGTCTCCAGAGTCGGAGACTCCACCACCTCTCCGGGCAGCCTGTTCCAGTGCTCTGCCACCCTCAAGTAAAGAAATTCCTCCTCATGTTACGTCAGGAGTATTACAGTATCGCCATATCACTAACTACAAAGTACTTTTTAGTACCTGTACAGTATAAAAGTATACGGAGAAAAGTCATTTCAGTTTTAAAACTTTTTTCCTGTGTCAAAAAAATACAAGTAACAATGAAAATCGCTAGAATAAGTGTATACAATCGAGGCTTAGCTGCTTTTCTGCTGAGGGTAAAATACAGCCTTGGAGTAGATGGGCTTACACACACTGGTGAAGAAATTATTGCCCAGTACTATATTACAAAGAAGAAGCATTTCAAATTTGCTAAAAGTTCTTTTGGTGTCCCATGTGGGAAAGTGAAAGTGACAGAAGATGAATCTTAGTCTAGCATATTTTGGTTTATGCATCTCAGTTTGGAGTTGTAGAGGAGTACAGCAAGTAGAAAATGGTGTTTGGTCAGTGAGATTGCTGACCATCTTTAGAAACAGTTTGTGTGCTTGCACATATACAAAGAGCATGTCTCTGGGTATTTAGTTTTGCTTTAGGTTTCTCCTGTACTGAGTGAACTGGCTGTATGAGAGCCTTCAAAGTGGTGGATTAACTTAATTTTGTTTTACTGGATTAGCTTGTCATTGCTGGTGGAAAGTGCTAAGACAATGTGTTTTAGAATACTTTGATTTCTGTTCCAAATGAACAAAAAGTCCTGCTGTGGCATTTCTGCATTCTGCAGAACCAGCTTCCCAGTGTGCTCAGTATATTCCACTACTTATGAGGAGCTACTTAAGCTTTTGTGGTTTTGAGCAAGTGTTTTGTTTCATTGATTAAATTTGAGCATTAATTCAATGATTAAATTTGAGCATTGCTTGATTATTTGCATCACTGTAGTGGTCAAAACATGTTTGCCTTTTATCATAGTTCCCATATTAATGACTATTTTAAATCAGTTTTATGAAATCAAGTGGTTGGAGACAGTGAAGGACTGTTACAGAACATTTTTGGACAACTGATTATTCACCTTTTCTGTAAATCTGTTCTGTTCCCCTTAATTCAAGAGAAGTTATTCCAGGCTATTGTCAGAGATCAGCAGCCAACAATAGAGGGCTACTGACTGAAAAATTTCAAATGTTCAGCATTACTAGCCCTTAGCTCAACGGTGTTGCTTCACACAGGTAGTTTTGTTAAGATGCAGGGAATCCTGGATCCTGGGTTTTGTTGAACTTGAGTGCCTGGAACTTCTCTGCCTCTGACACAGAATGTCATAAATGAGATTACTAGTGAAATCTCCCAGATGCCCTTGAGATTCTATTGACATTCTTCTGATTTGGAGAGCAGTTGTAGCAGAAAAACAGACACACAAAAAATTAAATTGCCAAGACATGGTTATTTTAGTTTGCAGTAAGTGGAGGAGGGGGGGAAAAAAGAGCTCAACAGTAAAACAGAATAAACGCATCTTTCAAGCTAAGTACTGCAAGATTTTTACTTCTGTGGAATGTACTTACTTCTAAATAACACATAATTGCAATGTAATCCACTGATATGAAGAATAATTGCTGCCTGTCTCTTTCCCTGGACCTGGTTGATAGGACTTCCTCAAGCTACATCTAAACTGTAGGCCCTGAGAACACTTCCCCAGTTCAAGTGTGCACTCCAGTTATAAGCAGATTGCTTAATTTGATAGCCTTGAATATGTGCCTGGTAAACTGTGCCCCATGCACTGTGGCTTTTATAGGAAGAAAATTCAAATACGTAAACAAGAACAAAGCTATGATGCATTCTGACTGGTTTTTGTCTGGACAGTCAAGGGATCATAACTATGAACAACTCAGCGATTTAGAGATGCCTCCAGAGTCCACTTCTTCATGGATCTTAGGAAAACCCAGCTGTCAGAAAGTCACTTAGAAAAGATCGATGGAAAATATATTTGTTCTTTAATTGAAGGTGTGCCATGGCCTTCTGTCCGTGAGACTGTAATACAGGTTCACCTGTAGTATAAGTTTTTTTCAGAATTCTAGACTGTCAATGCATGACCTAGCTGTTTTAGAAAGTATGTGAACCATAAATGGAGAAAACCATTATGAAATGATCATGTTGAAGTAATTTTACCTAAAAATACAGGTAATTTTATTTTTAATTCTTTTGCTGGTTTACTTGGGTAATATACTTTCTAATCCACTAACTTTGTTATCACTCCTACCATACTATTTAAGTAGGTGGAAGGAAAAAATGGGAGAAGAATGCCTTTCTTTTAAAAATGTATCTGAAGAAAATGACCACATTAAAACTAATGCCAAATGAACAGTGTTGATAAAACTATTATAGAAGACCTTTTTTCCTAATCTTAGGTTACTTCTGAAAATAGTCCACAACATCCAGAAGTGTGTGATTTCTAAACACGTACCTTAAGGATTCTGATCTGTTTAAAAACTAGAATCATCTAGACCCTTGTGAAAGTGGAATGTATGGAGTGTTTTAAGTCTGTCCCCTCTGCAGTGTTTTCAGAGTATTAACTTAATTTGATTTTACAGCTGTTTGTAATGCTGTATTTTATGTTCTCTGTAGGAAAAAAGCTCAACTAAAGAAGAAAAGAGGTGTCCCAACTATTAATGAACAGATGTTATTTCATGGTACCAGTAATGAATTTGTAGAAGCAATATGTATTCATAATTTTGACTGGAGAATAAATGGGATGCATGCTGCTGTATATGGAAAAGGTAAGTATTTTTGTCACATAGAATAGTTTGGTAATCTTAACAGTTCAACATTGTGTTCCCTATAGTATGATGTTTGTGATGTACTCCCTGTGTTTATTGAAGAGTTGTTTAATATAGCTCTGCTTTTACATCAAGTGTAAGTAAGAAAGTTAGGATGCAGTAGGGAATGTAATTGTCACACAACTAGCTGATAGGACCAGGGAGCATAGGGAAGGGTTGCCCAACAAAGCAGTGTTGATCACAAGATAATCTCCCTACTAAAATGTTCCCACTAAAAATATTTGGTCTTGTTACTATAGTCTAACAATATAGAGAACAAAAAAAACCTGGAAACATAAAAGAAGAGACATCTTTTGTCATCCTCATACCTGTATCTATGCTCTAGTAGTTAAGCTGTCATGATGTCATCAGATTTTTTTTTTTATTTGAAAGGGACTTATTTTGCAAGGGATGCATCATATTCCAGTCGTTTCTGCAAAGAGGACATGAAGCATGGAGATACTTTTCAAATTCATGGTGTGAATCTGCAGTCTCATCTGCATAGACCAGATAAAGTCATGTTTCTTGCTCGTGTATTAACTGGTGACTATATCAACGGTGATTCAAAATATATGAGGCCTCCTTCAAAAGATGGAAGTTTTGTGAACTTGTATGACAGCTGTGTGGATAATACCTGGAACCCAAAGATCTTTGTTATCTTTGATGCTAACCAAATCTATCCTGAGTACTTAATAGAATTTTGTTAAGTTCGAAAGGAGCTGAACTGAATATTGTTTGTGTCTTTTTGATACTAGTGTTCCTTTTGTAAAGACAACAATATAAAAACATGAAGCATGAAAGGAGAGAGGTGAAGAAAAAGCTAGCATATGTTTATGGAGGAGGGAAGCTATTAAACATTTAAGAGAGATTGTCGAACTGTTTTTAAAAATCTGTAAGCTTTACTAATGCATTTTTCAAATGTAGAGACTATTGCAAATTTGAAATTCCTTAATGAGCCTTAAGTACATTGGACATTGGTAAGTTTTCAAAGGCAAGACTCATGTTCTGATTTTTTTTTAGTATATTACAAGTATTTATTCATGTGGTAGAAGTATGCCTGTAACATAGTATGCACATGATGAAACTAATCTTTTATAAAGATTGTAGAACATAAAAATAACAAAAACAACAACAAAACCCCAGGGACTTGGCCACCTATGTGTGTGTGTCTGTGTTCTGTAGTACACGTTGCTTGGTGTTTGGAGGTCTCTTAGTTTGGGTTGTAAACACAAAAAAATCCATCTGGAAAAAACTGATGAAGGAGCTATAAAATTCATCAAAGCTTCAATTATATACTTGCAAAGATTTAATCATATACTTATAACATTACAAAACCCTTGCACTAGGATTTGAACTTTGGTTTTGATGGAAATTATGCCCTTGTCGTTGTTAACTGTTTGGTATATAACTGTTGAGCTGAGTGTTGGGATATCTGCAGTGCCATACACCTTTCTGAGTTCTTTTGCTGTAGGAGTTTTGCCCTCTTGTTATAGTATGCGTCTGCGTGCACTTAAATTCATGCAGCTGTGCCACTGTGATTCTTGCCTGGTCAGGGTTTAAGAAGCACTCAGTGCTCGTGTACTTGCTGTTACTGAAGACAATGTTTAGATTAACTTTTCTGGAAATAATACAGTTAAACTAACAATGAAAATTTCAAAAGATGCCATCGTTTAGTTTTTAAACACTTTAATAGAAAGCTTTCAGTAACACCTGTGTAGATCAGGTTTTCATAACTGATATAGTTGTAAAGTTAAAGAGTATTTTTCACATGTAGAAAGAGCAAAACAGACAATATTTGGGTAAAGAACAAACCTGAGTACTTAAATATATGAAGAGCCTGAAGAAGGGGCTGTTACAGTGAAATGCACTGAAATGTTAAACAATTTGCTACAAAATTGTGTCCCTAGTGTTTTTCTTTGTTAAAGGACCTAAGGAGCACTAAGGGACAGTAATACAAGGTCTAAGTGGAAGCCTTTGAGGCTTCTTTGGCTATGACCAGTAACAAATCCTTGTAGAAATAGT
Source organism: Burhinus oedicnemus (assembly GCA_008921705.1). Classification (NCBI taxonomy): domain Eukaryota; kingdom Metazoa; phylum Chordata; class Aves; order Charadriiformes; family Burhinidae; genus Burhinus; species Burhinus oedicnemus. The sequence continues at coordinate 234,504 of VFFE01007524.1, read as the reverse complement.
ATACAATTATGGCAGATACAGAATGATTTGTGTTCGTCTGTCATGGAATTGTTAATGGACTTTTTGGATCAAAGGCTATGTTTAAAATCTATTGTATTTAAGAGGCACTGCAGCTGGCATGACCAAGTCTGCTCAAAATCACATTAAACCTGTGGAACTGGAAGCAGAATATGACTGCTTATCTGGTATCATAACTGAAGATGCAAACATCTCTTCCTTCTCCTGAGTGCTGTTATCGTTGCCTGTCAGCGGATCTTGCACAAGTTGGGTATCTCTTTGTATTTATAATTTCATGGCAGCTTTTCCTTTTGCTTCTGTTCCTAAATCATTTAGTGCTAAGATGCATTTTCCTTTATTTTAGCACAACAGGATGTATGATCTTTGATCCCAGTTGGGAGCTCTATGTTCTACTGTCATAGGCATGATTTGTGTTTGATTCACTACTATGCTAGCAGTGCAAAAGGCACGTTGTTCCCCGCATTGTATAAAATATTTAATAGCAAATCATGCAGGGAATTTGTGTATTACTGACTCCTTTTTATTTGTATACAGCATTCTACAGAACATACATTTTATGAAACTTACAGATGTACATGCTGTTGTTCCTTTGGTTTGGTCTTTTATTTCTTCTGAGGTCTGAACCGACATTTTTAGTTAAGAAAAATGAAGTTTCTTTTTTAGTGTCTCATGGACACAAAATACCATCATCTATACTGATCTAGTGACTTTTCCAATTGTTTGTGTGGTGGTGTCTTGTTTACTACTTAACTCACTTAAACTGAATGGCAGAATCTTAATCTTACCAAATCACTGCACAGCTGTAGTTTCAGCTCTTTTTTTAAAGTACTGTTCTGCTTTCTGCTGTCCATTTTTGTGCTGATGAATCTTGATACCAAAGGTATCCTGTAAAGTAGCCATCCTTTTGCTGGCAAGGGGAGAGAGATGATTATTGCCAGCAAAGTCCAGAACTCTGCAAGTAGCTGATACAAGAAAGAGTTGGACTTAATAAAAGGAACAGTAAGCGGGGAAGGGAGGAAAACAATTTCTTGGACTACGGAGCATTAAAGAAACAAAAAGGGATTTGGTCTGATCTGGGGAAGGAAACCTGCTATTTTCTGTTACTATTTCATGTAGTGAAGCTTTATGCTCCATTTTCTTTTTACACCTGTGCAAGAGAGGGTGTCATTCTCATGTCTTGATCTGAGGTAAAGCTTTCTTACTAAATTATTCTTGTGGCAGAATGTTTTCACATGGGCACAACACTTTGGTATGAGCTGATCTTTTTTCTATATTATACTGGCCTCTTGTGGTAGCTTTGCTTTTTAGTATGGGTGCATACTCAGTTATCGCTGAACAAATCTCATTTCATCCAGAGCAGTTTGGGAGAGTGTCTATGTTCATTCCAGTTCATTTACAGGGGCAATTTGTACAAACTTTTGTTTTTGGGTTAAAATCTGTGGAAATGATACAGCTTTTTTTTTTTTTTTTTTTAACAGATGTCCCAGTACTCTCACATCCAAGCTAGATGTGAGATACATAATGTACCAGCTGGAGTTAGTGACTTAAATTCCAAGAGTACGTTGGATGCCAGTTCAGCTGGTGGTTTGAGAACAGCTCTGATCCTTTTTACACCATTATTAGCACACAAGATCCTAGCAGGATGGCTGAAGTGAGTCTACGTAGGTGGAGATTACCTTCAGGAAGAAGACTCATCAGTAACTGGTGTGCTTCTCAGTAGCCTGTACAGACTGTACATCTGATTAGCATGTCAGTCTTAAAATTCCTTTGACCTGTATGTCGATCAGTGTTGTAACTATGATTATTACTAGGCACTGTCCAAAACAGCAGACTCCGAGAACAGCATCGGTATTCTCATTATAGCCATTTAGTTGACAAGTCGCCAAAAAATTATGGAGACTGACACATGGACTACTCTGTAATGTGTTTGCTTCTCCACTGCTTCTCTTGCTTTTCTCTGCTGACACAACCCTGCAGAGTTAGTGAGGGAGTTCAGAGCAGCCAAAATAAGAATGTTGTTGCTTGGCTGCAGTTTTTTTTGTGTTTTTGTTTAACAGAGACAGAAGCCACTCACATTGTTGATGAATCAATCCACTTGACTTGATTTCTGTCATTTACAGAGTAGAAAAGCCTATGTCAGCAAGCCATGCTAGAGGTCAAATATTTTTTTTGGCAAAAAACATATACTACATAGCAAATGCGCTGGCGGACTCTGGCCCAGACCTTGGACCCCCCAGTCACTGGCTAGTCTGGCTTAAATTTTGCTGGTGAATACGCACGCTTGCCCCAGGCACACCAGAAGTGGGGAAGACACAGACTCTTCCGCCTAGCAGCTGGCACCAGGCACACAGGTGGTGATCCGTGGTCCTGCTCCTGCAGTGCTAAGCTCCACGCTTGCCTCACTCACGCTGTCCCACGGATAGCTGATTTTAGGAACAGACACCATTCCCATCCCAGTGGCTGGGAGTTCAAGACCCCCCCACTGGCTCCAGTAGCTGATGTGGAGACCTCTCTCACACCATTCATTGGCACCACAGGCCAGGGGCACCCACCCCTGGTCTGACCCCAGGAGCTGGCACCAGATTCCTCTCACACACACGTAGGTCTCACCAGTAGCTGGCACTGAGTCCGCATGGGACAGAGAGTGAGTGTACGCAGAGGGATGCTTAAGAAAAGATTTAATAAGAAGATACAGTAGGCCAGACTGTGGTGATCAGGGACAGGGCTCAGCCAGACAAGCATACTGACCAGCCCCATTTTACAGTCGACTGGCCCCTCCTACACCCCTTTCTGTCTACACCCCCTTGTTGCCCTCTGCTTCCCCTTCCCCTGTGCATCCCCCATGTCAGGGGTTCCCCCCTGGTGTGCAAAGTCCAGGCTGATCTTCCTGGAAGTGGTACCTGTGGTTTCTTGATAGCCCATCAGTTAGTGTGAGTGGTGAGGTTTGTTTCTTGCCATTGTCTCCATGTTTATTTTGTCAGGTCTGTGTCTCCATATATTTTGTTTCTGGTTTCCCCATTTTCTCCTATCTGACAGGTCCCCAGTCAGATAACCTCACTGGAATAAACTTTCTCACACTCTCACCTGCCCTTATCAGTTGATGTGACTGACCAGGTTTGGTTCTCATCACTGCCTCCCTTATCATGTCAGTCAGATTTGTGTCCCCATATGTTCTTGTTCATAGCTTCCTCCTTTTCTTGTTGTCCCTGTTGCAGTGGAAAAGGTCCTTGACCAGATACCCTTAAAAGAGCAGACACTCTCCTTCCACATACAGATAATTGTGCCACATAAAATGTCCTGCAATTCTACTCCCACATTTGTCCTAACTTGGGGATTCAGTTGGAGAGCTCGTATTTCATTCCTATGGTAATGAATGCACATAGCAGGATCGTTTGCATTGAGTTTTCATCCCAGTGCCTGGACAAGAGACAGCCGAAGTGAACACAAAGACTGGAAGCTTGCAAGTTCTGAGTAGCTCTTTTAGTTCTAAAGGGCCCACTTGAATGTACAGAAGTAGGAGAGTATTTGGTGTATAGTGGAATAAGCAAGAAAAAAATTGCAGTGTAATGAAGAGAGGGTGTACAGTATGGGAAAAGGATAAAGAAAATAAACTCTGCCCATTCAGACATTGTTCAGTTCCATGGAATACCATAAAATGAGTTCCTTTTTTGTGCTTTGAGCTGTTACGAGTTTGATACTGCTGTCATGTTAAGGATCGTAAACCAGCTGGTCCTGGCTGTTTGCATATGTATTTGCAGATATTTAAAGATTAATTTATAGCTACTACTTTTAGAGTCTTTTGCAAAAGATATTGTGACTCCACTGCTAGAAACAATGGTCCTAAGCTATGCTCTTCTCAGCTATTGACTTTGTTAACTAGAAATGTTAATTTCTGTATTTATATTTTGCCTGCCTTAGAATGTCTTTGAGGGTTTTTTGTTTCAGTATTTTCCTTTTTAGAAAAATGTATTTTGCAATTGGAGAGGGATGAAAGAAGAATAAAAAAGGATAAATGTATCAGCATTTGGGGAAGATGCTTGGTCCATGTGCTGAGAGTGTGCCTATCCCAAAGGCAGATAGTGGAAATGACATTACGTTTCCCATCTGAAACCAATTAGATCAATTGGTTAGATCAATTTCCTGTTTCGGTCTCCTAGCCAATAAATGCCAAATTTTACTTAAACGGGAATGAAATCATACAGACACCAAAAGGAACAACCTTAAATGTTTCTTCTCTTTACTCAGGTTCTCCACTGATACTGTTTTCTTCCCTTTGACTAATAAAGCAACGTAACACATAAACCAGTAACAGGTGGTGAGTATCTGACTTGTGTCCTGGTTTCGTGACCAACATAAGGCAACATAAGGCCTTAGCCTGCTCACCTCCCTCTTTCTGTTCCCATGCTCTGCTTGCATTCATGTTGTCATAAAGCAAACCAGACAAAAAGATCTGGATCTTTGTTAATAACTAAATTGGAGTGGGAAAGATGGTTTTTTTCTGGTCTGTACACTACAGCATAAATAATATATGGCTCCAGTATAGCTATCTACTGTTGACAGGACACAAAAGAAAATGGGAGAAGAACATCAGGAAAAAATGTAACAGGAATGACAGACCTGTGTCTTTGGAAGTAGCTCCGATTTATGGTGTATTGTGCATTAAACAATGTCAGCTGTAAGGAAAATCTGCCACCTTAAACTTTCTGAGAAGGTGATCAAGCTAAAGCAGGCAGAAAAGACTTGAAGGGCGACAACTGTATTCATCTGTGAGTACATGACTACTGTTGTAGTCACATCAGGGTATTTTTAATTTAAAGAAGTCCTTAAGAGAAGCATCACCTGATTACCTAAAACATAAATAGAGAAAGACCACATTAGCTGCAATAGCCTTGTATAGGGCTTAAGGCATAGGAATGGAAGCAGTAATTATAGAATGTCCTTCAACGTACTTACTCACCTTTCTATGCTTCACTTCCCATTTCATCTCTTCTTTTATGTTTACAACACACATGGAGTGCAGCTTGCAGCTTGACTAGCACCCCCCAGATACCCTTTGTAATACACTAATGCAGTTTATTGTATTAAGTGATGTGCTTAGGTTATAGACCTTGTGGTGACCAAGTAGCTAGTACATGTAATTTTTTTCCAGTCAGCATCTACTTTTGAGCCAGTGAAGGTTGTCCGAGAAAGTAATCCCAACTGAGAACAGTTGGTGCAAATTAGGCTTTCAAAGGATGACTGGATATTGGATACACTGTGCTATTATCTATATGTTAACCAGTGGGATTACTTTTAAAAGATGTTTTTCTGTAAAAAGGTGGGCTGGCACAAATACTTTCATCATAGATTTTGTGTTAACAGAACTGTTAAAATACTGTATCCTTGACAAAGCACCGTCAACTAATTACTGGATGCATATGAGAGTGACTTAAAGAGCAGCTCCAGACTGAATTTTTTAAATGTTTTTGATTATTTTTTTTAGTATAAGAAATATGACCAAAGCAACAGGATAAGACAAGGATGAGAGATAGAAAACCTGGGAAAAAAGATAAATGGGAGAAAAATGGTTACGTAAGTCAAATAGTGCCTGTGTGTGCATGTATACTGGTGCTGGGGAGTGGAAGCAAGAAGGGGAGAAAACATAAAAATATTACAGCTTTAAATCTGTCCTTTAAAATTTTTTTACTCAATTTTCATGCTGATGATATTCTTGAATGTTCAGGAGCCTTATGTATTCCCAGTGGGACAGAGTATTGGATGGAGAGTCAGGGGACCTGTAGTCAAATTTTCATCTCTTTTGGCACTTTGTGATGAGGGCAGATTTACAGAAGTGATACATAAATGACACAGAACTGTCAGAAATGAGAGATGTAGCTACAGCACCTCTTCTAAGCACTGTTGTAAGGAGCATGGGGATAGCAAAATACTGCTGTTGGCTGTAAGAATAACTGGTTTCTTATGGGGCCAACAGGCTTCCTGGAATCCCCACACCAGTGACATTGCATACATCTTGTCTTTGCATCTCTTCCACAACAAGTATGTGATACAAATTTTACTGTACTTAATTGATCACTCTAGTGTGATGAAAGAAGCAAAAATGTTCTGGTTTGTGTTAGTGAATTAGAGGAAACTGCTATTGCTCTAAATCTTCTCTGTGAAGCCATTGATTTCTGGACTGAAACTGTCTTCTGTTATGTGCATACACTAGTTACTGCAATAGATCTCAATTTTTCTTGGCCTTTAACTGCTATGGTGGTAAATATGACTGATTTCCAGTTTCACAATATGAACCTTCTCTGTCTCTTTGTAAAAGACAGGTTTCTATCAAGCATGCTTATAAGGTGGCAAGTTTCTAAAAGTTTTCCTTTGATGCACAAAATCCTTCACTGAACAGTATTCAACACTCTATTTATGTGAATTGCATTAGGGAAGACAATATAGTTCTCTTCATAATAGCTATTCATTTAAGCTGATACACCCTGAGTGGAAGAGATGTGACTAACAGTTTTTAGCTATCAATGCACTCCAGCTGTTTCTGGGCTGGAATCTATGTAACGCTTCATCACAGATTGCCAGGTTGTGGACAAAAATACACAGTTTACCCCCTCAGCATAACTGTGGGGAGCATTGGTAAGGCAGTATATAATTAATGTTGGATTTGATCCAGGATACCTTTCTCTTAGGAGAGTAGATCAAGATTTTTAATGGCAGTGTGTTTTTAAGACTGATTTATGGTTCAGGAAACTGTGGAATATTGAGTAAAATTAGAACTGTATCATGGCACAGGCTGAGAGAGAAGTCCATCTACACTACAGCTGGCTCCACATTCTCGCAGTGAAACTTTCCAAAACAGTGGTTTTATCTTAAAATAAAAATTAAATGCTAATCCTTTTCAGTTTGAGAAATATGAAGAGTGTGGCTGTAAAATGTGATAGGAAAAAAATCAACATGAAGAACTGATTTGAATGTTCCCCTGGGAATGTTGTGTTTTTTAATATTTCAGAAATGGGTTTGCTTAGCCCTGTGGGAAAAGGATTGGAAGAGCATGATAGACATGAGCACACACATAGACTGTACTTTCAGTATTAAGGGAGAAGAAATAGGTCACTGTAGATTAGGTAGTTTATTTGGTTTCCTTTAAAGCCACAAGAGGTAGAAAGTGCTGAACTGCAATCAGGAAGAGTGGATACTGTCTCCCATCAGGAGACAGGACAAAAAAACAATGTAGATCTTAAGTGTTCTTGCTTTGTAAACTCTTGATTTACACAAATACACCTGTTAATTCATGCTTTACTGCTGAGCTGATGTTGCCTTACTGGAAGAAGTGCCATTTTATGCAACAGCTGTAATTAATCATGTGCCAATGCTGAGGTTTAAGAAAAACATTTTTAATGCAGGTTATGTGGAAGGAAACACTTTTCTTGTTAGTTTTTTTTATTATACATTATGCCCACGAATAGTCCATCCCAGCATCAAGCAAAAGTGGCAAGATGCCTGCATAGATGAACAAGCTGCTCCTGACTGAACTCAGACATCAAAAGGAAGCACACAAGAGGTGGCAGCAGGGAGAGGTGACCTGGGAGGAATACAGCAACACTGTCTTGAGTGTGAACACACAGGATTAGGAAAGCGAAAGCTAACTTGAAGTTGAATGCGGTGAGAGATTTGAAGGCCAACAAAAAGGGCTTCTAGAAGTGTATCAGTAACAAAACAAAACCAAACCAACTACAAAACAAAACCAAAACAATTAGGGAAGCGATGGGCCTGTTGCTGAATGGGACAGGGGAGCTGGTGACAGAGGACAGGGAAAAGGCTGAGATACTCAATGCCTCAATGGTAAGATCTGCCATCAGGATTCCCAGAGCCCTGAGACGAGTGGCAAAGTCTGGCACAGTGAAGATTCTCCCTCAGTAGAGTTGGATCAGGTGGCTGGGGTGCCATGGTGGGTGGTTATCGGCTCTGGAGGAGGGATAGGAAGGGCAGGCAAGGTGGGGGGGTGGTGCTTTATGTAAGGGAGGGGTTGGATTGTATGGCACAGTTGGTGATTACATGGTGGTTACGTGGTTGAGAGCCTATGGGTAAGGATGAAGGGGAAAGCAAGGAAGCAGATGTTGTTGTGGGAGTCTACTATCAACCACCCAGCCAGGATGATGACACCGATGAATGCCCTCCTAGATTTGTTGGATGTAAACAGAGAGGGTCTTGTGGGTGAAGTGGTGATTGGTGGCTGTCTTGGTCACAGTGTGTAGCGGATTGATGCACAGACTCCAATAGATGATAAATCGAAGACCCTCTATTAAAATATTACACTGCTTATATACTTTCTACTTGTTTATATACACGCCACTAAGTGATCTTTTATTGGTTTATGTGTCCTGTTCACGCGTCCCTTTAGCTGATACAATTGGCTATCTTTTACAACCTTGCAGTTCCCTCTTTCACAAACAAAGGTCATGCGCTCGCTCGTTTATTTCCTTCTAATCTTGTTTTTACTCCTGTTCCAGACACACAAGTCTCCTCCCTTCGGACATGACCTGGACCCTTCAGTACCTCAATCCTGTTAACCCTTTCAATCCTACAATGCCTAATTCCTCCTCAACAGTGACCACGAAGTAGTTGAGTTTCAAATTGTTGGAGGTAGGAAAAAAACTGCCAGCAAAACTTCGGCCCTGGATATGGGGAGAGCAGACTTCAGGCTGCTGAAGGAGCTAGTTAGTAAGGTCCCCTGGGAATCTGCTTTTGAAGGTATTGGGGTCTATGAATGCAGGTCACGTTTTAAGAGCCATCTCTTAAGAGTGCAGGAGCAGGCAATTCCAAACTGTGGGAAGTCAAGCAACCGGGGCAGAAGGCCAGCTTGGCTGAGCAGGGATCTTCTAGAACTTACGCAGAAAAGGAAAGTGTACGGACACTGAAAGCAAGGACAGGCAACACAGGAGGACTACATATGTGCTGTTTGCCACTGTAGGGAGAAAATTCATGTGGCCAAAGCTTGATTAGAGTTCAAGCTGGTCAGCACTGTGAAGGACAACAAAAAGGGCTTTTCTAAATATTTCAATAGCAAAAGGAGAATCAGAGGTAACATTGGTCCATTACTTGAAAGGGTCAATCACCTCACAAACAGGGACATAGACAAAGCAGAGACGACACCTTCTTCACCTTCTTCACCTCTGTCTTCAACACTGATAATGGGCCCTGGGACCCCCAGAGCCCTGTGTTGGAAGACTGTGACTGAGAGGATGATAAACTCCCACGCGACCCTGAACTTGCTCGAGACTTGCTGTTCCAGCTGGATGCACATAAATCTATGGAGCCCAATGAGATTCATCCCAGGGCACTGAATGAGCTGTCCTGTGTCATCAAGACTTCTCTCCGTTATTTTTCAGTGGCCTTGGGGTCTGACGAGATCCCAGTCGACTGGAAGCTGGCAAATGTTGTCCCAGTTCTCAAGAAGGGTAAGAAGGAAGAGCCTGGTAATTACAGGTCTGCCAGTCTCACTTCAGTGCCTGGTAAAATTATGGAGAAGGTTATTCTGGGAGTTACTGAAAAACACTTGAGAGACCATGCAGTCATTGGTCATAGCCAGCATGGGTTCACAAGGGGAAAGTCCTGCTTAACCAACTTGATTTCCTTTTATGACAGGGTCACCCATCTAGTTGACCAGTAGTTGTGGTGGTTTTGGATTTTAGCAAAGCTTTTGATACTGTCTCTCACAGTATCCTTCTGGATAAAATGTTCAGCACACAGCTAGACAAGTCCATCATACATTGGGTGAGCAACTGGCTGATGGGTCGGGCTCAAAGGGTAAATGGGGTTACATCAGCCTGGCGACCAGTCACTGGTGGGGTTCCCCAGGGCTTAATTTTAGGGCCAGTGCTCTTTAATGTTTTTATAAATGATCTGGACACAGGATTTGAATGTACATTAAGTAAGCTTGCCAATGATACTAAACTAGGAGGAGCTGTGGACTCCCTTGAGGGTAGAGAGGCCTTACAGAGAGATCTGTATAGACTAGAGAGCCAGGCAATCACCAGCTCTATGAAATTTAACAAGAACTACTGCCAGATTCTCCACCTGGGACAGGGTAATCCTGGTTATACATACAAATTGAGGGACAAGAGACTGGAGAGCAGCCCTGCGGAAAGAGATCTGGGGGTTTGGGTTGATGGCAAGTTGAATATGAGCCAACAGTGTGCCCTTGGCAGCCAAAAGGGCCAACCACGTCCTAGGGTGCATCAAGCATAGCATAGCTAGCCAGTCGAGGGAGGTGATTGTCCCACTCTACACTGCACTGCTGCAGCCCAACCTTGAGTACCGTGTGCAGTTTTGGGTGCCTCAATATAAGAAGGACATCAAACTATTAGAGTGTGTCCAGAGGAGGGTGACCAAGATGGTGAAAAGCCTCAAGAGCAAGACGAGGAGCGGCTGAGGTCACTTGGCTTCTTCAGCTTGGAGAAGAGAAGGCTGAAGGGTGACCTCATTGCAGTGTCCAACTTCCTCAAGGGAGGCAGCAGAGGGGGAGGCGCTGATCTCTCTCTGGTGACCAGTGATAGGACAAGAGGAAATGGAATGAAACTGCGTCAAGGGAAGCTCAGATTGGACATTAGGAAAAGGTTCTTCATTGAGAGGGTGGTGGGTCACTGTTAACAGGCTCGCCAGGGAAGTGCCTGAAGGAGCGTCTGAACAATGCTCTTAGCCATATGGTTTAGTTTTAGGTAGTCCTGTGAGGAGCCGGGAGTTGGACTTGATCATTATGGGTCCCTTCCAACTTGAGATATTCTATGATTCTATAAGCTATGAACCTGATGAGGTGCACCCTTGAGAAGTGACAGAGCTGGCCAGTGTTATTGCGAGGTGACTCATAATCAGGAGGACTGTTCTGGCAGGTTTGAGGAAGGTGATCCTTCCCCTCTACTCAGCACTCAGACCACATTTGGAGTGTTGTGTGCAGTTCTGGGTTTCCCAGTACGAGACATGGAGGTACTGCGGTGAATCCAGCAAACAGCCACTAAAATGATTAAGGGCTGGAAACACCTAAGGAGAGACTGAGAGAGCTGGGACTGTTTAGCCTTGAGAAGAGAAGGCTCAGGGGGGTCATCTTATCAACATACATAAATACTTGGTCCGGGGGGTTAAAGAAGACAAAGCTAGACTCTCCTCAGTACCTCCAAGTGAAGAGACAAGAGGCAATGAACACAAATTGAAATACAGGAAATTCCACCTAAACATAAGAAAAAATATTTTTACTGTGTGCATGGTCAAACACTAGAACAGGTTGCCTAGAGCCATTGTGGAGTCCCCATCTTTGGAGATTTTAAAAATCCAATTGGACAAGGCTGTGGGTAACCTGCTCTAGCTGACGCTGCTGTGAGGTTGGAATAGATGACAGATTAATTCCATGATTAAAGCTTGATTTTTAGAAAAGTTTTACACATTTTTTTGCAGTGTGGCACGATCAAACTTCTTCTGCTGCAGGTGACATGAACATGAAGTCAAACATATTTCCTTTACTCTGGCAAGTCAGATGACTCGAGCAGGTCAAGCTGGAAGACCTCCAGTTTCCTAGCTGTCAGTTATTACAATTTCCATTTTACAGCCAATCTGTAAATTTCTTGCACTATGTTTATGACTCCTGTTTCTGTAACTTCTCCTCTGCTCCCTGAGCATAAAAAAAAGAAAACAAGATTTTGAATGTTGCTATAAAGTTCCCTGAGAGTGACGCAACTTCATAGGTATTCATAGCTACATTAATATGGAAAGCCAAAATAGGCCTAAATGTAGAAGAAAATGGCCCCTTGCATCCAACTGAAGTAAACACACATCACCATAAATAAACTATGAAATACAGCCTATTTTATTTAAAGGGTGGGGGGTTTATTTTTATGTTGCAGATGTAATTTCCTGACTCAAGAGCTGCAAGCTTTCTGCCTACCACCTGTTTCTGTTTGTAGTTCTGGCATTTGTATAATCCAGTGGTAGAGACTGTCATCCAGTTGCTAAATCATTTTACATTAAACATAGCAGTGAGAAGGATCCTAGCTCTGGACAATATGTTTTACACCCTGCTGATTTTCAAAATCTCTTGGTTTTAGTCCTCAAGGAAAATCAAGTGAGTTTGTACTAGAGGACGATTTTGGACCCATATAAAATGGTGGAATTCTTTAAAGTATTTCATTTACCACTGTAATTTAAGCCTGTGCTAAGAAGTAGATTCATGCATATGCACCTTTATTCTTGGGCTCTTTTTTCTCTTTGCGGTTAGCATCATAGTCTCTGACATCACAGTATATGAGTTTACTGCTTTTCACTCCACTTACTCCAGGAGGGAGATACGGAAATGAATCTCATTCTGGCTTTTCATGAAGAACAAACTTGTGGCTGCTGAAACCAGTCAGGGTCTTTGTCTCTGCCATCGTCAGCTAGGGAACTGAGTGCATATAAAGGTATATGATCAGAAACTGCTCAAAGAAATCACAGCAGTACATGAGTGCGATTTTGAAAGCATAATTCTATTCTGAAACAGGTTTCTTCAAGGCCTCGGAGGTAGTATATAGGAGTCTGATATTCAGATCACACCAAATTTCAGTGTGATAAATTTACCCTTTAGCTATTTGTCAAAGTAGTCCATTTCTTGTGTGGGTCTTCTGGAGTTTGATGACTATGGTCATAGTCCTCTGAAAGACTCCTTATTCTTGCTACTCTGCCAGTTTGTGAATACTTTGATCCAAGTCCAATACTCTTCCCAGTTTTGCTAAAAGGAAAAGAAAAAAAGATTCATTTTAATGCAGAGGACATAAAATGGATAGGTGTCGTGGTGCAGATGACACTCACTTGGTCAGGACTCTCACTGAGTTAGTTGGAAATAATACTCAGTTTCTTCTTTTGGCTAATGTGATTAAATTCAGTATCCCACAACTGCTACTCGCAAGTAAAAGCAAAGATGTCTTTGTTTGTTTCCCCTTGCACCCCTCCAAACCCTTCTGCCCTGTGCCCTTCAGGTTACAGAGATTACAACTCCGCGCCTTTACCCTAGAAACCCATAGTGCAAGGGTGGGACCAAGGCAGGCAGCGCCTCGTTGACGTCCCCTGGCTCTCCGACCTGATTCGAGTTCATCCTGCCACAGGTGAGGTGCGATCGGGCCCCCGCGGCCTCCCGGGCGGGGCGTCCGAGCTCCGCCGTGGGGGAGGAGGCTGCGCTGGATGGGCTCGCCGTCCCGCCCCCGGGGCGCAGCCCGCCTCGCCCCATTATGCCACCCGTGCTCGAAACAAAGTTTAGAAAGTTGTTTCACCCATTCTGCGGTCTTACTTCCACCCTGGGGCGTGGGCAGGCAGAGGAGAACCGCACCTGTCAGCACGCAGGGTTCCTATCGCGCCTTCGCCTGGGCGCCTGCAGGAAGCAGCGGGAGGTGAGTCGTGGGAAAGCATCGCGGGCCAGAAAGTCAGGGGAGGAAAAAGAAGAGAACCGTGCACAGCCAGATCATTCTCCTAGCGAAGCTGCTGGCGGAAAAGCACCGGCAGCCGCTGCTTCACCCTTCTTTGCAGAGCCCCCGTGTCTCAACAGTGCCAGGCTCTTCCGCTGCGCTCCGCCTGTTGCAAGCTCTGCTTCCTGCGAGCGGCTGTCCGCAAGAGAACGTCGCCTTTGGGGGCTCTGCGGGGCCGGACAGGGGCTCAAGCAGGTTCAGGGCAGCCGGCAAGGGATAGCCGTTACTAGCCCACGCCCTGACCCCAGGTGCCGATCGGCAGCCCTGCCTCCTCTGGGAGCAGGGGGCTGCGCTGACGGCAGGGGCGGGCGGCGCCTGCCGGAAGAAAGCTTGGAAAAGTTGCATGGGGGAGGAGTGGCCCTGCCTGGTGGCTTTGTGGGGAGCTGCACCGCTGGCAGCGGCGCGGGGCTGGCCCCGGAGCGCTTCAGAAGCCGCTGTGAGGGTCGCGCGCTGCATTCGCACCCCCGGGCCCTTTCGTTAACTGTCAGCTCGCTCTCAGGCTGGAGGGCAGCAGCATTAGAACCGCAGTGGTTGCCAAACAGGCTGCTCCTGCCTGCCGGTGTGAAAGCGAGCCCACGCTGCCTTATTTCCTTTCTTTGTACAGTACTGGTACCAGCACTGGAGCAATATAGAGCGAGAAGCTTGCATTCAGAATGACGACAGCTGAGTGTGCTGGAGTGCGAGGTGTCGTGGCTTCTCCTACACAGAGAATATTTCATAAAGGTGGTGCCCAAAAGTGCTGTTGAGTGGTAGTCTTTGTATTTGCACTTCTGCGTTCCTCATGCAGCTTCATGCTGAGGCCAATAGACAGTGTCACAGAGAAATCATTTTATGTCCTGGTTACTTCAGGAGCTGCCCCATTGGTTTTCAGTGCACACTTCCCTACAGGTACAAAAGATAATTGAGTTTGTGGCTGATGACTGCCTTCAGGGTGGGAACAGGTGAAGATGAAGGCAGTGCTGCTACTGATGGTTGTAAAAATGATTCTTGTGTTCCCCTACAATAGTTCAATGTCAGTCTGACAATGCTGTAGCACTAGTGCGGTATCTGATTTAGTTTTCTGTCTTTCTCGATATTGAATGCTTATGATGACTGTAAATGACAGTTATAAAAGAAACTTACTGCTACCAGGATAATAGATCTCTTAATATATACCAATAGAACAGATTATGACTGCATGAAATGAAACTTGGGTAGTGTCTAAATTGGGAGAATGGTGAAATCCCTCTGGAACAATTTGACTAATTTAACATACTTTTCTATTTTCTTAGTTGCAACTTTGTGGTTTTCATCAATAGTTTACAGGTTAGTCTCACTTTTCTTTTTGGATGGCATGTATGAATTATTCTGATACACTGGTAAAAGTTCATTGGTTGTCTGTGGGATGTCCTAAGGACTCTGATATCTGGGCCCCGAATTTGTCATTAGGGACTTTAGTACTGTACAACTCAAAAGGTAACTGTTACACCCAAAAGTGTGAAAATTAAATGTCAATCTTCTCTATACGAAATTCTCATCTTGACATCAAGAAAAGAAATCAAAAGTCAGTGTTTCAAATACAAAGAGCAGATGTATTTCTGTGATGGATTAAGTAGCAAATGAGATTTAGGGCAATAATAGTTTACAGTCTCCTTGTCTGCCAGTTCTTGGACACTTATTTTCACTGCTGTTGAAATGAAGCATGTATATTTGGTTCTGTGTGAGACACCGCTCCCCCCTTTTCCTCCTATCTTGTGATGGACTAGAAGAACTGTAAAGAAAGTAGCAGAAAGTAATGCACTAAAGAGCATTATGCCGCAAGCTTTTCCCGTGGTTTCTTCAGCCCACAGGATGCATGTGCTGCTTCTAACAGATCTCTCTCTTTTCCTCCTCCCTGACAAATGACACACTTGTGATTTTGTAGATGGTTAAATGGTGGCCATATGGAGGGGTCAAGAATATAATAGTCTGCCCAAATTCCTTCTCCATTGTTTGCTAATTTGCAGTATAAGTATATATGAATGTACAGTTCTACATATAAGGAGGGAGTAAAATATCTTTAAGGTTTTATTTCTCTTGTTAAAAATGCAGATTTAATCAGTTTAAGTCAAACCTGATGTAAAAACATAATTCATTCCAATGTCCATGACTTAGTCATGTAGAAACATAGGGGTGCCTGGGTCAAGAAACTGACCAAAACTCAGTTAAAGACTTTGGAGCTCTTTCCAGACAAAGATCTAACCAGGTCAGGCCTAGAGTTTTCAGTCTAAATCGGATTTATTTTTTATCCTAAGAGAAAACAAAAAATTGGTGATAAATATTTGCTTGCATTTCTAGGCACCAGTGCCCTTTTCTGGGATAGTTCTTCCCCACATTTGGTAATTGAATCACCACAGGGTCAGATAAGCAAGGTATAGGATAGCTTACTGGGAGTCTTGCCCAATCTGCTCATTAGTCACTATCAGATTTATTGTGTGTCATGTCTCAGTCTAATTTTACTTCCTTCTTATGCTGTCCTTCTGCTGTACCTCTGTATCATGTATTTGTTCTGTTGTGTCCCGGACTACCTCTTGCTCTGATATCTTATTTTTGCCAGACAGAAATGATGAAGTAGCCATACCTGCTACATGGTGGGAGGTCACCACATTGCAGAGCCATGGCCAGGATATGTGCCCCTTTGAAGAGCCTGTGACCTCCAGAGGGCCACACCAGAAGATATTCGCCCTATCTGCAGTATCATGCAATAGCCCCTTTTTCCTCACATGGCTCATCTTATCTCTCTCACAGAGCGTCTGTCGAGAAAGGTGAAGGGTCTTGCTGGGAACTTCCATTTGTTAGAGAGCGGTGTAAATGGAGGCAGGGATGCTGCACAATTACAAGAATAACTTTTTGAGTAGTTGACTCACAGAGAATGTGGAAGTTCTATTTCCACTTGAAAGCAGGGATGAATTAAAATCCAATTAAGAATCTGTAATGATGCATTTTTAATTGTTTGTGTTGCTAGAGTTTTTTTGTAGAACTGAACAGAATGAAGTACACCAAGCCCACTAATCAAATATAGATAAGTGGATTTGTTTATATGTGTTTCCCAGACCTTGGAAGTGAGCCATGCAGAAGAGATAGCATGAAGGTTATCTTATACTGCATATAGGAAAATACGACACTTCTTGCATCATATTTTACCATTACTTCTTGCAATGGAAAAACAGTGGATTAGCAAGTTAAATATTCCCGTGCCTCACTCACATGGTCTTGTCCCATACAAACTTTCCCACTGACTCAGGTGAAGGTGGTTTGCAAGAGCAAGTTTATAGTTTTAGAAATTCTGGTAATTTTGAAAACAAGAATTCTTGCAAACCCAACTGCAAACCAAGGGTCAAATACCTAAGGAGACACTTGGAACGTGCCTCTTGGGTCTTCTAGTACAATCTGCATTAGCTTGGGTCCACTAAGGTCAGTGGCACAGTAGATGAAAATTTTCCACTAACATTTTTTCCATTAAAAATGAATTTTTGTTTGAAGACAATATTTAATTTGCATCTCAAAATCCTTCAATTTAGGTTAAAGATGTAACATTCCTTGACAAACTAGAAATAGAGTATATTTTAGATTTCAAGCCAAATTTTTGTTGATTTTCAGGCAGATGAAAGGTTTTGATATTTTTTTTTTTCTTTCAGAAGTTACGTTTTTAGCAAGGACTTTTGGAGGAGGCAGTATATTTCAAGATTTTTTTTTTTGTGAAAATGGTGTACTTTAAAGATGTTCTTGTCAACCAGATGTCACCAGCTGAAAGTAGCTCCATTTAGCAGTGAGTCATTAGGAAACCCTGAAAAATAAGACAATTAAAATGAACATACACTGCTTTACTTAAACTTTTTCCATGCCTTGACTTCAGGAAGGGGTTCTGTTTCCAATGCAAGTAATTTGTCCAGAACATCGTGTTACATGTTACATCATTTACTAATATAGTGCTGTTATGAATATAGTTATTGCATTTAATTTCAGTGCTTGGGACAATGCAACACAATAAATCATGTAGTCAGATGGAGTCAGCTCAGTTTTGACTTCACCATGCTTGGAATGTGTTGCATGTGTTGTAATGTGCTCCTTCTTAACAATAGGTTTTACTTCTCTGAACGAACATTTTATGTTTTGGAATGAAGTCAAAATAATGGTAAAATAGTTCTATATAGTTCTATAATAGTTCTGATACAGGTTCTATAATTGCTAATGTCACTACTGTTCACATGCAAGCTTTATAAAAACTAATGCTGCAGCCACAAATGTTAGCTGGAGTTGCTGCCTAAAATACGTAATTGGCCAAATTGTATTTGTATACAGGAAGGATTTATTGATGAGATAGAGACAGAATTTGTGGGGGAAACACATGCTCAGATACAAATACACACTTCTACAATGATTCTGTTCAGGTGCTGGGTAGGTCAACAGTTTCTTGAAGACTCAAGGTTTTTGCAACCAGCAGGCAGGCACGGAGCAAGAGGGAGGGAGAACAGGTCTTATTGGAGATGGTGTCCTTGAATAAGGCAGGAAGAGCAGGTGGAGGGAGAGAAGGAGAGCATGGGTCCTTGAAGCATGCAGAGACTACGTGATGATCCTGTGATTATTCTGCAACAGTGATTTCCATGATTGTTACCCCTAACTTCAGTGTCCTTTTATGAGAAGTTTGCATTTCCAGACAGTTCTTAGCTTTTAATTTCTTAAATACATTAAAAAGGAAGCATCCGAAGCAATGAAGCAAGAGGAAAAGATGCATTTCCACTAAAATCCTAACTACTTAGAGTAGCTTTACTTCTCAAGGAGTGTAGCAGCACTAAGCAGGTCTGTTTAACTTCACCCTACCTTTTCAGTATGGATCCCTAATAACTGCTAATATTCAGGCAATAAAAATCAGAGAAGATAGTGCTGGAAGGCAAGTGAGAGGTTCTGTGATTATTGTTGCCTGCGCATTAGTTGTTTTTCATTAGTATTTTCATATTGAAGCAGGATGAGGAATAAATGGATCTGCCTGCTTCCTTTCCTTACCTCTGTTACCTTTGGACATTTGAATTTTAATACATGAATAGTTTTGTTTGTTGCTTGCATAGGGGCCAGCAAGAAGCCAGGTAGGAGACTTTCTTCCTCATCTATGTGGGAAGCTAGCCTTTGGGAGAGGCAAATTTTCTTATAAACCCAGTGAAAACTAGTTGCTTAGATGGAGATATTAAAAAAAGTTAATGACGACATGATCACCAGTCAGAGAGCTGGGATCCTGCATCATTGTGCACAGAAGTGACATAGTTTGGGTTTTTTCCACTATTTGGATTTGTGGATTCATCTAGGGACAAATGCTGAGTGGGGAGTGAGTGATCTTTTTCCAAAGTCTTTGGTAGCCTGTGTTGGGATCCTTAATGCTGTCACTTTAAGCATCTTTTCTGTTTTTCTGCTGTTTCCCAGTTATATTGTGGAATCTGTGCTTCTGATATATGACCTGGGGTTTTTTCCTTCTTTAGTTTTATGTATGTTTTTTTACTTAACCAGTCATCTTCTGAAAATGAGGAATTTCATTTATATGATTATGATGTATTTATAACCCACAACATCTTCTCTCTGATCTTTTCCCTTCTTGATTTCTGCTCATCTCCCTTACCTTGAAATAAATTGGAAATAATTTTATGGAAATCTGAAAACTTTTTGTGGTATAAATAAAGCTTTGAGCTTATGTTATGCAGAATATTGAAGCAGGTGATCCTAATGATTCCCTTAACCTTTAAAAGCTACAGTCAGGGCTGGTTGGAGAGTTTCTATTAAGACTGATTGTAAACAGTACTTGGTTCTCCCACACAAATTTACTCACAGAAAAGGAATTTCTACATAATTTAAAGTTTTTCCTTTTTTAGGCCAGTGGATGCAGAATTCCTTTGTTGTCTGCCTTTGCTGCACCCCTGAAATTATTTTCATGACACGTTTCTTTCAGACTATCCTGTTGTGGTCCCTCACAGGAACTCCAACCTGCCTCAAATCTCTCCCTCCACGATTAAACTCCTCACACCCATCCCATGGTGCACTATCTCCAAGATAAAGAATCATGAGACGTTGTGCGAGTCATGAAAGAAGTTACCTAGCCAGTGAATTCAGGCTGTGTGAAAGGAAAGAGGCTTTTATGACAAATTTCAGTGCCTTTCTGACTTGCATGTTTCTACTTGAAAAGCCAAAATTGAAGGAATGAAAGTCCCATTTTTCATCTAATTCAGTCCAGGTGTTCATACGGTTTATAATGCTTCCGTAAGAGCTTAAAGGGCAATTGTCTTAGTCATAGTAGAGGAAAAAAAGATGGATTTTTTTGGGGTGCACAACTTAGTGTCTTTGTTAGTTGTTTTACGTGTGGGACCTGAATTTTTGCCTTGAACTGTCATAAAATCTTTAAAAAATGGCTAAAAGTAACATTGAGGTCCACTGATCTATTAATCTTTTGCAGATTTGTGTTTGGCCTGTTCTTCCATGATGGCAGTTGTACTACCTTTGCAGTCAGTGGTTCAGTGCTCTACGTTCCTTATCATTGGATGGTTTTTCATGTCTAGCTTATCTGCCATATTACAGCATGAGTGTTACTTCTTGCGTGTTGCATTATGTGCATAAGAGTTTTTCCCCAGTCCTGTATCTAGCAAACTTCTATGTGCTTGAGGATGGTTATTGTGCTCTCTTTGGGCTTAGCAGTCCCATTCCTCTGTCATTTTATGTAGGTCCTGCTTTTTTTGATTCTTGATTTTTCTTTGATGTATTTCCTTGATAGGTCACTTGGCCTTAATTGAGCTAAATAAACTATAACTTTCCAGATTAAATTGAAAGATTCTACAACAGGGTTCACTGTCTAACTGAATGAATACTTGTCCAAGGGCAGGGCACAGTAATAGGGAACAGAATGACTTCTTTCAGCAGGCTTGTGCCATCTTAAAATAATTGTGGTAGTACATTTTAGCAGCTTTAGCAGCTTTTCAGCATAATGCTAAATGATAACTAACTCTGACTCTAAGTTAGTTCTGAAGAGGTCCCTGTTCATGTGTAATGTGAACAGCTGCAGGCTATTTTAACAATGATAATTTGGTTGTAGGAAAATATTTCCTGTAGCAAAATTATGCAATCTAATTTTTATTTTCCAGTGTTTGTAAAACATGTTATCTCTCATACAAGTATGTTGTATAAATCCATGGTGACCTAAGTATTAAGTAAGCTTACTACATTTTTCTGCTGATGATTCGTGTTTTGAAGTGTGCTGCAGAAAGTTTGTACCTACAGACAGATGCTAAAAAAAGTATTTTACTGAAACCTAGGAACTCAGAGACATGAAAACAGCTCTTTAAGTTTTTAATGATCACAGTTAGGGAGAACGGGGTTGTCACAAGCCATGACTTATGAAATCCGTGGATCAGCAGTGCTCTGTACCTCAAGACTTTGGTGATTTACAGTACACCTGACTGGAAAATCATGATGAAAATGTCATTTGAAATACTAACAGTGACCTGCCTTTTGCAGACCAGTCTAAAAATACCCCATGATTTATCATCTGTAAAAACCTCATAAAGCCTATGTCCTTGTTTAGTATTATTTGGAGCTATGCTTGTTTGCATCAGCTCCTGATATGACCTGTTTTGCATAGTGAAGTGTTTGTAGCTAAACAAATAAAATCAAAGATCTTAATAGAATAGAATAGTCTTTTGAATTTGTAAGCAATTTGATTTCTAAAGGATATGGATGAGTGAATGGAACTACCTACGTTATTTAAAATTGGCCTTGGAATAATTACATTGCTGATCCAGTAACATGGGGCAAATTGCAGTTTTAATCTTTCATGTTATTACCAGCATTTGCAAAGTATCAGGACACTAGGAATAAAGATGAACTGTACCAGCTTTGAAAGCTGCCATAAGGATTAAGAATTTTAATGCATGCTCTAATTTAATTTTCTGATGTATTCAAGACGCTTGCTGTGGAGCAAGTTTTTATGATGTGTATGAAAGGTGGGGCAACTTGTAAGAAGGTGAGGCTCCTGTGATGCACGTAATTTCATTTTGTGGTATGGAAGTATTTAGAAAACATGGTGACATTTTCTGAATCATATCTGTACTGTTTGCTAAATGTAAACAACTTTATCAAACTGTATGTAGTGCCTTTTTGTTCCACCATTTTTAATCTGTTTTCATATTTATATTCTTTCACATGCAATTGACTATCTATTACTTGCACAATTTTTGGTTTTGCTTTTTCTTAAGGAAGTCTAATAACTGTACAGAAACCACAGGAACTAGCAGCACTATCATGTTGAGTTTGGCCCGTTCCTGCAGTTGTGTCCGTTTGAGAAATTGTTGAGATGTGAAAAAAAAAAATTACACCCAATGCACTTGGAGTCTGGGTCAGATCTTGTCAAGACCATCTTTACGTTGCACTTGTCCTGCTGATCTTTGGTATTTTTAAACCTGTCTTTAAGTTAGTGTCACTGCAAAGCTGAAACTGATGGCCTGATTTTGATTACCTCATACACTGGTGTCAATCAAGAATGAGCTGTAAGTGAAGGTTAGGTGTGTAAAAGCAGCATGAAAGGAGAATCTCATCCAGACTATTATACCACTATAGTCTGAATATGGCTTGCAGTGGCATTTCCATCTGATCACAAGTGTGTGCGTGGCTATATAGAGTCAGAGCAAAGATTCATCTAGCTCATATACTGGTTTTGAGACTGTTTAATATTGGAAACGTCAGGAAAGGGATTAAGAAACAGGGCAGTTATGGAGTGATCTTTTCCTTCATGTACCTTCCCAGCTGCTGAAGGTTGGTCAGACTTTCTGAGCTAGAAATTTTCCTCGTAAGAGAAAGAGTACAGCTATTCAGGCAGCTGTAATAGCCAAATGCCCTGTGCTATGTCTGACCTACATTCCCTGTGACAGCATTTCCTAGCCTTATTAATTTTTCAGGGCCTGCTTAGCTACCGGCCGGCACGGGTGGTCTGGCAGGCTTCGGTGCCTTTTGGGGCGTGGAGTGCAGTGAGCCCCAGCAGAGGGCTCACCCGGCGCGGCGATGAGCGGTAGGCAGCGCTTGCACGCGGTGCGCAGGCGGAGGGGCAGCGGCTCGGTTCAAATAGCTGGTCTTGGGGTTTATAAAGCACCCCTGACTAACGTACGTTTAAACTGAAGTAAGACCCATTCTGAGAAGGAGTTTCCTAAAGCAGGATGGTATGGGTGTAGCCATCCTTTGCCTTCTCTCACCAAGTTTTTTCTTCTGCTGCTTGTAGGTCTGCTTTAGGAAGGATTTTGGCAGCTAAGTTCTTTGGTCATTAAGCCAGAATTATTTCAGCGTTGGAGAGTATTTGAGTCCTGGGACGGTTGCAAAAGAATTGCAAAAGAGAGCGAGGGAGAGAGAGGAAAATTTACCTATGTTTGCAGATTTTTGCCACATGGTTTCAGAGAGGGTGGATGATTTGCTCATCAAAGTCCTAGTTTGGTTGGAAGTCAATGGCCTGTTTACAGTGCTTTTATATTTACGTGCAACATGGGAAGTCCAACAGCCTGGCCAATAGATATTGGAGAACTCACTCTGTCATGGAAAGCCACTGCAAGCTGCAAGTGTGACAAACTGTACATCTAAGAAGTTCTTGGAAGATGCTGTGTTTTAAGAGGCATAAAGCACTGCCAGGTTTGAACTTAAGCAATGCCAAGGTCTGTACTCTGAAGACAACAGATTCAAATAATTCTCACTGACCTCTGTTGGAGTTGTTTCAGATTGTGCCAGTCATGCTGGATCAGAATCAGACTATGTTCCTTTGTAATAGTCAAATGCCTCTCAAAATACTTCTCGCTGTTAAAAATTAGCTGACAAATTTGTGGCTACTTTAGGTACACCTGTGTAGAAAAACAGAAACACAAATTCAAGATGCAGATATGAAGTCGAGTTATTGCATGTTATCTGAGCCCTGGTAACTCTACACGTATCCTTAGCCTGTCACAAATACACAATACCTCAGTGAAATAGACTGTTTCTCCACTTGGTTTACCCACATGGTAATCAGTTAAGATAGTACAGGGAGTCTTACAAACATTAGGTGAGGCATGACAACCCATGATTAGTCAATAGTGCCTTTGAGCTCATAGGCTTTTGGGAAAGCCTGCTCCTTTTGTATTGATACTGTGTTGTACAATTGAACAAGTTTGGAGAGGGAAGACTGTTTACATCTGACCTAGAATGAATTTGGGATAAAATTATAGTCAAACATAAATATATGCAAGTATTTTCATGCTGGGGGTATAATACAAATTTTCACAGAGGCTCTTCAGAATGTGATTAACTTACGAAGTCTTCCCACCAAGTTCACTAGCAATTAGTTCTCCTTCACAGGTGAAAGTCAAAGCCCTAAGTAATAAGGATGAATCTGAGGCAATGTTTCAGAATTCCATAATCCATTATCTTTCTCTTAATTTTACTTAATTGATTTAAATACCATGATCCATCAGGTTGCATCAATCATCAATCCCCTTCCATTCTATAGCTATCATGTGAATTGTATTCCAAAGCGTTGGATGCAAATTGTGATATGTGGTGTTAAGATGATCAGAGTCAAAAGGATACCAGTTGAATACTTGTAGTGACTTTAAATTATTTTTTCATTTACCCATAATTCTTGTGTTTTCTTGTTCATGTTAATTGATTGTCTCTGTTTCTTGTTGAACTGGCTGATTTTGCTTTGAGATTCTTTTTCAGAGCTAGTTTTGTCTTCTCCTTCTCTTAGTCTCCCCCTCCTCATTCTTCATCCCATTTGCAGTGTCTTTAGTGCAGCTCATCAAGGGTAGGAATTTTCAAAAAGCTTTTTCTTCTTTTAAGCTTTAGTGCCTAATTAAAAAGATTGCTGCTAAGAGATTGTGGAGAGCATCATTAAGAGGGTCTGATTTGCTCTTTTCCTTGCCTTCCATGCACAGGTTTCAGATCAGAATTTGTGAGTAAATGGGATAGCAGCATCCCAAAATATTCCTGTGCTGAGATTGTGACAATGGACAGAATACAAGGAGACTGTGCCAGGCCTGTGCCACCAGGAAATGCAGAGAGGAGCAGGACTGGAGAACAAGACTCAGGACTAACTGTGCTGGGAAAAGCACATGAGTTCTTTCAGATTTGTGATCTGGAAGGCAAAGGCTTCATCACTCGTCAAGACATGCAGGTAAAACAAAACTGACTATGTGAGATGCACAATGAGAGAAGTTCCTTGTGCCCTTAATGAGTTCAGACCAGTTAATTTCGAGTTAAAAATTGTAACACCCTCCTGATAACTTTAAAGAGATACGTAGGATTTAAAATAATCTTTTTGAAGTCTTACGTAATGCTTGCATTTGTTTCCACAAAGCAGCAAAAAAGTGGAAAATCCAAGTAAGTGAAGTTTAAAAAATGACCCAGGAATTTAATTTCATTCTCATTGAGAAAGTTGAAATTCCAGTAAATTCATTACTTTGTGATTTGCCACGGCATCATGAATGTATTCAGTCCACCAATTTTATCCTGTTTTTTCAGCAAAATAAATAGTCTTTCACTTTGTTTTCATCTGCCAGACAATGGTGAACTCTCAGTTGGATCACATATATATGTAGGAAGTATAAAGGAACAGTATTTTAGCATTATTCAGTGTTCACAATAATCTTACCAAATTGTTCTTAAATTGTTTGAGGGGCCAAAATCAGATTTGCTAAAAATGTTGATGAAAAAAACCAACTATACAACAAAATCTTTTGAAAAATGGGATTGAGTGCTTATTGCAGAACTGATGATTTGAACCAGTATGTGGCAGAAAACAAGAACGTACTCATGCTTGACAGGCAAAGCATAATTTAATTGTTTTAATGAATTTCTACTTCAGTACTTATGGATGAAATAGAATTGGGGAGTGGTAGCAAAATAAATTCAGTGCAAACTACTACCAGCGGAAGCATCTAATATAAAACTTAGAAACCTTTCATATCCTCAGAAACAAAGATGTATCTGCATAAAAGAAAATGCAAGCGAAACACTTTTAACTACCTATGTTGGAAAAGCAAAAACCTCATAGTAAAGTGCTCAGATTACTAGCTCTCAAGAGCTTTCTGTGCAGGTGTGTGTTACTGAGTTTTGTGATGACCTGTGCTAATTCTGCAAAGTTGCAAAAAGATAGGAGTGCAGATGCTTGCTGTGCTGTAGGCTTTACCAATATACATTATCTCACTGAAGTAACTGAATGCAAACAAATATGTTGTTAGTGTTAATTTTGGTAAATCCAGACCCATAGAGAAATTAATGGATTGTAATTTTATTGTCTTTCCAAAACCTGAATGGAATATTTTTACCTAGTGAAAGACCCATATATGTATATGTATGTATGTGTATATAAAAAGTATATAAAAGGTACTAATATTTGTTTTTGCAAGGACCGTAAAAATATTTGTTTTATTCTAGCTTTTATGCTTAGAGTGCTGATAAATTTATACTTCAAGTTCTAAAACAGATGTTGCAAAAGATGCAATAGAAAAAGGGTTGCAAAGGATTGCAAAGACCAGATAAAGTACATTTCTTCTGTTTCACCATGAGTATTTGTTTACCATATCTGACAACTTCAACATGCATTTAAGTGTCTGGTTCATTTAAATACAGAAATAAGGGTGCTCAGAACACTTGAGAAGTTTCTTTATATTTGCTTTTATTTCCTGCTGATCCAATTAAAGATAATATTACAAATACAGACCTTTTGAAGATACTGGATTATCCTTATTCCACTCAACACTTCAGTAAATGAAGAGTAATTCAGCTGAAATCAATGCAGTTCCACTGACAAAAAAACTGGGGTGAGACTCATCTCCTCCATTTGACTTTACAGTAATTTAATGAAAGTTAATAAAGATTATAAACAAAAGTCGTCTACATTAATTCCAGCAATTCAGAAACCCTGATTCTTTGAAGGCAGTGATAGCTTTCTCATTGTCACATCTTCCTTCTAATTCAGTGGTGGATTAACAGAGATTTATTTGAACACCAGTGACAGTAATCTAGAATGTTTTCTAATGGACTTGGTACACATTATTTTATTAATATACAAAATAATGATGTTTTATACTGAACAACTCTACATTAGACATATATACCTGTTACAGGTATTCATTATGCTTGATGAGAATATCTAGTTATCTACAATCTCTGTATTGCAAACATGAGTTTGAAATCAGTATAGTTGATTTTGATTGCACTTTTCATGATGTTCACTCCCTATAGTAAAGACATAAATCAATATTTTTTTCCTTATAAAGTACCTTTGCATCCTGCTGTTTGTTAGTTCAGTGCTACTTACCATTAATGAAGGATTGCTTCAAATAAAGATGCTAACATTAAGCTTTTTAATCTTTAATCATATGATATGAGTCATGATTTTCAACAGAGAGTGCTAAGTATCTAAAAAGTGCTAAAATCCAATTAACTTCAGTGGAACAGATCTTGCAAACAAAGTTTTCTGATGTGTTATAATATAGTAATTATATTAAATATTTACTCCTCCCCAATTATAGCATGCTGTTTATTTTGAGATTATGTTAATACTCATTGTTTGGAATTTTTCATTCCATTTCAAAATATTAAATGTGCTCAGCTTTCAAACAAACAAGAGGTTGTCTGAAATTGCAAGAAAGCAAATTCTACCTGAGACTTGAAACCACAGCTTTGCACTTTGGGCCTTGAGTTTATCATGAATAACAAGAATTAGTGTTGCAAAATGTTTTAATGTGCATAGCAGAATTGGGTTCAGATCTGGCTTTTAGCTGTTTGACCTCTATCTTTTTATTTGGCAGAGTAAAAGATTGGTGTTTTCTGATAAG
>VFFE01007524.1:149590-207141 GCA_008921705.1 Burhinus oedicnemus | reverse complement strand
AAGTCCAAAATGAACAAATAAACAAAAACACGCCTATGAGACCAAAAATAACATTTTGTTTTCCTAACAAAAAAACCTACCTTAAAATTTTTTTTGAAGAATAAAACCAAGAGATTGGGAAAACATTGACTTATTCTTAGTAACAATGATAAGTGTGGCCTCAGTTCATCAAAGTCAGTAAATTATCATCAGGGAATTTAATGGAGCAAAATGTTGGTACATTCTTAAAAATCTCCTATTTTCATTTTCTTTTTTCAAGAAAATGCAAGTAATTGTGGTGTTTTCTACTGCGAAATTAGTATAATTCAGTTCAGAATTTGAACCCTGTAATAGGGCATTCCAGCTGTAGTTGAAGCATGTATTTATCACTCAGGTTTGCAACAAGAACCACAAGCAGTTGTACTGGAATAGCAGGTGGGTCTGTGTTTATGACATGGTCAGAAGAGGACAGCCAGCTCTCAAGAAGCACTCTTTCAGCAGGTCCCAAAGATCTGGCAGTAGTAGTACAGATTCTGTTTTTCTAACTGTAAAAGGAGTAATTTGTCTGAAGCACCTCCTCCCTCATCAGTGCGGTGTAGGCTGTAAGAATTTTACAAGATAAGCTAATTTTAAAAAGTTTCCCTTTAGATCTAAGAGGTTAAAATCTAAAACTTTGGGAAGATGGGTGTGTTTAAGTGAGAAACTGATAATGTCAGCTGTATCACTGATTAAACATTTAAATTGGATGTACATCAAGTTTTCTTAGTTTTTTGGAAGCAAGCAGCAATGCACAATTAATCGTGTTCAGAAATCCCTTTGGGACTATTCCAGGTAGTTCTGTACTTTAGAAGCTCTGTTACTTTTCCTTCTCAAGATCACCTTGGAATTCCTTTTACTATTCTTTCCTGTATAAACTCATACAAGTTTATAATGTATGCCCTAAACCATTTGTTGCAGCCAAGGAAGTTCTGGTTAATGCACTCAGCCAATTCTTTACCTTAGTTATATGGCCTGGTATGTTGAATAGTGGTTTCAATTGTTCTTGGTTTTCAGAAGAGACTTTCTTTGGCGCTAAATCCTTTCCCCACAGTGGAACAGATTAGCACTTTTGTTCTAATGAACTTTATCAACCTATTAACTTGCAATTTTAATATATTATATATACAGTAGTTCAGGGAAGAGATTAAGGTATTAACTAGTAAAGCAGAAGACTTCACCAGTTTATATATATATTGCTTCCCAAGTTGAGGAAAGGTTTTACTCCTCCTAGTGCTGTCTTCCAGTGGAAATTGTGCTATGGTAGTTGTCTGCCAATCCAGTTTCCTCCTATTTCTGGGAATCTGTCATACTGTTAAAAGAATTACAGTAAAACCATTAGGGTTTTAAGAAATTTTTTTTTCTTTTATGCCTCTCTTTAGATTCTCAGGAAAAAATAAGTGATTTTGTGGAGTTGGTTTAACGAAATTTTGTCATTTTTTGGTGTGACCATGCTGCATTTCAGAAGTAGACAGTCAGGAACTACACTCATTACAGGAGCATCAGCTTTGCTCCTTGAACCATGCAGCTTTCATAGCTTTATTTATTTATTTATTTACATATTTTAAAGCAGCTTTAATTAGGACAGTATACCCTCTATAATGTTCTTATTTAGAGAGTCTCTTGCTTGACCTCATGACAAGGAAGGAACTAGGCGTACAGTTCTGCTGGCAAGTTTGTCCAGCTGCATGATAATGAAGGCATTTCACCAAGTTAATCAAGCCATTTCACGAGGATGCTGAGACTCCACCTCAAGTTCTACCTCTTCCCTGTGTGATTGGAATCTGTGTCACAAGGAGTTATTGTTCTCACTGATTTGTCGTAAAGGATTCATAAAGGCAAATAATGAAGTCATAAAAGCAAATCTCCCTCAGCTAATGTTGGTTCACTCAGTGATGTATTTGAATTTTCACTCTGGGAAACAAAAGGACCTATCTTTCTGTATTATGGATGTTCTGTAGAATCTAGTCTTCCTCTCATCCTGTAGTACTGGGTAAAGTTGCTGCATGTTTTGTCATTCCAGAGGCTGCATCCTGAGTTACCTCTTAGCCTGGAAGAGCTTGAAAAAGTTTTTGTTACATTGGATGCTGATGGCAATGGCTCACTTACCCCAAAGGAGTTCACCACAGGATTCAGTGAGTTTGGAAAGCATGTCTCCTGTATAGAGCTTTATTCATATTCTGTACTCTCTACATCAATAAAGAAGCATTTTATCTTACCATTACACTTAATGATGCACACAGGGAGCCAGACTGTTTCCTAGATGTAGCAGATATATGCAGCAGATGAAGAAGTGACCAGATTATGTCTATGAATAGACAGAGGGCTCCAGGGTCTTTGTCTCCTGTGTAAGATGGCAAGCCATGGCATAATATGAGATGTATGATGTAACCATCTGCATTACACCTGTTTTAAGCCATGGAGTATGAATAAATTTTGGAAAATTTCCCTTGGGGAAAAAAAAGATATTGTGTTTTATTTCATATCAGGTCATAAGACCTGAGATATAATTAAGATTATGTCTAAGATTAATGTAAGACAATGTTGAAAATGTGTTAATACCACTGTCCTCACAGCTGTGGGAATGCTTTCTACAACAAATTAATTCTTCAAGTGATGTTACTTTATTTCAAAACAAAACAGGATGAGACAATTATTATTACTGCATGACTGGGGCTGATACATTCTCTGTAACTGTCGTTGTAGAGATGGACACAACACCGAATATCAAGTTACAGCAGTTCTTCAATTCCACTTTATTTTACAAGCAGTGCCTTTTTATATACTCTACCATTCTACTTTCGCTCAATCCACTCTCACATCGCGCGCCAGCCAGCCAGTACAATTGTTGATCACGCGCTGTCCATGCTCTGGTCAAAGCCAGGATGTTTGCCAACCCTTAGAATGTTTATCACTGTGTTCACTTGTTTGCTCCGCTCTTCTCAGGACTCTCCAGTCTCTTCAAGGGTACACGGGTATCTGCTCAAGGTCAATGTTAAACTTGCATTCCGATCCCTTGGACCATCCAAGGTCTCCCACATGTAACTCCCCGCTTTGCAAAAGCACTCTTACCGTCATGCTCTCTCTGTTTGTGAAATGGTTGTTCAGTCCCCAGCTGTGAGGTTCCAGATAAGATGGCAATGTTGGTTAGTGAGACTGTGTTTGGTTGTTTACGCAGAATCAATTTTGTACTTAAATTTTAGCTCTGCTCCCTATAAGCATCAGGTTTAAGCATTTTCTCTAGAAAACTGAATCTCTTCTATGTGTGAATTTTAATGTTAAATCTCCATTTAAATACTATGTATAGGCCCAGCAAATAGGACCTTCATTTTTATTTGCAAATAATCAATCATTTGAAATGTTAATTCTCTCATGTCCCACCTCTCCCATTTTAGAGCTAGGTCAAGTATCTTAAAAAAGACTGTGCTTTAATCTGCAAATTGCCATTATTTAAAAATGAAATAATGTATTACCACTTTACTTTTCGTAAGTAAATTATACATATTTCTTAGTTAAATGAAGATTATTTTCATAAGTAGTCCCTGCAAAACCAAAATTTTCTGTTAAGGGAGATTTTAAGTGGCTGCCATCTCCAGCAGCTGCAGAGCCTGCGGATTGCTCCTGGCCAGCTGCTGGACCCCAGTCCAGAGACCCAGATGGATGTGGCCGCTGCTTTCCTGTTCGCAGGTTCAACTAATAGTGAAGTTAAACGTGTATCCCAGAGACACACACATATGCGCACACACATACACAAAAAGGACATGGACACAGACTGCCACAGACAAGGCACTGCCTTCAACAGCACCTCTGTATAGAATTCACATAAAACATAAGGATGGACAGTGTAAAGCGTGCTACGTATTAAGCTGCTACACAGGATTGACAGATATTTTCTAGGGATCCGGGCTAGGTAGTCATACATTTGGCTAGGTGATGATGTTGGCCTTCCTAGTAGAAGCAAGAGCTACACTAGATAAAGGCTGCTTTAGAAAACTAGAGAATGGAGAAAGCAGGAGTAGTGTCTGGATAAAACTTGTACTGCACCAATTAGTCTAGGAGAATCCTGTTCATATTTCTAAATGGTGGCAAATCTGAAATTTACTGTAACCTCTCTTTGCAACACATTCTCTGTTGTCAACATGCTCTGCTGGGTGCTATGAGAAAAAATGTGCAATAGAGTTGATAAAACCATAAAGCCACACCAGTATTTCCTTGTGTCTGTGGTAACTTCTGCACTAGAATTTAGAATATAACCAAAGATCCTCTGCAGAAAATCACAATACCCCTTTTGCCTAGATTCCTTAAAAATTCTGACTTGCAGATATTCAAATAAAATAGCTGGCACATTTATAATTTGATGGAATGTACCTGGTCTTCCCCAACCAGGCACAAGTGCATTGATTATTCATGTCGCAATTTAACTTCTGCATCCTCACTGTACAACCACTGTACTTCTTTCTTCCTTTCTTTTTATGGATGTGGCTAAAAAGCCTGTAGCTGTTTGTTTTAGTATTCTTTGCAGATCTCGGTATTTTTGGCTCTCTCCTCTCTCTATATATACACTTTTTATCTCCAATTCTAAGACAGTTTCAAGCTTCACCTGTTTTTTAATTTACTTGAACCATTCAGACCAGTTGGTTTCAGTAATATCTGTTCTTGCTTAGCCTCATGTGTAATTTAAACTGAATCAACTCATATGTCAGTCCATGGTTATTTGTTATAATCAATTCTTCTGTAGAGTTCTCAACACTTACTAGAGCAAATACAAAGTAACATCATGTTATGTTGGCTTGTGAAAAATTGTTGAGAACATCTCATGACTTTCATGAAAGTCTCTCATGACTATGACGCAGTGTCAATAGCCAGGAATATCTGAATCACAGATTCACAGAATGGTTGAGATTGGAAGGGGCCTCTGGAGGTCATCTGGTCCAAGCCCTCTGCTCAAGCCAGTTGCCTAGGGATATGTCCAGTTGGCTTTTGAATATCTCCAAGGAGGGAGACTCCACAGCCTCCCTGGCCAACCTGGGCTGGGTGCTTGGTTACCCTCACAGTAGAAAAGCGTTTCCTGTTATTCAGATGGAACCTCCTGTGTTTCAGTTTGTACTCATTGCCTCTTGTCCTGTCACTAGGCACCACTGAAAAAAGCCTGGCTCTGTACTCTTTGCACTCTCCCTTCACGTCTTTATATACATTTATTATATCCCTGAGCCTTCTCTTCTCTCGGCTGAACAGTCCCAGCCCTCTCAACCTTTCCTCACATGCTCCAGTCTCTTAATGATCTTCATGGCCCTTTGTTGGACTCTCTCCAGTATGTCCATGTCTCTCTTGTACTGAGGAGTCCAGAATCGGTCACTGAACTCCAGGTGTGGCCTCCTCAGTGCTGAATAAAGGGAAAGGATCACTTTCCTCAACTTGCTGCCAGTACTCTGTCTAATGCAGCCGAGGATACCATTAGCCTTCTTTGTAGCAAGGGCACATTCCTGGGTCCTGTTCAACCTAGTGTCCACCAGGATACCCAGGTCCTTTTCTACCAAGCTGCTTTCCAGCTGGGTGGCCCCCAGGTGCACAGGGTTGTTCCTCCCCAGGCACAGGACTTTGCACTCACCCTTGTTGAACTTCATAAGCTTCCTGTCAGCCCATTTCTCCAGGCTGTTGAGGTCTCTCTGAATGGTCGCACAACCCTCTGGTGCATCAGCCACTCCTCCCAGTTTGGTGTCATCTGCAAACATGTTGAGGGTGCACTCTGCCCCATCATCCTGGTCATTAATGAAGACATTAAACCAGACTGGACCCAGTATTGATCCCTGGGGTACATGATAGTCACTGGCCTCCAACTAGACTTTGCACCAGTGATCACCATCCTCTGGGCCCAGCCATTCAGCTACTTTTCAGTCCATCTCCCTGAATGCTCATCCAGCCTGTACATCAACAGCTTCTCTATAAGGATCTTGTCGGAGGCCTTACTGAAGTCCAGGTAGACAGTATCCACCATTCTCCCCTCATCTACCAGGCCAGTCACTTCATCATAGAAGTTTATCAAGTTGGTCAGGCATGATTTCCCCTTCGTAACTACTCCTGATGGTTTTGTCATCCTTAATGTATCTGGAAATGGTTTCCAGGATTAGGTGCTCCATCACCTTCTCAGGGATCAAGATTAAGCTGACTAGCCTGTGGTTCCCTGGGTCCTCTTTCTTGCTCTTCTTGAAGACTGGGGTGACGTTTGCTTTCCTCCAGTCTTCTGGCACTTCTCCTAGTCACCATGATTGATCTAAGATCATCAAGAATGGCCTCAGAGTGACATCTGCCAGCTCCCTCGCCACTCCTGGGTGCATCCCATCAGGGCCCACAGACTTATATATGTCCAGTTTACTTAAGTATTCCCTGACCTGATTGATCCTCTTCCATAGAGGATCTTCCTTGTTCCAGGCTTTCTCTCTGATCTTGGGGACCTGGGATTCCTGAAGGCCAGTCTTGCTACTAAAGACTGAGGCAAAGAAGGCATTCAGTACCTCTGCCTTTTCCATGTGCTGTGTAACCAAGTCCCTCTTGACACATTTTCCCTAGTCTTCCTTTTGTCTCCTATGTACTTATAGAAGTCCTTCTTTTTTTTTTCTTTTTTTTTTTTCTTTTTTTTTTAACATCCCTGTCCAGATGCAATTGCATTTGGTCTTTAGCTTTCCTAACTTCATCCCTGCAAATGTCTCTGTATTCCTCCCAGGTTACCTATTTTTGCTTCCACCCTCTGTGTGCTTTCTTTTTGTGTCTGAGTTTGACCAGGAGCTCCTTGTTCATCCATGCAGGCCCCTTGGCAGTTTTGCTTGGCTTATTCTTTGTGATGGATCTCTCTTGAGCTTGGAGGAGGTGATCCTTGAATATTAACCAGCTTTCTTGGGCCCGTCTTGCCTCTAGGGCCTTATCCCAAGGGTCTCTTCCAAGCAGATATTTGAAGAGGCCAGAATCTGCTCTCCCATAGTCCAGGGTTATGAGCTTGCTTTTCACCCTTCTCCCTGCCCTCCGGATCCTGAACTCCACAATCTCACGGTCACTGCAGCCAAGGCTTTCTTTTGACTTTCACATCCCCAGTGAGACCCTCCATGTTCATGGGTATGAGGTCCAGCAGAGCACCTCTCCTCATTGGCTCCTCTGTCACTTGGAGAAGGAAGTTATCATCAGTGCACTCCAGGAACATCCTAGTTTGCTTATGTCCTACTGCATTGTCTCTCCAACAGATACCAGGGTGGTTGAAGTTCCCCATGAGGACCAAGGCCTGTGAATGTGAGGCTGCTCCTGTCTGTAGGAGGCCTTGTCTGCTTATTCATCCTGGTTGGGTGGCCTATAGCAGACACTCACTATACCCCTTTGCCTGTCCTCTCTTTAATCCTAACCTATAAGTGCTCCATCAGCAACTCTTCTATCCCCACACAGAGCTCCATGCATTCCAGCTTCTCTCTAACATAAAGGGCAACGTCCTCTCCTTGTCTTCTGTTCCTGTCCTTCCTAAAGAGCCTGTATCCCTCCATTGCAACACTCCAGTCATAAGACCCATCCCACCACATCTCCATGATCCAATCTTTCTGTTATTAATAGGAATATCCCAAATAGACGGAAGAAACAGCTGTAGGGGTCAAGTTTAGAGGAATTTAAATGCATGTGAGTCAAATGGAGGGAAATAAGTGTTTATAAAATGTAGCTTTCTATATGCCGTTTCTACAGGAATTTGAAGTGCGCCTTTGGTCATGAACTAAAAAGCATGTTAAAATAGGAGGTACATTTTATCAGTAGCAATGCTGTGGTTATTTTAGATTCCTAACTTGTATTTAAGCATATCAAGAAATAAGGCCATTACATTTATAAAGTTCTTATTGCTGGAATTTATGTCCTTTATTAATGGAGGTCTGATTTTTTTCAGTATTTTTGTGAATTTTGAAGTGAGTGGTTTACTGAAGGTTAGACCTTAAACTGGGCACAAAGTCAGGCATAGAACTCCGGAATCGTCTCGCCATGCCTCATCCTTTTGTTGTTTCATTATACTTCCTTTTCTTGTAAACAGTTGTAGGTGTTTTCCTCACAAATTATATTTACTGTAAAATTTCATCTTTAGTATGTTGCTCTTCAGTGACATTGCTTCTTATAGTAAGTTCTGAAAATTCTAACGTGTGTAATTTCTAATTCTTAGGCCAGTTTCTTTTGGGGCAGATTGCTTTGAATAATGAGATGATGCAGCAATCAGAAGGTGAAACAGCCTGCCCACTTAAATGCGAAGAGACCATGAGTGGTGATGAGGATGAAGAATTCCAGTTCTCAAATCTGATGGATCGGCTTGGAGCTAAAAATGTTTTGGATGAGTGAGTCTTCACAGCAATAGTAATAGATTGTATGATCTTTTATGATTCAGCTCTGGGTTTGATTTTAATGGAATCCAAGATGAATGATGAGAACCAAGGCTACTCAGTAACACAGTGATTCTTTAAAAATTAATTTTCTTGGTTGTCAGAGTTGATAAAATGTCCTTCAACCAAAATTTCCAAGAGCAAAGCTATTGTATTCCAGGCATATGAAATGTGTATTTGTGCCATATGAAAGCTATACTGTTAACCCACTGACGTACCATGGGTTTTGAACATAGATAATTACAAGCATGTAATCCACAGATGCCACTGATTTTCAATCAAACAATGCACAATGACTGCTTTTTTGGCAAGGGCTGTGTTTAGAGTGTGCCAGTTAACCATAAGAAAGAATGTTTTCTCTCCTTTTTCTGCTTTTTCTCCCCTCCATGCATAATTGCATGTTGTGATTACTCTGATAACACTGCCTCTTCCAGGACCAGGATGACTTACTCTGAAACACAGAATGTAAAAACTGCTCTAAGAGCTTCTTGTATGTTGGCCTGACATTCACTGGTCATTCACAATGAATGTTCTAGATCAAAAAAAATCATGGGGCAAAACTGGGAGAGAATCTGGACAGATAGTAGAAATGTTTAAGAAATGCATCAGTGATCCTTACCATGAAATAGAAGTCCTCACAAGTGCTTCTCTTCACCTAACAGGAAAGAGTTGATTGTAAGTCATCCTGAAAGGCTTTCGTTATATGAAGAGATTTTTATCACTGACTTTTTCTAGCCTTACCCTCATTTTGTCCTGTAAATGTCACACTCTTTGCTGGCTAGGTTCAGGCTTACAATGTGCGTGGAAGAGAATGAGTCAGGAAGAAACAAACAAAAGAAGTTGTTCAGGAGAATTTTGGCAAAGTATTAAAAACCCCATTATCCTTCACAGTTGAACATCTTTTTTCCAGTATCTGCTGTACAGATTTGGAAACAAAACATTCTCTTGGTAGATCTTTAAATCAAAATTTTCAAGATGTCATGTTCTGATTTTTGTAGCAGTCCTACCATGGAATTAAAGTGGGTTGAAAATTAAAGAAGACAGTAAAAATGCAATATGTTAACTTGTCTAAGTAACTTAAAAGACTGAGTCTTATTAATTTCTCATGAGGAAGTGTTCTTGAATAGCTTTCCCACTGCCCCCTCCACACTAGATTTGTGGGAACTTCTTTACAGAATCACAGAATCACGGAATCATGGAATTTTCAGAGTTGGAAGGGACCTCTAGAGATCATCTAGTCCAACTCCCCTGCTGACGCAGGAATGCCTAGAGCACATTACTCAGGACTGCATCCAGGCGGGTCTTGAAAATCTCCAGAGAAGGGGACTCCACAACCTCCCTAGGCAGCCTGTTCCAGTGCTCTGTCACCCTCACCGTAAAGAAGTTTTTTCTTATGTTTGAATGGAACTTCCTATGTTCCAACTTGTGCCCGTTGCCCCTCATCCTGTCACTGGGAACCACTGAAAAGAGCCTGGCTCCATCCTCCTTCAACCCACCCTTTAGATACTTACAAGCAAGAATAAGGTCTCCCCTCAGCCTTCTCTTCTCCAGGCTAAAGAGTCCCAGCTCTCTCAGCCTTTCCTCATAAGGGAGGTGCTCCAATCCCCCAGTCATCTTTGTTGCCCTACGCTGGACTCTCTCCAGTAGTTCCCTGTCCTGCTTGAGCTGGGGAGCCCAGAACTGGACACAGTATTCCAGCTGTGGCCTCACCAGTGCCGAGTAGAGGGGGAGAATGACCTCCCTCGACCTGCTGGCCACACTCTTCCCTATGCAGCCCAGGATTCCATTGGCCTTCCTGGCGACAAGGGCACATTGCTGACTCATGGATAATTTACTATCTGCCAGGGCCCCCAGATCCTTCTCAGAACTGCTTTCCAGCAGGTCCAGCCCTAACCTATATTGGCGCGTAGCATTCTTCCTCCTCAGGTGCAGGACCCTACACTTGCTCTTGTTGAACCTCATTAGGTTCTTCTCTGCCCAGCACTCCAGCCTGTCCAGGTCACGCTGGATGGCAGCACGGCCCTCTGGAGTGTCAGCCACACCTCCCAGTTTGGTATTATCAGTGAACTTGATGAGGATACACTCTGTCCCCTCATCTAGGTCATTGATGAATGTATTGAACAAGATTGGGCTGAGTATTGACCCCTGGGGGACACCACTGGTTACAGGCTGTCTCCCAAAGGACACTCTCAACCATGCTCCTAAACAGGCTAAAGTCTGCCCTTCAGAAGTCCAAGGTGGCCGTTCTGCTAGCTCCCCACCTTGCTTCTCCAAGAATTGAAAACTACCATTTCGTGATCACTCTGCCCAAGACGAGCTCCAACCTTTACATCCCCCACAAGACCTCTGTTAACAAACAGTAGGTCCAGTAGGGCGTTTCCCCTAGTGGGCTCCCTCACCAGCTGTGTTAGGAAGTCCACGTGCTCCAGGAACCTCCGGGACTGTTCCCTCTCTGCTGTATTATATTTCCAGCAAACATCTGGGAAGTTGAAGTTCCCCACGAGAACAAGGGCGAGCGGTCACGAGACCTCTGCCAGCTGCTTATAGAATATTTCATCAGTCTCTACATCCTGATTGGGGGGTCTATAACAAACTTCCACCACGATGTCTGCCTTATTGGCCTTCCCCTTGATTCTTATCCATAAACACTCAACACTGTCATTCACATTGTTAAGTTCTAGGCTTCTTTACTAAGTTCTTTACTTCTCATAGAAGTGACAGGATGGTACAGTGTATCTCGCCTGTCTCCTTTCTTATCCATTCCTGTTTAGATGAAGAGTCTGGCAAGGCACCCACTAAGCAAGCAGTTCCTGTCATTCTCTGCATGCATGGCCAAACTTTATGATGCATTTTTTTGAATAAATGCAATTTCCATCATTTCCCACCCACCTCATCAATTTTAAATCTGGCACTGCTTAAGTAGCCCTTGTTTTTAATAAGCCTTGTGTTCTGACTGGTGATGCCCTGAAGCCTCCATCCACTAGGATGCTGTGAACATTTATTGCAGCCTGAGAAACGTTCTCTCTTAATGAATCCTTTATGATCTCTTCTTTCAGTGAGAGTGATGTGAAGCAACTTTGGTTGCAGCTGAGAAAAGACAAACCTCATTTACTTTCCAATTTTGAAGAATTCCTGCTCAGAATTTTTTCCCAGCTCCAAGAAGCAGATAATGAAAAGAACGAGTTGGAATGTGCTCTAAAAAAGTTAGTACTTCTCTTTTTTGGATTGTTTGTGTAGTTTTACCTTATGTAGTATCTTACCTAGTATTTGAATCTTTGAAGTAAACAAAGTATTTCATTGAAGAACTGAGGACTATAATCACAAGAGTTCCTGTAATGTAACATGAAGAGTACCAATAAAATTATTTATACTGCAGAACTCGGTGAAATTAGCTCTTCTCTTCCAGTTAACAGATTTTGTTGACTGAGATTCTTTTGCAGATGTCTTTTATTGCACTGCAGTTTTAAGACTATTAAGCAATGCACTTCTAGTTAATCAGCTTGATTCCAGAGGACAGTCAGATTTACCAGTAAATGTGGTAAATTGTGTGTGTCCTTTGCAAACATTGTGTGCAGAAAAGCAGCTATAAATCTGGATTAACTGACCAGAGAAATGAGAGGTTTAAGATGTTAAAGCAGTACAAAGCACTGATACCAGTGAAAATGTAAGTTAACAAATATATATATAAAACAAACATATGAAATATAGTAAACAATGTATGTTTGGTTTATATATAAAAGATATATAATGTGTATATATAAACAAATCTATAAAATGCATATATAAAAACAAATATATAAGAACTAAAAATTAATACGTCATCCTTTAATATGTTACTATCTAGAAGGGAAAAAATTGTGATGCTAAATCTAAATAGGATGCAAAATGATGCTTATAGTTGAAGTTCCCCTGTATTTTTATTATAAAGTGTCATTTCTGAATTTCAGATTCTTACAGATTGATTAATAAAGGCAAATATATTGTTGAACATTTGCTTCATTTGTTCAGCACTCTCCTGGCTATTCTGAGAATGTGACAAGGCTTCTGAAGAAAGAAAAAAACAAAAAATGTATGGTAATTAAAGACAATTGGTTTATATTGACAGCAACATTTTCATCTAAGTCTACAAGTGTGGTTTTAGCCTTCAGCCAGCTAGTCATTTGGAAACAGCATAAAGATAGCTGTGCCGTCTCTTTTAGACTAGATACTATTAACAACCATGTATGGTGAGGGGTTTGGTTTGTGTTTTGGGGGTTTTCTTGTTAGACGCTTGTCAGTGTTTTTTGGGAACTGAATTAATATATTTGTCTGTTTAATAGCTGTGATCAGCACAGAGGTGCATGGAGAATACATTAGCATTACCTGACTTTTCTGGCTGACATGAAATCTCTACCTTGAAAATAAATTGTGGTTTTATGCCTTCTTTCTCTTGCACCTGATAACACCTCTAATTCCAGTACACAGATCATTGTTTTGTTTGTAATCAATATCTGGAAGGAGTAGAACTATCAGAGGAGTAATACTGTCTTTGGTAACAGTGAGAAGGAATAACCTCTTTTATTTTAAACTATGTACAAATAACAGCAAAGCTCAATACGAGACCATATAGAAGGGGAAAAATTGTATTTTTTTATACCCACATACTTATTATTAGCACTAAGATGCATGTGCCCGTATAGACTGGCCAGGATTTACTGTGGGATCATAGAAGATAGGGATGCTGCATATTGAGGTCTTATCGTGTCTCCTGGGTTCTTCTTGATTGGTGACAACAACACCCTTTGGAAGTGGAGAATGAATGTGATCTTTCACCTCTGTGTTCTCAGCCTTTTATCTCCTTTCCTGGGTATAGGCTGTGCTTTTGTCTTTTTTCCTTTTTTTTTCTAAGCTGTATGCCCTGAGAAGCTGTTTTTTGTTTTTTCTTCTGGAGTTTTCACACACACATTTTCACTAATGAACCTGAATCCTGTGGTCTAAGAGACCCAGGGGTTTCCTCCTGTCCTGGTTCAATACATACAGTACGATGCTGCTGTTACCATTTGTAGGTCCAGCTAGTAGTGAGGCTGAACATACATTGTCAAGACACAGACATGCAGATACACCCCACATGGGGCACTGTGCAGACTGATACTGATTAGAAAGTAGTGCCTCTGTTGCCACCCACTTAAACACACAAGCAGCATTCGCACCAGCATGAAGGATGACAGCCTGATCCTGTTTCACCCCTCGAGTTTATCAGGAGTGAATTTTATTAGTGAAAACATACACACATGCAGCCGTCCCCCACACTTTATTCAGAAACAAACCTACATTCACAGATCCTTTAAATATTAGCATGGACTTTAGTCTATCTTTAGTCCCTGCCTGTACCCTGGGCCCCTTACCC
Organism: Burhinus oedicnemus; assembly: GCA_008921705.1. NCBI lineage: Eukaryota > Metazoa > Chordata > Aves > Charadriiformes > Burhinidae > Burhinus > Burhinus oedicnemus. The sequence continues at coordinate 193,347 of VFFE01007524.1, read as the reverse complement.
ATTCTTTGACTCAGACCTTGGGTCTTTCCAGATGTGGGTCTCCTTCTACTCACTCACTGGTTCAGCTCGATTGAAGTTTGCTACCAGATTGTGTTCATTTGTTTACTCATTAACAATCACAAATCCTTCAGATATTAGCATGAGGCTTTTTAAGTCCATGCTGAGACCCTAGTCCCTTTACTTTCAGTCGTCAGCTCAGACCTTGAGTTTTTCCACATGGACATCTCCTTCTCCTTGCTGGCTAGTTCAGCTTGAAGTATGCTAATGAGTAACTCCCACACAGAAGAGACATTAAGTTAGAAATAGAATGTAATCAGAAGATAGCATAGTCTGTGATAATCAGACACAGGGCTTGACCAGACAAGTATACTAAACATCAGATTGCTTACACTTGACTAAGCCACTTATCCCCTCTTCACATCCACCTTGGTCCCTTTGTTGTTGTCTCCTCATAAATAAAAAACTTGTCCCTAAATAGTTTTTTTGAAATTGGTCCCAGTTTTTCTACATCTGTATGCAAATTTCATATTTCTGATATGGGTACCTAAGTAATCTTGCCATTATATGGTGTTACTGATGTGGTTATCTAGATGCTGTTTTCCTTGGCAAGATTCTTCTCCCCAAAAGTTGCCACATACTCTCCTTCAGATAGCTACGAGGTTGGCTGTTTACTGCATAACTCCTCCTATAACACCTGTGAAAGCCATCCATCAGGGTGCTATCTGTAAGTGTTGTCAGTTTGTCAGTTGCTTGTTATGTCCAGCAATTTGTCATATAATGTCCAGTAGTTTCTCATGCTCTGTTCAGTTAGTTAATCCTCACGCTAAGGCACAGTCATCTCAGCACTTTAACGCTTAATCTACACCAGTGTTAAGTCTCTTACAAACCTGTTCTCACAGAGCTCAGTAAGCTTATAAATATGTTTATAATATATATAACATGCAGCATGATCCTGCATAGAGGAAATTTGTGGTACTTTGTTGGATGTTATTCAAAGGTATATCTCCCTGTGAATTTATATATATTTGTATGTATATAAATATGAGTGCAAACATTTAAAGAAACCTTCTATATCCCAAGTAATTTCTTTTCCTAGGAGAAAATGTTGGTAACTTCTAAATAGTCTTGAAGAAGAGATTTGGATATTTTACTGTCTGCTACTGACTCTCTTACAGATACTAGTATTTTTGTCCTCTGACCGTGTAAATTATGGCACTGTGCACACTTCATGTGTGACTATTTTTATTACTTAATAACAGGCCATAATTTTTTCACAGAGTCATAGAATGGTTAGGGTTGGAAGGGACCTTAACGATCATCTAGTTCCAGCTCCCCTGCTAGACCAGGTTGCTCAAAGTTCCATCCAACCTGGCCTTGAACACTTCCAGGGATGGGGCCTCAACAACTTCTCTGGGCAACCTGTTCCAGTGCCTCACCACCCTCATAGTTAAAAATTTCTTCCTGAGGTCTAATCTAAATCTACCCTCTTCTGGTTTGAAGCCATTACCCCTCGTCCTATCACTACATGCCCTTGTAAAAAGTCCCTCTCCGGCTTTCTCGCAGGCCCCTTTCAGGTACTGGAAGGCTGCTATAAGGTCTCCTCAGAGCCTTCTCCATGCTGAACAACCCCAGCTCTCTCAGCCTGTCCTCATAGCAGAGGTGCTCCAGCCCTCTGATCATCTTTGTGGCCCTCTTCTGGACTCACTTCAACAGGTCCACATCCTTCTTGTGCTGAGGACTCCAAAGTTGGATGCAGTACTCCAGGTGGGGTCTCATGAGAGTGGAGTAGAGGGGGAGAATCTGCTCCCTCGACCTGCTGGCCACATTTCTTTTGATGCAGCCCAGGATACGGTTGGCCTTCTGGGCTGCAAGTGTGAAGAAGAACCATTACAACAAACTGCATGAATAGCAGTTGTGGAACACAAACAATTCACATTGCAGCTACATGAGCGGGCAGAAATTAAACCCTTGTGAGTGTGTTAATCCTGAACTCATCATCTGAAGTTAGTGAACTCATGTTACATTCCATTTTGGTTAATGTGCTCAACAACAGCACTGTCTCCCTTTCGTCTCCATCTCTGTATTCCACAGCATTACTGGAAAGCGAAAGATCACATTATCATCTATTGCTGAAATTATATAATTATGCATTGAGTAAAACTGGATGGTATGATCCCAGGGAATAGAGATTTTAATCAAAAGATTTATAATTTTTCACATAACAATTTGGCTTTAATTATTTTCCCCTGACTGCATGTGGGGAATATTTGCCAGCTAATGTATTGGATTATTTTTTCTGCTGCTTGTCAGTTACATTACTTATAATTGTTGTTACACTTTTGATTATAACAGGATATTTTATCTTTCTGTTTAATTTGATCAGAGTTAAGAATGGTAAGCCATGAATTAAATGCTTGGGGAGTATTCAGCCTGCAGAAATGACATATGCTTATGTGCCAGACCAACTGAAAATATTCCTACATCCAGAGGTACCTCCTGGATGTAGTCTTGATGGTGCTGCCATATCCTTTGACTCCAAACACATAAGAGGAAAGAAATATCTAAATCAGCAGCTTAATAATACGCAACTAAAGTTATTCTCCCTGTCACACAGAAGCAAATAAAACCTTTATGATTCCCATGGAAACACTGACTGCTGTGCAATGTGTTCTGCCTGTGCAACGTTACAGGGTTTTTCAGTACATAGTCAGTCTAGCCCTGATCAAAGTGACATTATACTGCACGAATACAGTATTTTTAAATATGATCTTAGCATCTCTGCCATACCTTTCTAAATAATTGTTAATACTTATGTATTTGTGTAATTTTATTCCATTGATGACTGCTAATTTCTTATGAAGCTTTTTCTTAGTTTTAAGACAATAAAATCTGAGATTAGAACATGACCTGACTTTACACTATAAGGGGAGTAAGGCAGCAAAAAGAGCTTCTGGATTTTCTGGCACTCTCTTTTTAAAGCATTGCAGTCACATGAAGAGGCCCTTCTCTGGGCTGCTTTTCTCACCTAATCAAAGTTTACAAAAATCTAAGTGACAGCAATCATTTTCCTCAGATTAGTATAGCTTGATATTTGTTTATTGCCGCTGTAGATCCTGAGAAAATGCCTTCCCCCTATTTTTTTACCTATGACTGAAAATGCAAGCTGGCAATGTCAAGTGTTCTGATGTTTGAAAGGGGGAAAGCAAGGCTTGTTTCCGGTGTTTCTCACTCCCCTTACCTTAGCTAATTTTTTCGAAGTTTCTTTCCAATTTGCTTGGCTTTAACTGAGAAGATAATCAGGCCTTTAATAAGTGAAAACGTAGAATAAGTAGAGCATTAGGCACACAAAAAAAAACCAGTAGATACCCAGATTACAAAATCAATGGCTTTTTTTTTCCTACTGTATATTCCCTGGCTTGCTCTTATTGATGTGAATGCCCTAGGAGATTATGTGCTTTATTTGTAACATGCATTCTGCAGATTGCTCAAGGAACAGCTCTAGCAAGAGGAATGTGGGGGAATATACAGTAGTGTCACATAAAGGCCCTATTTATTAACAGTCTTTCTAGGATGTCCTCTAAGTTTGATGCAAAGTACTTTTTGCTTTTCAGTTTCTGGATTAATGAAAATAGATTAGACTAGACTAGACTAGACTAGAAGCAGAACAAAACTGCTGCCCTTTCAACAGTTAAATATTTTCTGCTGAAACTAAAGCAAGTGCTCAGTGTAATCCTTCGTGTATCAAACTGCAGTTTGCAATATTCTGTTGGAAAAAGTGAGCTTTGTAAGTCCTTTTTTCCTACAGTCAGATACACTTGTGCACAGCATATTTATTTCTGTTCTTCAGCTGGGCTTTTCAAATTTGTTTCAGGAAAGCTGTTAGAGAGGCAGTAAGGCACCTTTCAAGGACTTTCAAGAAGTCCATTCTGACTAAAATGTCTTAGGTATGATAGAATATCTCATTCAATGCTCTTGACTGGTGAGCAATGCAGTTCCAGAGTAAAAAAATTGCAGTTGCAGTGAAAATGCTTCTAACTGGCAAACTTAGGCTCTGGTATTCTTAGTATTGTCACTAGGAAGCTCTGTTCCTTAAACATAAGATTTAGCAGTCATTAAAATTGCATAATGAACAGCTGCTTTATACGGAAACATCAGATGTGTAGCTTTTTTAGCTTTTGAGCTGTTGAAGCTTTCCTTCCATGAGAAAAAAATAAAAATTTAATCTGTGACCTTTCCTGCACAAAACTTCCTATTTTCTTAACCTTAGAACATTCTCTGGAGTCTTGTGTTAAGGCAGAAATGTGGGGCTTAGTTTGCAATGTAAGCCATGACTTGAAGTAATGCTACAAAGACCCAGTCAGTATATTTTTATCTCTTATTAGGAAAATTGCTGCTTATGATGAAGAAATTCAACATCTCTATGAGGAAATGGAACAGCAAATCAAAAAGGAGAAAGAACAGCTTCTCTTGAAAGTGAGTGTCTCTTTGTTATTGTGGCCATGGATTCTGCTCCCACTTCCAGTGATTTTATACTCACTCTGTGACGTGAAAGCCCACAAAATGTGTTTCACAACAGAATAAGAAAAGACATCATTTGCCTCACTGCTACTTTTGTACTGATCCAGGCTCTGCAGCTTCAAACTAAGTGACTTGTTGGATGTGAAGAGCATCAATGTCCTGTGCTCAGTGGTTGGCATATAGTAGCAGTTGGCATTCTTTTGGAAGTCAACTGAACTACAGCCTCATTGTATGCTGCTATGTCCAACTTCTGGTCACACTTAGGAAAAATGCTCTTTGAGGTTGTGCAAACAGCACTAATCCTGTTGAGTTCTGCAGTCTCGGCATTTGAGGAGGGGATAAGTTCTCAGTGAAAAACAACAACAGATAAACCAAGTGAAAGTAATTTCTGAAACCACCACAGCTATTTGCAAAATAAACATAGGTCAGATTCTTTTCTCACTGCCATGGTGCTTCCAGAACACCTGACAATTAATTCCGTTTTCTTATGAAGTCTCCTTTAAATCTCCTCTACTGCTTTTATAGTCGGTTCTTTAGATTTCTCTGTCCTGTTTTTTCTCCTAAAACAAGGAAAATAACAAGAACTCCCAGAATGCTCTAGGAAAGAGTCATCTTAGAATCATTTAGGTGGGAAGGCACCTATGCTGCTTTTACCTTTCAAACTAGATCAGGTTGCTCAGGGACTTGTCCAATTGAGTTCTGAGTATTTTGATGGAGATTCCACAGCTTTTTTGGCTGGCCTGGGACAACCAATCATGAGCTACTGGCTCATGCCTTTTTGTTGTCTTGAGAGCAATCATATGAATGAAACCAATATGTGGTTTCAAACAAACACATGGTACATAAAATGTTGCCAAAACTAGTGGATATCCATCATTTACTGCCTCCATTCTCAATCAAATATGATACTTAAAAAATCCTTTTGTGATCCAAATCATAGAATCATAGAATGGTTAGAGTTGGAAGGGACCTTAAAGATCATCTAGTTCCAACCTCCCTGCCCTGGGTGGGGACGTCTACCACAAGAACAGGTTGCTCAAAGCCCCATCCAACCTGGCCTTAAACACTTCCAGGGATGGGGCATCCACGACTTCTCTGGGCAACCTGTTCCAGTGTCTCATCACCCTCAGAGTAAAGAATTTCTTCCTGATACCTAATCTAAATCTACCTTCTTTCAGTTTAAAACCGTTAGTCCAGACAGACTAGAACAACACAACCAAACCCTTCTCAGCAGGGCTGTTCTCTATCCATTCTCCACCCAGCCTGCATTTGTGCTTGGGATTTCCCTGACCCATGTGCAGGACCTTGCACTTGGCCTGGTTGAATTTCATGAAATTCTCACGGGCCCACCTCTTAAGCCTGTCCAGGTCCTTCTGGACGGCATCCCTTCCCTCCAGTGTGTTGACTGCATCACACAGCTTGGTGCAAACTTGCTGAGGGTGCACTCAATCCCACTGTCCATGTTGCTGACAAAGATGTTAAACAGCGCTGATCCCAGTACCGACCCCTGAGGAATGCCACTCGTCACGGCTCAGCACTTGGACATCAAGCCGTTGACCACAACTCTTTGAGTGCAGCCATTCAGCCAATTCCTTATTCCCTGAGTGGTCCATCCATCAAATCCATGGATGTCATGCAGGACAGTGTCAAATGATTTGCACAAGTCCAGGTAGATGATGTCAGTTGCTCTTCCCTTATCCACCAATGCTGTAACCCCGTAGTAGAAGGTCACCAAATTTGTCAGGCATGATTTGCCCTTAGTGAAGATTTGCCCTTAGTGAAGTACCCCTTCATTCCAAGCTGAGAGCAGCTTTTTGTGGTGGATGAGATGAACCTTTTACATAAAGTTTGTATATCAGCTGAAGGATAAAAAGTATTTGCAACTTTGCCTGGCAACAGCTATTGTGGAAGAAATGGTTTATATGCTCTTAATAGCCCACAACAGAAGTTGTATTGAAAATCCTAAAACAACAAAGACTTTTCCATAAGCAATGATTGTTGGATCTCCTACTTAGTTGTCTATTTAAGGTAAAGCCATTTCTTTCAAGTGTTTTTATTAAAGCTTCCCACTGAAGCTTTTTACAGTTTAGTCAGCATTCACACTAATGGTTGTCAGACACTCAAGAAGTATTGTTTCTTGGCATGACTAATTTCGGATTTGGGGAGATCTGACTGTTAAATTCTTTCTTTAATGCAAAGTCTCACAAAGATTTTACAGCCTGGAGAGATGCATTGATGCCATATAATAGGGGAATTATTATGGCTTGAATGGAGAGCAGCTCTTTAAGAATACATTTAAAGAAATTGCTAAGATGCAAATAAGTACAAACTGTAGCTATTTACAGTACTTAATACCCTGCTGACTGAAGGTTGTACAAAATGGGCAGTTAGTCTGTCTTTTTCACTTGGATATATATTCTTCCGCATAAGAAGCCAGTTAACGTGCATTTGATTGCCCCATTACGTGTTCTGCTGAAGGGGAAAAGCATGTAGAAACCACTGCTGTCTTGAGGGAACTCTTATTGTTGTTTAGAGGCATTTTCCTGGGGACCTTAGAGAGTAGAAGCCTGTTGTGGAGGAATAGGGCAGATTATCAACTGATATGAATTGCTAGAACCCGATTTTATTCAAGGAAGGTCTGACAATTTGTCTCAGCTGAGGAGTGGCTGAAGGAGTAATCCCAAGTAGGGCTGGGAGTTCCCAGTGATTGCAGGATACATAGGTAGTGGACAGATTGATATGTCAAAGCCTGAAGCCCAGATCACTTGTTTATATCAGTGGAACATCTGTGACAAATTGTTGTTAGTGATGGAATTAAAGGTAGCAGGCATTGTTTCTTTCACTTCAATGTGAGTTGCTGGGCTGTGTGTCAGTAGCCTGTATCTCCCATGTCAATCCTGATATCTTGTATGTGAGTTACAGTATGACTCCATAATAATTTAAATTTGTCCAGGCTGTTTCCATCAGTGCATTCTCATCACTCCTGTGCGTCAGCAGTTGTCTGGTTCAGGAAACCAAATGTGCAGAAAGCTATTCACTTTTTTCTGTTTTTTTTCTGCTTGGTTAGCTCTCTGAAACAGCTCACTGCTGCAACAGATGAACACAAACGCTAGTGTATAAGAGGATGAAGGTATGTGTAGCTGGAAACGGGAGAATGCATTCTAGCTTCACTGATTTAGGTTGGCTAAGCTCCTGAGGCTCATGCCTAAGAAGACTTCTGCCTCCACTTTGTAGACTTCATGCCTACTCATGAAATCAGCACATCCTGTAGCAATTGTAGTCATTGAATTTGCTGGACTACGCCAGTTTACAGAAGCTCAGAGTCTAGATTAATGAGTAATACCATCCCTAAACTGAGTTCTATTAGTAGCTTGTTATGTTCACTGTGAAAAACCTATTATTTTCATGCCTAATTCTTTGTCTTCTCCTGCTGATGAAATTGTGCTGTTCTGTTAATCCATTTCCTCTTTGAATTTTGCAGGACACAGAGAGGTTTCAGTCCTACAGTCAAGAGCTGGAGTGCAAGCTCCTGTCAAAAGAACAAGAACTGGAACAATTGATTCAGAAACAGAAAAGGGTATTAACCAATATCCTTCAGAGTTAAAAAATAGATAATTTTTAGTTGTTCATATGATTTTCTTTAGGTACTACTTTAGGTCCCAAAAATGCAAGTTGGTGTGATGTGGTTCTGCCAAACTGTGACCCTCTGTTGCTTTTGTGTCATGAGTGTAGATACCTGAATGCCTTTAAAAGTGGAGTTATGACTGCTAGACTTCTAAGCATGTGCTTAGGAAAAAATGTTACCCCCTATTTCTAAAGCAGTTTTCCTTTTATATGATAAAATGAAAAAAAAAACCCAACAAAAAGCTCCAGGTATTCTCCTCAGGTACTAGGTTCATTTTATGAAAATGTAGCAGAATTCCACTGCCTTCAATGTGCTAGGAACTGGCTTAACGCCCAGACAGCTCAAAAGCAGAGAACAATTATTTGGGTCTTACAGCGTACACCTTTGCTTGAAGCTTGTACCAACTACTCATTTACTTGTTTTGGACAATTCAGCACTATGAACTCAAAATGCTCCCTCCTGAACATTCTGCTCCTCATACATGTCTGTGATAACAGTTTTATAGCAGTGCATGGTTCTCTTGCATTGGTATCAGCTTGTCACATTCCCATATTAAAGCCTGATGTGTTTTACTTCTTAAAATGCATGGCCTGCTTGGGGAAGCAGAGTATTTCTGCATGTGTAAACTTTCTGTAAAGTGTCTTCAAGGTCAGTGCATGAAAGACTAGATATAGGAAAAGGAGGTAGCTCTGGAATTTAAAGTGCTGAAATGGAATGCTGTGAAACCAACTCCCTCTGTAGAATATGAATATGAAATACACGTATATTTTCTTTTCCTGGCAGCAGTGCTTGGGAGTGCCAGTCCTGGGAAGTAGGAGAGAAGTAAGAGGGGAAGGGAAGGAAGAGGAAAAAGAAGTTTGACAGCAGTTTCCTAGTCATGTGTAGTTTTTAGATCCTCTTCTGAGGAATGAATCCAGGTGCTGCTGATGCTGATGGGAATTGTAAGACTATACTTGAGTAAAAGGGAAAACAAACCTCTAGCTTACTATAATTATGCAAATTTAGCTGATGAGGATATGAGACTGAACTGAAAGGCCATTACAAAATTGAAATCAACTGCCTGATGTTAATTACCTTTGTTCAGTACCACTGTGAATCAGAATAAGTGTCGTTTTATGCAGGCTGTTTACCACATTGCAGCACTACAGTGAAATAATCTATACTTTGAAGATATCTGTGGGGACACACAAATCAGGCATTTTTAGTCTGAAGCTAACTGAAAAAATATAAGACATTATTTATCATAATTTTGTAATGATTTTATTTTAATATTCTCCTTTTTTGGTTGTGGTTTTGGGTTTGGGTTTGTGGGGTTTTTTTGGCTTTAAAGCTATGTTTAAAACTTAGTTATCAACCAGTAGTTCTGTAAAACCCTTTTCCTGTGGTTCTCTAAAATATATGTGTTCTAAATTTGGTATAGAAACGCAGAAGCTATTCAAAGGTTTAAACTCAATCTTCAGCCTTGTCTAATCAAATAATACAGACAGCGGTATCAGGAAGTTTTATCTTACGATTATTGTCTACACTTCCTATTGTCTACTATTGCCTGTCTTGGAGAACATAAAACAATATCTGTGTTATTTTTATTAGTATTATTTTAAATCTAATTTTATGTTTTCCTTTTCATTGCATTGTTTATTATTAATAGTATTACTGTGTTTTCTATTTTATTTGTAATTTCTATAATTTATCATTTTCCTCTCTTCCTTATGAATTTGCACAAGGGTGGTTTTGAAGGACAGGATCTTCATACTACCATAAAAATGAAACTATCCCACTTTATTTTTATGGAAAGGAAGCTGTGTTGGACAAGTGGAATTCACTGCTTCTAATGATGTGATGAGTGAGATAATTTTATTCAAATGATTGATGGCATTTGAAACTTTTGTCATTCAACCAGCTGATTGGTACCCATTGTCAATCTTATATGCAATATTTGGTTTTGGGGGTTTTTTTTGGTCTAGCAGCCTAGCCTGTTTATTTGAATGCTTAACTTAGTGTAGTTAGAGACAGCATTTTCTACGTATATTTTACTAATTCCTAATAATCACCTCTGAGAGTGACTCTCATCTTTCCTCCAATCTATTTTTATAATACTATAACTTCACTCATTGTCTGGTATTACTCTTCATTCACCTAGATATCAATGTGTGCTAGGTCTGTTCTTGCAGAGGGTAATGGTAGCTTGGTTTAATTACAACTTCCATGCTTACTTATATTAGACAGCCTCTTGGGAGTAACACAAATGCTTTTTTCTATACGTCATTAATAAGTCCGTTTTTCTTTTTTCTTCGTCCTTTTTTTTCTTTGTCTTCCTGTGTTAGAAATTGTTATAAAAAATGTGAAAGGGAACTTCCAGACAAGATGACTTCAGTGTTGTTTCTGCTGATTTAGCCAGAGGCAGCCTCCCTTCTGAGGATCCTCTTCCTGGTGCGACTGAAATACTGATCTGATTCCATGTTGACTGGCCTTCTGTAGGCCAAGATTCCTTTGGCTAGGCCTTTTTGCTGGCTACCATGATCTTGAATTGTCAGCTTGCTCTACACGAGCTTGCTGTAAAGCAAAAGGTATTCTCAATAGTGTTCTTCAAGGGATGTATGATGGCACATCTCAGAAGGAGGCACTAGGGACAGAGGATATCCAGCATAACATCTAGGGCACAGAATCTTGTATTAGGGGAAGAAAGTAGGTGTGGACCAGGTAAAATGCAGGAGAGTTACTGGGCTTCTCACATCAAATGATGGGTTCTGTGCTAATAACAGCCACTGAAGTGCATGATCTTGGGATTCTGAGTGAGAGGTCCATAAGCACATGCATCAGAAGCACTCAAAAATGCAAATCAAGTGATAGGATTGTTAAGAAAGGCATAAAGCAAAATAATCCCCAGCCTTATAACACTGTACAAATGTTTCGTCTTTCACATGCACTTGAAATAAACACGAAAAAAAGAAAAAATACAGAAAGGATGCTGAGCTAAGAACAACAGAATGCATGGAGAGTGCTTAATGTGTGTGTCTTTGAGGGACAGCAATAGCTGTCCTCAGCAACAGTTTGTTTGTATTGGACAATCCCAGTTCTTTACCCGATGTTAAACTTGTTTTTCCTCCTATTTTTGTCAAAAAAAGAGAATATACACCATCAGCTACTGTGTCTCTGCTTGACCTGTGGTAATTGGTTAATTCTTTCTGTGTCTTAGATTTTCTTAAACATGACTGTGGGCCATGAGTCTTTCCCAATCAATTTTCATCTGCTTGATGATGATGGGAGCCAATTTGCAGCTCTGATAAGCAGCTAGAGCCTGTAGGGTGTAAGCCATTCTGTACCAGCTGAACATCCATCTAATGAGTTATTCCACTGTATTGGGAGTTGTTTAAATGAATGCTTTAAAAGTAGTGTTTGGCATGACTTAAAGGATTGTATAGATACAGTGAAAGGAAGGAGCTCTGTATTGCTGTGCAATAACGCTTTCTCCTCTTACTGTGTCCTGGGTTTAAATATTACAAGCATCTGCTATTGAGCATAGTTTCAAAATAATTGTTTTTCTCGCAAGACTAAGCACCAGGATTTATAGCAATTATTTCTAACATCAGTACCTATGATTCTGGGAGCTGATGATGGCTACCATTGCAGTTACATTTCCAGGCCAGTCTCTGTGTAAGTTTTCAGATGGCCATAATTTTTTTTTAAGTGGGATTTCTGCCTGCAATTTGTTGCTCTTAGGCTTTTTGAAAGTTCATATTTCTGTGATCATTTTTTGCTTCTCTCAAAACCACTCCTCTGGAATGGGAGCAATACTCAGGAATTGATCTATCAATGGAAGCGTTCAAGGCCAGGCTGGATGGGGCTTTGAGCAACCTGGTCTAGTGGTAGGTGTCCCTGACCAGGGCAGGGGGGTTGGAACTAGATGATCTTTAAGGTCCCTTCCAACTCTGGCCATTCTATGATTCTAATGTATGCCAACAATTCTCAGCAGTACTTTGTTACCCAGCTAGTCAGTGTTCCATATGAACTGTGAGCTTGCTGAGGCTACAGTCCATCAAATATGTTAAGCTGGTGCTGCTGCTGAGATAAGTGCTCCCACTCTATTCTTGTTCCTGATCTTTCACAATCCCAGTTAGAAAGTATTTTCTGCTTTTGTTTTGAACCTGGGTCTTAAGGTTGTATTGAAAACCAAGACTAGAACAACAGCAGTGTTGTGGGGTGTCAACAGACTGGTAGAGCTGGGTAAGGACAGATTTTGGTTTGGTTGAGCTCTGCTTGTTGGGATGTGCAAAATGAGAGTTCTAAGAAAATCCTCTGTTGTGTCTCAGATCTGGAGGATTGAACTGATATAATGGTAATGGTCCTAGTACATTTTACATCCTTAAAACCCATACTGAAAAACAAACAAACAAACAAACAAAAAGTTTTTATATCTTCCGGCCAGCAGTGCCTTCCCTAATAGGAAGTGGACTAATTTTAGTCTGCTTAACTTTTGGTCTGTCATCTTAATTTGCTCAGTTAGCCAGGGAGAAGCAGGTGGAACTTCTATACGTACCAGAAACCACTGTTATCTGCTGTTTTCTGTTTCACAGGGAAGGTATATCTTTCCTTTGTATATACTTTGCAGAGTGAATATAAAAGTGAATAAAAAAGCTCTAATTCACACTTCTTGGCAGATGTAGCTGAGATGGCAGAAAGGTTACTGCTTGTTGATATTACTGGGGATGGGAAGGTTTATCAGCTACCAGATTTAAATGTAACAGTTTTTAGGCAGAACTCTGAATTGCTCTGTGTAGGCCTTGTCATTGTGGGAAATTGTCTAAAACAGCAGTTGTGAATGGCAAGTAAGTACTGCTAATTTGCTCTGTAAACACCTTTTTTGTAGTTTGTCCTGGTGCATTTTTGAACTGCATTCATCATAGAGTGGAATGGATTTGGGTTTGTGTAACATAATTATGACTGTACACAGAGCAGTGGAAAAACACCATATGTGTTTTATTCATATGTTGGCTTTGATAGAAAGAACTTCCCTATTCAGCTAACCTCTAAGACTTGAATTGAAAGCCTCAAAACCAAGAGGCCTCAGTTATCATACTTTCTTTTCTCTTTTCTTCCATCCCAGTTAGAGCAGCAATGTACAGAACTTCTCAGTGGCAAAGAAGAAACCAAAGTAGAGAACACCAAGCTGAAGCTGACTAACCAGGAGCTGCTGAGAGACCTGGAGAGAACATCTCATGAACTAAGCCTGGCTCAACAACAGTTACAGGTGCTTCAGGAGGAGGCATCAAGACTACATGAGGAGAAGGAAATGTAAGTCTCCAGCTGCAGTGGTTCTAGTGCATTTGCTTAGCGTGCTACTGAGCCTCCTTCTCAGTGCTGTGATTTAAGTTTGTGTTATAAGCAGAAACAACCAGCAAAGCCAAGTGCAGTTGTAGTCATTTTTCCCCAAGTAGTTCAGCATGTTTTCTATAGCATACATGGCTTCTACAGAATCTTTTGCTACTTCTTCAAAATGTCAGTGTTCTCCCACCCCCACCCCCATTTGTTGAAGGTTTTTGGAATTAAAAATCAGTTTAAAAGTATGTCTTAGTTTTGAAATACCAGTGGGATTCCTTACATAAATGACAGTTGTGGCACATGATGCTTCATCCTCTTCAAAGCTAAGTCTATATGAAACTTGCTTCTCAGAATGTACTCTGGCTATGAGATGGCTAGGATATGCTTCTTTTCTTCATCAAAAGCAAGTCTAGTACATCATTTCTGACCAAGGAGCCTGGCTTGCAAGATAAAACATAGCTTATGCAGCTAAATCACAATTCACACAAGGCTTTATGACAATCCAGAACCCTCATTTTGGGATTTCCAGTTTAAATGTTTTGGATTTCAGATTCTGACTCTGAATTAAAAAATATTTTTCAAGAAGAAATATTTACAATTTGTATTTTGAGGGATAGAAACGGCCCTTAAGTGATGGATCAATCTACCTGTCTTGCTCCAGCATTCTGCACAAAGCAGAAGTTACATTACCCTGAAGCTGTAATTGGCAGAAATGTTCACTGAAGTCCATTTAATGGAAGATAGTTTTAAAAAAAAGCTGAGGGCTCTGTAAAACCTGCCAATGGAGAGCACATGGACACCAAACTGTGGTGCATATCTTGCCAGACTCTGTATATTTCAGCAATAAACTACATAACTCAAAGCTGTGGCTCTTCAGCTTATTTCAGGATAAGGCAGAATATTAGATCAAATGCCATATTCTTTTTCTGTTAAGCTTTGTGCCAGACTCTACCTAGTTATTAAAAATTTAATTTTTCTTGAGGGTATAAACAATGAACTTTGTTGATAAATGATTGCTAAAGAACGGCCACTGCATTTAAGAACACTATTTTTAGATTTTCATGTTTGATGTGTGTAGATGGTAGAAATATTCCTCCTCAAGGTGGTTTGTTTCCTCTTTGAGGCCTCTCTTTTCAGATCCAGAGCAAAGACTGTGGAATGATCTGGTTTTAAAGCTACAGAGGAAATCTGCCCAGTGGTCAGACTGCTGAATAATACTCCTGCATTTACAAAGCACTTTGGATTCAATAGTGTTTTATGGAATTAGAGCTCAGCCCTACTCAGCTGCACCTGCAGTGTTGCTTTAAACATCTTTACTAGTCTGGTAAGACCTGAGCTGTGAAGCAGGTGTAATGTTCAGACTGGGCACAGGAAGAACTTCAGGCTTCACTGAAAGGCAAAAAACATTTAAGGCCAGACACTGAGTTGCATTAAGTCAAAGTAATTGGTGTAAATCTAGTGTAAAAATCTGAGATGCTATGTCCAATGTTTAAGGCAGAATGACTGTTAAAGTCAGGAGCTGAAAAGAAATTGTAGGGAATGTAGATATGTGAGCCTGACATATGGTTCCAACAGCAAGATAAACTAATTCTGGATAAAATGTTACATGGTCTTTAGTCGCCATGAGTGAGAAGGATTTCAGCAATATGTATTCTCTGAGCGATGTAAGTGCTGGTATCAGCATATATTAAGCTCTCTGGGTGAAGAAATTTTAAAGCTATAGTTTTTTTTAAAAAAGAACCTCTACTCCTCCTTCAAACTGCTGTGGTACTGTGGGCCTTATACTGAATAAACTTTTTTAAAATTAGTAACCATTCATGCAGAATAAAGTCTACAGGTTTGGAGAAGATGAAGTCTCAAATGTGGATACTCCTAGGGGGAAGCATTTTTAGCAGTGTTGTTACCATGATTAGAACAATTTTATTTATTCCTTTTCATTACAGGGAGGTGTACCAAGTGACAGAAACTTTACAGAGAGAGAAGTCGGGACTTCTGAAGCAGCTGGATTTTTTAAGGTAATGCAGACCTTACATTCAAGAACTTCTTGCATCATTCTAAAGAGGTACATTAAAGGATGAAATTAACTTGGGATATGTACTGGGTGTAGGTGTCCAGGTGTTGGCAGTGGGGTGCCACAGGGATGGCCTCTGTGCCAAAGAGGAATGGCCAGGGCTGCCCTGTGCCAGACACAGCCGGTTCTGACCGGCTACAACAGATCCACTGCAGGGCACAGCTGAGCCACTCAGCCAAGATGGTAGCACCTCTGGGAAAGTGTGTGTAAGAAAGGGCAGAAAACACTGCGCAGCAGTTGAGAGAGAGGAGTAAGAAAAAATGCATGAGAAACAGCACTGCAGACACCAAGGTCAGTCCAGGAGTTAGAGCAGAGATCTCCCTGCAGCCTGCACAGAGCCCACGCAGGAGCAGGCACATGGAGAAGAGCCCATGCTGGAGCAGGTTTTCTGGCAAGAGCTGCAGCCCATGGGGGACCCACACTGGAGCAGTCTGTTCCTGAAGGACTATGCCCCATGGAAAGGATCCCATGCTGGAGCAGCTTTTCTGGCAAGAACTGCAGCCCATGGGGGACCCACACTGGAGCAGTCTGTTCCTGAAGGACTGTGCCCCATGGAAAGGATCCCATGCTGGAGCAGCTTTTCTGGCAAGAACTGCAGCCCATGGGGGACCCACACTGGAGCAGTCTGTTCCTGAAGGACTGTGCCCCATGGAAAGGATCCATGCTGGACCAGTTTAAGTACTGTAGCCTGTGAGAGGGAACCCACACTGGAGCAAGGGAAAAGTGTGAGGAGGAAGGATTAGCAGAGAGGAGGTGTTATGGACTGACCGCCACCCCCCCGCCCAATTCCCCATCTCCTTGTGCCACTCGGGGTTGGGAAGGAGGTAGAAGAGTCAAGAGTGCAGGAGTGAAGTTGAGCCTGGGAAGAAGCAGGAGTGGGGACAAGGTGATTTGAGTTTTGTCTTTGTTTCTCATCATCCTGCAGTTGAGTCTGTTTTGTCTGTGGTGGTAGTTGGTAAACAATCTTCCTGTCTTTATCTTGACCCACAAGCTTTTCCATCTGTCATGGTTTAACTCCAGCTGGCAACTATGACTACACAGCCACTGGCTCACCCCTCTTCCCCACCCCCAAAAAGGGTAGGGAGAAGAGGGAGAAAAGGAGGGGAGGAAAAAACACAACAAAACAACCAAATCCCCCCAAAACAACACTTTTGGGCTGAGATAAAGACAGTTTAATAGAGCAATAACAGAAAAGGAAAATAACAATAATAATAATAATAATGACATAAGTCACTCTCACCACCTGGTGAATTGGTGAAATTGGCACCTTCCCAAGCAATAATCACAAGTACCTGCCCCCTGGCTAACCCCATTTATATCCCGAGCATGATGTCTATGGTACAGACTATTGGCTATTCTATCATTCTGGTTATGCTCCTTCTCAGCATCTGTGGAAAGCTGAAAAAAGTCCTTGAAAAATATAAACATCACCTGGCAACAACTAAAACAATATGCATTATTGACATTCTTTTCATACCAAATCTAAAACACAGCAACCACTAGAAAGAAAACTAACTCTATCCCAGCTGAAACCAGGACACCATCTTATTTTCTTCCCCTGTCCTGTTGAGGAGGGGAGTCAGAGAGCAGCTGGGTGCACATCTGGCAGCCAGCCAAGGTCAACCTGCCACAGGATAATGACACGAAAGGTAGCAAAAATGGTTACAGAAGACAATATATTTTTTCTAAGCCCCATTCTGGCACACAGTAGAAGGCAGTACACATGAAAGCTTTGCTTTGTTTTGGCAATTCAGTATTGTAGGATAATCTCTGTTCCAAAAGACAAATATAAAACAAAACAACGGTGAACTGTTCTAAGCTGGTTCTGTGGTAGAAGCCTGGCCACAGGAGACTTGAAGCTTACTAAAAGTCTCTGTTATTTCTAAAGTGATGGGAGTACAGCCAAAATGAAGATTCCCCAAAATATTTATTTGTAAAGTTATATCGAAATATAATTAGCTAATTTTCTCTGTAACATTTCTGTATTGATAGACTTCAAAGTTTGGAGTTGTGTTCAGACAGCTGTAACCCTCTTTTTAATGTGCAGCAATGTTAGTTTTTGTTTACTTAATGGTAAGTTTGCTATAGATCGTACCTGCCTGTAGGCCTTCATTCACTGCATTTCCTTCAGGAGGCCTCATTTTAAAGTTACCTACAAAGCTCCTATGCTTGAGGAAAGGCTCTTACTTTGCAGTGTATTTCACATAGGTCACTCCATGTGGTCTGATCTTGCCTGCTGCTGGTAATGGGGCCATAGATAGAAACATCTGACAGAAGAGGTTGTTTCTGTTCACCAAGACTGTAATGGCTGCTCAGTCTCTTTTGTGGCCAGGCCAGCAATAGATGGAGACAATGAATGATGTACTAAGCAGGTGTGTTGTCAGATCTGATCAGAGCTGGCTGATTGCCTGGAGTCTCCACTTCTTGACATTTTCATCTCCTCTCCCATCTTCCATTCACTATGCTGACTTTTCCATGGCAGGTACAACTGTAGCTCTCAGGGGGACATAACTAGCCTTCGCAGCTGTCAGCAGGTGAATAGAGATGGTGTTCATTACACTCCCTCCACATTAAGAAGTCATCTTTACTCTGAAAAGCTTTAAACATTCTAACTTAGAGTAAGTGAAGGCATATTGACAAGAACTAATTTCTATGTGTTAAGGCATTTGTTTTGATAAACTACAGAATGAGGGCCAGATGCCAGCTGACTTTAATCAGCATAGCCCTGCTGGAGATTCAATGACCCAGACAGAGAACTGGCTGTGGTGAGAATATAAATAAAGCATGATCAAGGGTGGAGATATGCCAAAATAAAGTGTGTTTTTCTTGCTCTTTATACTGCCAGTCTGTCTGTTAGTGCTGAGTAGAAAAGTCAGCAGTTTTAAATACTTGGCCTCAGTGTTTCTTTTATTTGTGTTCTCTTTTCAGGGAGAGGAACAAACATCTCAAAGATGAACATGACATATTTTTACAGGTAAAAACAACTATTATTTTCAAACCTAGTGTTGAGCAAACACATACCAGAACGGCCTCAAGAGAAGGGGATCAGAAGGCTGTTCAGGAGACAGACTCCTGTGCTACTTCAGTCTTGTCCCATTCTTAATTTATATCATCTTTTTTCTCACTTGAGAATACGATTTTTAAATTTTCTGAACAATTTTAAGAGCTACATTTTTAGAATTATAAAATTGGAGCTATCTTGAGGGAGATGAATATATTTTATAAGAAGCTAAGGAGGATGGGAGGATGAAATAACCTAAAAATTGAATAATCTATTTGGTCAAGAGTAGCTAATATCCTGAAATGTTTATATAACAGTACAACATCTGAGTATCTGAATCAGTACTTGAATAGTTATCAGTACTGGGTAAGGGCAGATCACATTAGCTTTTTATCCAGCAGCAGAGTATAGGTCCCTAAGAAGTTCCAGAAGTACCCTGGTGTAAGGAGACTAAGGCCACTTAGTTTACGCTTGTTTGTGTTCTAGTTCCTACAAGAAGCTGCTGGTGTAAATTACTCTATATCTGTTGACTTCTTTTCATGATATTATGCTGTTTTATTGTGGTCCACTTAGTTTACTAAGAAGATGAATTCTTGCAGGATCTCAAGTTTCTGTGTTCTGACTTTTTATCAATCAGGATTTTGAAGCATTTATACCTCTAGGATTTTTTCTACATTTTTTCTTTCATATTCGTTGTATTATTTAAGCATTAGGAATGAAGGCAGTTAACCATAATGAACAACAGGAGTAAACCAGTAAGAAGTATTCTGTATTTCTGCAGAAATGCAAAACAAGTATTCCGAAAGCCAGCTGGAAGCAACGGTCAGGGTCTGTCATTGGGAAATACATAGAGGGCAAGATGCTGCCTAACAGGTAAGAACTTTTTTCCATGTGTTCCCTGTTTGAGTACGATGAGGCTTACAGAAAGATGTCGAATGTTTTCTTTCTGATACGTTTAGACTTTTCAAAGCATGTATTCCTAAAGTATCTGTCACTAAAAGATTACTGTGCTTTTCAAGAATTTTGGAAATAAAGAGGCAAATTTTCACACAAAACAAGTGTACTGTCTGCAAAGGCAAGAGACTTCACCATTGCGGATGAGTATATGCTGGGAGGCACAAAAGCTTGCCCATTACCTTGTGTTGATGTGGTAAAATGTCCTTGGTAACTCCCTGAAAGAGTATGCCTCCTCTCCTCCCATTGTAGAGGACAGCAGTCCTGTTGTAAAGTATGGGATGTGGAACTAGTAAAATGTGGAAAATTTAATTCTCAACTGTGTGGCTGTACACTTGAAATCAACAGGAATAAGATGGTTCTCTCAGTCAAACTCTAGCATGTTTCCTTTGAGACAAGAGGAGCTGGAAAAAAGACTAGTATTTCACTTTGAAATAACAACTAAGACAATGTTCCTGCAGACACAGAGTCATGAAGCATAAGGAGGGAAAGCTTTCAGAGACACAGCTTAATAAGTTCAGTACTGAGAAGTGGAGCGTAATTGGCAAACACAATTATGGCACAAAAATCATAGAAAAATTTAGGTGGGAAGGACCTCTATCTCTAGTCCAATCTCCTTCTTAAACATGGATAACTCCAAAACTAGATAAGGTTGCTCAGAGTCTTGTTCAGTTGAGTTTTTGCACATCTGGATGGAGGTCCCACAGCCTCTTTGGGCACCTGTTCCCTTGCTGCACCAGTCTCATGAAGAAATTTTGTTCTCTGTGTCAAGTCAGTGTTTCTCTTATTGTAACTTGCATCTGTGGTCATTGTGCACATCTGAGAAGACTCTGGATCTATTTTATCTGCACTCCCCCTTCTGTTAAATCCCCACTTTGCCTTTTTTTCATCCGTATTAAACAAACCAATTTCTCTCCTGCCTGCTAAAGAGAGAATTAGACTGTACATAGAAAGCATTGGAGGGGGCTGTTTTATTCTTCTAGAACAGAGTGGGGAGGGGGGTAGGAAATGACAGCAGAGAAACTTACTTTAGCTATTCCATGAGGTTACAAATCAGGCTAATCTTATGTTTTGTATTCTGGTTCAGGTTTTCCCTGTAAGTTATTAGCTTTCCCTATGATGCTTATAATTATCAAGCACGTTATATATATATGCATTGTATGATGAGCTGACTTTTCAGCAGACATTGGACTGAATCTACTATGCCTGCTGTGAGTAGTAAAAAACACGGGAGATTAAATTCAGTTACACTAGAATAAAACGGTAGGAATAAAATAGGTCGAATATATTTTTGTGATGTACTTACTTTTTCCTCTGTCTAGCCATTCATTTGAAGAAGACGATGTTTTCAGTAACTCAAAGAGAAGGAATTCTGCTGGTCTGAATGGAATTCGCTCGGTAGAGCCTGATGCTGGAGCCACTGGAGGAATGTCTAAAGCATCACATCTCCAAAGAATAATATCAATTGAGGAAGATCACCTACCCCAGCTTCTTGACCGCTTGGTTGATAAGCAGCTGAATAGATGGACTGGAGAAGATGAGAATACTTCTTCTGAGTCAGCAATGGATAAGAAATACACAGAGCAATCAATGGAACAGTCACCATCATCTTCTAGAGAGCAGCCTG
The DNA here is from genome assembly GCA_008921705.1 of Burhinus oedicnemus. Lineage (NCBI taxonomy): Eukaryota > Metazoa > Chordata > Aves > Charadriiformes > Burhinidae > Burhinus > Burhinus oedicnemus. The sequence goes on along the minus strand of VFFE01007524.1, from coordinate 172,232 downwards.
TAGGGAAGGAAACACTGTCAAATGTAAGGGGGCAAAAGAGACTTCATCTTGAGTGTTGTGTGCATTTCTGGGCCCCACAATTTAAGGATGTTGGGCGACAAAGCTGGTGGAAGGACTGGAAGGCGTGTCCTATGTGGAGCAGCTAAGGACTCTGTTTGTCTAGCTTGGAGAAAAGGAGGCTGAGGGGCGACCTCATTGCTCTCTACAGCTTCCTGAGGAGAAGAAGTGGAGAGGGAGGTGCTGATCTCTCCTCCCTGGTATCCAGTGATAGGATGTGTGGGAATGATTCAAAGCTGCCCCAGGGGAGGTTCAGACTTGACATTAGGAAACATTTCTTTACTGAGGGCGTGGTCAAACACTGGAACAGGGTTCCTAGAAGGTGGTTGATGCCTCATGCCTGTCAGTGTTTAAGAGGCATTTGTACAATGCCCTTAATAATTTAACTTTTGGTCAGCCCTGACGTGGTCAGACAGTTGGACTAGATGCTCGTTGTAGGGCCTTCCCAACTGGATCTTATCTACTCTACTCTACTCTGCTCTACTTTACTCTACTCTACCTTGGAAAATGTGAAATGGTGTTGAAGGGTAATGTATTATTCTTAGAATCTAAAAGTATTTAGTTTTCTGGTTTTAAGTTAAAGGATGACAAATTAAGCCATAACATGAAGAGGGAGATGGAAATATACTGCGGATAAATGTTGAAGGTGCAAAGAAGGGAAACTCAACCTGAAGGAATGGTAACTGCAGACAATGTGTGTATATACTTATGTCTGAAGGACTGTTTAGGAAAAGTGAATAAACCTTGTAATAGATGACACAAGAAGATTCACTGAAAGACAGCAATTGTCTAAAAAAAGAAGCAACTCTTTTTTTTGAAAAGTTGGGGTTTTTTTTTTTCAAAAAGTGACATTTCTCATATTCTGATCCTTTTGAGTCAGCTTTGGTAGCTGTTACACTATCTGAGAAATAATGAGAGAAAATATCTTTACTTTTTAATTAGTAAATTGAAATCCAGGTAATTTTTTCAGCTCTAGCTTATATGTGCATGTTAACAATGACGTCACCGTGCAGTAATAATCCTTAAAACAATATGCTGGAAGGTACGTTTCTTTGGAGTCTGAAGTCCTTCTTGCACTGCTATTGCTTCAGAGCTAGCTGTGCTTGTTTTCTAATTTTAGTACCATTGTTAAATATTACTCATTTTTATATTCTTGAAGCACATATTAAAAACATTAAAGTATAGGAAAAAAAAGGTATACTTGGTCATAATTATATAGTTCTTTTAGAAGAAGCAAGCCTATCTTAAAAATTATTTTAGGATTATGCCATGGTTACATAATAAATTCTAAAAGTGGTACATTTTAATAAAAAGTCTAGGGCACAGAACAGAGCTTCATCCTTTGACATGATTTAATACAATGCATACTTTCTGCTTGCTGTATGACTTATTTTGTATCACATTTTCGAAGTATGATATCATTGAACTTTAGGAGAGCAAAAGCCAGGTTCAGTGAGGACAAACCTGTCCTGCCTGCTCTCTTTCAGCAGTCATGCCCCATCCTCTCAGCTGGGTAGGTACTGGGCATTCCCTCAGATCTTGTTTCTTATAATTTGGGTTTTTTCCCCAAAACCAATTGAAAGCAAGCAGGGAGGGGAGAGAAGAAATCATCTACTGCCTGGTTGTTGAAAACATTTTGTTTCAGTTTCTAAAGAAACATCATGAGGGTAAATCATGAGGGTTCATTTCCAGAGGTCACTTAGAACTGGGAATTCCCTTTTTTTTTTTTTTTCTTTCTCCAAGAAATGACAGTGCCTTAGCCCAGTCCTTAGTTTGGGTTGGTTTTTTGCTTGTTTTTTTAAAATTTAGTTTAAAAAAATTGCAGCAGGATACTCCTCTCAGACTGTCCATGTGGCACTGAAGTATGTGCATGGTCCTCTTGGCCTGCTGACTAGGCCTGCCAACGACTATTTAGTTGATGGCATTCCATTGCTTAGGGTGGTCTTTAGGTTGTGTTAAGTGTCTGACCACTGCCACTTTGTGTGAGTAGTGCTTCATCTCCTTCCATACACCACCTGTAGTCTAATGAATTTCTCATACAACTTTGCGTTTCTTAAATGATAGCTCTTGGGATCACCACTTTTTGACCATAAGATTTAGATGTCAGAAGTGATCTTGTTCCATACAGTGCTTGCATACTGATTCTCCCTCCTGACAGCATGCCTAGGCTAGGAGGAGTGGTATTCAATTAGTAAGTGTTTTCAGGGCAGCTCTCCATATAATCCTCAGCTGGAGCTGAAGAAAACCAGAAAAAGACAAATCCCTGCTTGCTGCATCAAGTGAGTCTTGGGGCCATATGTCAACTAGACTGTCTTCTGCAGCCAGTCCTTTTCTCCCCTCATGTTTTGCTGCTTAAAGGATCTGCAGTGTAGTGTAGGATCTAGAAATACTTGTGCAAAGGAGGCAGAATAATTCCATGCAGTTGTTACGTATGTAGCTCACTCAGATATGAAGTCTTGTCATTCTCTGTTTTGCACTAGGAAGGTGAAGGTCCTGAGGCTGCCTGTATTTTTCAATTCATTGCCATTTGTGTTCCCGTAGTCTACATGGCTTTGTATTACTGCATTACATGATCTCATTGTTTACTATACTGAAATCAGGCTCCTAGCTGCTGGCGTTAAGCCTTCCTATTCACCATACAATCACAGTCATTTAGCTGCTAATCCTTTAGGACCTACTGCATCTTTTAGGTGAGTAGAACCAATGTAAATTTTTTCTCCTTTTAGAAATGAACAAGTCCATTTCCATCCTGTGGAAGGTGACTTCTGAAAGTGTCTAAGAATTTGCAGCAGTATGTGAGGCCAGCAACTGCTCTTTTGTTAACAGTCAGGTAGAATGTTTTTCTGAGGGGCTATGAAGATGAAGCTGCAGTTAGCATAAGCAGAAATGTGGTTGGGAAAACACCTGAAGGAACAGTAATGGAAATTAAAGCAAGATTTTCTGTCCAAAACCTCTGCTTGACATGCAGTTCCTCTCCCCTCTGTTTTTTCAATATGGAATATGAACCACTATGTTTATACCTGCTATCTTCCACATTTGTGTTAAATTGCACAAAAAGTAGGTATGTTACTTGACCTGGCTACTGTTTATATGAAGACCACTCAAAAGACACATCTAGGGAAGACTTTTTCAGACTGCAGTGTAAGCTAAAGTAAATTTGCATCCCACTGCTATTCCATTATCCTATCAGCACTTTGCTGAAGCAGACGATGAAGTAGCTCATCCCTTAGTATAGTGTTCAGATGCAGTTTTAGAGTCAAGTTTGATTATTAAGGCTATTTTCATGAGTGAACTTGATACGTCTCAATGAAAAATGACTGTTATATTTGGAGTTGAGCTGAAGGCTTCTGCTGTCTTTGAGTGCTACTGAGGTGTATATGACCACCAGAGACAAGGTATTTCAGGTTATATAGTCCATGTATTTAGTTAGTGTTCTCAGAAGCACGGTGAAAACAGTGTCAAGCTGATGATTGTATGTTGTTGTTTTATTTCCTAGAGCATATAGACTAATAAGCTGGGAATGTTTTTCAGCAGAACTGAAAATGTGCTTTATATAGATGTATGTGTATTACTAACAGCCTATAGCTGCAGTGGACTTTGGGATTTTAATAGAAAAGGAAAAGCGAACAATGAGATGAGAAATCTCTGTATAGTTGTAACGGGCTATTAGCCCAGCTCATGAAAGAGATATGTATTTTTGTCCCCAAAATTTACAGCAGTGAATGAATTGTTTTCATACTGAGGAAGACAGCAGCTCGAGGGTGGGGGGTTTTTTTCCCCATCAAGTGCAGCTCTGTATTGTTTCTGCTTCTTTCTGTAAGGCTTTAGTATATTTGTAGAAAACATTTGCAAGGCCAGACTTCAGTGTCCCATTCAAAGGACTGGCAAGCAGTGAGTTCAGTTCTGATGTCTTCTTGAAGTCGGCAGTCTCAGGGATTTTGTACCTCAAATGCCTCACAGAGGGGCCTTTCCATTCCTCTCCTTACCTCGTCTCCTCTCCCTCCTCATAACCCCTGGCCCAACAAACTAATGCCAAGAGCATCCATGATCTTGCTCCCCTCCTGCAGCATTAAGAACAAACTCACTATCTCCCTCTTCCTCCCTGACCTTTGCACAAAAGATAAGAGGCCAGCTAGGGCACTCCCTGCAAACCAGCTGGTGCTACAGTGTTCTTCCCTAAGCAACTCCTGAGCTACATACAGAGGTCTTGGGAATAATGACCTACTTGACAGAGGATAAAAATATTCTCTCCAGCATGCACTTAGCTTAGCCTGCAGTAAACAGGTTGTGAACAAATTTTCTTCTTTCTGCTTAAAAAACTAAAGACAGAAACATAGCTGAATGTTTAACTGGGTCTAATTCTGTCTGTCTCTTTCCCCCGTGCTTCTGCATGTAACATTAAACACATGGAGAAATGCAGTAATTACATGGAAGCTCTTGGCTCCACTGTAGTAGCAGAGAGAAGAATCTGGTGATAGATGGCATAAGCCAAAAAATTGTGACTTTACTTCTGTTATCTAGGTGAAGATGTGCTGTTTCCTTTGTGTCATTGGTATAGGATGAAACAACTGAGCAGAGCTGTGTGGGTTTTGATTTGCAGGGATGAACATAAATCATTTTCTTTTGGGAATTTCATGCATTTTTCAATGCAGGCTCATGTCAAGGTTCATATTCAGTATACTTCCATAGCTCAGTCCAAATCACTGCACTTCAAATGATCTGGAATGATGCACGGCAAACATTTGAAATGCTGAGTTATTTTAAGAAACAGAATATTGCTTTATGAGTAATAGAGAACATGATAGGAGATTTCTTCTTTTTCCCATCTCAGTTAGCCTTCAAGACAAGGTAAATTGGAGAGGCAACGAGATTTATAGAACAGTTGGAGACTAATGTTTGCTTTTACTTGAAGGAGGAGAGAATAAACTCTGTCCCAGACCGCTTATTCAAGATTATTTTTGTGGGCAATTCGAGTGTTGGAAAGACTTCATTCTTAAGGCGATTTTGTGAAGATCATTTTTTCCCAGGCACAGCTGCTACTGTAGGTAAGTTTAAGAAACATTATTATTATTATTTCTGTTCCAACAGTACTTAGCAGCTTCTACTGAGATCAGGCCCTGTGTTACAGAACAGAAACATACAGATGTTATAAAAGTCATTATCCAAAAGGAGAGTAGGACATGCAAAGTGACTTCTCCCAAACTGGGAAGCAGATAATTGATGGAGATGATTCAGAGTAGATTCCATGCTGAAATCCTGGCAGCACTGAAATAAACTAGACAAAATCCTATTGATTTCAGTGAAGCTAGAATTTCCTTATAGATCTCACTGTTCTGAAACTGACATCCTGTCCTCTGGACTGCACTGTACTAACCATCCCACCTCCATACCCCATCTCTATCCCTCTAAGTAATCTGATTTTGTTTTAATGAGAAAGTAGAATATCTGAATTACATTTGAAGATTTAGCATTATACTAAGCACCAAAGAAATATGTTGGACCAGTGTTTTCAAAGCCAAACATTTCAAAGCCTATGTTGTACTTATATTGCCTGAAGTTGTAAACCAAACTTTCAAAAATCAGACACTTAATCAAGGTACAAAAGCTTAAGTATAGGTTATTGCAATGCAGTTAAGTTACTGTAAATGACTAGATTCATTATACTTGGTCTGTATTTAGGCCTTACTTATTCTGCAGCATATATGAAACAAAACATGTTCACAATAAAAGGTATTTAAATTAATGGATTTGTCTTGCATTTAGGACAAGCTAAGAACATCCAGGTGAGCAGTTGCTGTAGCTCCCTTCACTTACGGGGTAGATAAAGACACCTGAGTTTAAGTTTCTACTGGTATGTTGAGTGTCTATGTTCACATTGGAGTCAGGGAAAATCTAAGATACAGGGATTTAAATGAATTTTGGCACTATAAGGTATTTCACCTGGTCTTCAGCTGCTGCTTTGGAAGACAGCAGGTCTCCTGGGTGGCCTGCCAGATTGAAACAGACATTTTGAATACCAAATGGCATCTCAGATAGCACTAGGTGCCTGTGAGCAAACAGCTGAATTCTATCCCACCATCCTCTCCTAATCAGTCCAATCAGAGGAGCCTAGGGACCAATTAATCTGACCCTTGATGCCTGCTTCAGGGTGAGTCATTTCCTAGACTCCTAGCTCTTCATTGACTAGATCTTCATTAACTGTAATGGGAGCTTAGACACCTATATGCAATTGCCTACTATCCATGTTGCCTTGTAAATGGCTGATACGCTTCTCTAGACTCTGGGTTTTTATACAGTGTGTGCAATTGCCTGGAGCTTCCAGGGGAAAAGCACAGGAACGCATCTGACCTTTTGATCTTTTGGCTGGTCATCCAGTGTTCTTGCAAATGCAATGGCAAGAAAGTATTTGTCATAGCTTTGATTTAGTCTTCACATCAATAAGTTTCACAGGTATGGATGATGGCTGTCAAGATACAGACAGCTGAAAAGTCAAGTGAACAACCTGGAGAAGAGTGTTATTGAATTTCTACAGAGTAGTTCAAATTTCTTCCCTTGAGATATAAGCAATGGATATATCCTTCATCCAGATTTCTTAATTGCCCGTTGAAGGAACATGGGCTTGGATGCATCTTCATTAATGCCAGTGGTAAAAAATCCCATTGATGTGGAAGAAATTGTTGAGGTCCCTTCCAACCGGAATTATTCTATGATTCTATATGATACAGTACAGTGTGATACATGAAAATGCAGGTTGTCATTAGGGGGAGGCAGTGACTGATTATTGTTATAATTATCCAGAAGATACTTACATCACCACAGGTTAGGGGAATTGGGAAAGGAGGAATTTAAAAGTTTAGATAGATTAATTTTTGTCTCACTTCCATTTACCCACATAAAAAATAAGGGACTAACCTAACAGTAGTCAGCTCAACTTCTATATTCTGAAGAGGGGAGGAGGTTCTCCACATATTCAATCCATTTATCTTCAGTATTTTTCTTAGGTTCCACTGTCCCCTTAGTGTGGTGCCTTGTGTTTTTCCACTAACTGTAGAAGGTGCCTATGTGGCTAGCTCAGACTAAACGCTCAAATTTCAGACAACTGAAGTTATACAGTATGAATTCCAGGATAAATGGCTTAGACTGCTGTGGACTGTCAAATGGACCCTTGACTCATGTATCCTGATTTGGAAAGTTACCTATTTCAACTACTCTGTTAACATTCAGTATTTTATTACTGAAGAATTTCTGGCAAATAAAAGCTCTTGGTTTTCTCTGATAGTTAGAGACTATGGCCATAATTTTTAAGGTAGTATCTATCTTGTTCGCTTTCTGGAATTGTTGCTCTTTGCTGGATCAGATTTTCAAAGATCAAATTGAGTATATAAAGAGACGACCTACCTTGTATTTCTATTATAGGTGTGGATTACAATGTGAAAACCATCACAGTAGATAATACCCAGGTAGCCCTACAACTCTGGGACACTGCTGGCCAGGAACGGTGAGAAACATTCTGTTGTGGTTTAAACCCTAGTAGTCAGCTGAGCACCACGCAGCTGCTTGCTCACTCCCCCACCCAGTGGGATGGGGGAGAGAATCAGAAGGGCAAAAGTGAGAAAACTCATTAGTTGAAATAAAGACAGTTTAATGATTAAAAAAGAAAAAACACCAAACCCAACAACATAAACAATAAAGAGGAAAAGAAACAAAACCAAGAAAAACAAGCCAGATGCTCACCACCAACCCATAGCCAGCCCCTGAGCAACTGCAGCCTCAGCAAGCTTCTCTTCCCCCTGCAGTTTTATTGCTGAGCACAACATCATATGGTATGTAATATCCAACTGGTCAGTTGGGGTCAGCTGCCTCAGCTGTGTCCCCTCCCAACTTCTTGTGCACCCCTGCCTACTCACTGGGAGGGCAGTCTAAGAAGCAGAAAATATCTTGATGCTGTGTAAACACCATTAAGCAGTAACTAAAATGGTGTGTTACCAACACTGTTTTCATCACAAATCCAAAACATAGCCCCTGTACAAGCTAATACAATGAAATTTAACTCTATCGCAGTCAAAAACAGTACACATTCTAAGGTTTTGTTCCTTGAATGATCTGTTTGAAGATTAGTAAGCACGGACTTAATCATGCTTCTCGGGAGAGGAACAAATGTAGGAGTATTCCTAATACAGCCAGTGAATTCACAGTTTAGAGCCTTCCCTAGCAGCAATAACATGCTGATTTGGTGCTAAGTGTCCATTGAAAAACTGCCAATCTGTAAAAAAGTTTCTTATTAAAGCTCTTAAAAGTTTAGTACCATGCAATTTCTTTAGGAAGAAGGCTGATTTTTAAAATCTACCTAGAATAATTTCCATAGCAGAAAATGCCTTAATAGTTTAAAAAAAGTTTTTTTCACCAAAATAATCCCATTGTAGTTGAAGATCTTCAAGTTTTTGTAAGTTTTCAGTGCTAATTTCCTTCTCCATCGCCTCACCTATTGTGTAGTTTTCTATTACTAAAAGGAAGGATGATAATAATGATCTGTTTTCTACAAGAAGCCCCAAACAGAAATCTAGCTAGCTTTTGGCAGAACACTCTGTCAGGGGAAAATTTCTTCTCCAAGCTTAAAATGAAAGAGGACAGAGAAGGTGAGATATGCAGCTGATTATCCAGACTAACCCAGAGTCAAAGGCAGCAGAGGGAACTTTTCCAAACACTTTCTTTCAACACATATTTTTTTGCAAAGAATTTATTTGCAAGAGCAAATTTGTGGTAGTCGTGTCTTCTGTGAATTTTCTGCTGAACGTGAAAAGGGGTCTGATGATTCAGGAAGAATGGGATTGCTTACTACAATTCATAATAGGCCTCACCTTTCAAACAGGATCTGCAGTGAAGATTGGTATTACAGCTTCTCCCTCGCCTAGTTTATGGAATTTTAGAATACATATATAAAACAAATTAACAAGAGTTTAACCTTTACTACAACTTGATAATTGGAAGAAACTGTATGGCAACATCTTCCTTTGGGGGGGTGGCAGGGGGAAATTGCTATAAAATATTACTTATATTGTCAGATTGCTGCTTCTGTTGAAGAGAGCTATAAACAGGTTCTTACTTGTAGGTACCGAAGTATTACCAAGCAGTTTTTCAGAAAAGCCGATGGTGTCATTGTGATGTATGATATAACATCAAAAGACACATTCACAGCTGTCAAGCAGTGGCTGATAAGCATCGAGGTAACATGACATAATTTTAAATCTAAACTCTGGTGTTGTTATTCTCTACCTTCTTCTGGACAGGGAGTGTTAGCAGGGCAAAGCACAGACAGCAGCGTGTTTCTTCTGTTGTCAAAATTACATTTTTGTTAGTGATTTTGGTCTGCAGTTACAAGTAAGGCTGTTTTTAGAATCTCTGTGTCTATGAAAATAATCACAGTTCCAGGGTTTTAAGGACTTAAAATGAGTGGTGGAGAAAGCCCAGCATGGAGTCCTCTGATTTCTCATAAAGCTAGCTGATGACGCCCAACGGTAATCCACTAGCGCTGGCAGGTGCTTTGGATCAGTGATGATGGTCTGATGATCAGTGGTCATCACTAGCAGTGTAACAACCAAGTTTGTAGCTCACAGGAAATCGACTGTGTTGTGAAGATAAGCCATAAACTTAAAGCTATAGTATCTACATTAATACTATAAAACTGTCTTATGGTACACAGTCCAGTTTCCTGGGGATCATCCTTTCAACCACATGAAAACAAAATCATAGCCCATGCCACTGAGTGGCTTCAGTTAATTAAAAATTATCTTTTTTTCTCTTAGTATGTAGCTCATAGACAATGTATTGAGAGTGCAAGCAGCTGAATTTGCTTGTGGCCAAAAGAAAAAATAGAAATAAAACTGAGGCTGCTGCCATAAAGGACTGGGTTGCTAGTGAGAACATAGTGGGCTCACTATTGCAGAGTATTGCTGCTGAAAAAGTAGGGGACAAATTGGTATGTGAAGATCATTTAGTCTGATTTTATGGGGCATGTAATCTAGTATAGTACGCTGTTTTCTGTAATGGCCAATAGGTGACTTTGCAAGTTGAAATTAGGACTCATTCGTTCAAATGTTTCCAAAAAGGCATAGTTATTCCTCATCTGAGTAGCTCCACTGAGGTAATATTAGCATGCATTTTGTAAGAACAGGTCCTTATTAAATATATGATCTTAACAAATCAGTGATTGTTATAATTCAGTAGGGTAAAAGCTAGAGGAAAATGCCAGGTTTTGGTCCAGAAAAATCAAATATTGTGGTCAAAGTCTTTTTCCAAGCTGTAATAGCTCACTCATCTTTACTGACTAATTTTGTTTACTACAAAGTATTGCTAAATTGAAGACAGAAGGCCAAGTCCATTTACTGCTGCAGCATTGAGCCCACTTTATGAATGTACTTATGATAATTCTCACCATTTTCAGAACAAATTTTGATTCATGTCCATTCTATGTATTTTGAGGGGCCTATTCTGTGTATCTCTTCACTACTTTATGTAATTTATTTAGCATAATTGTACTCACATGTTGTCATTATTTTCCTGTCCATGTAATTAGAAAAGCAGTGGCTATAAACACGCAATGACAGAGCCTGTGTAGCATGGTAGTTTTCTCTCTTCCATTCTAATACAGAGTCTGATGAACTTCTGTGCTGTTATTAAAAAATGCCAAGTTAGTGCAATCTCTAACATTCTGTCTTTTTCTTGCCTTTTATCCAACTTTAACTCCTAACATGTTTGTAAGTACAGCAGCACGTACCTGGCTCATATGTGATGTCTTAAATGTCTTGTTGCAGTGTGACATTTGTTAGTTTTTATCCTCTTGATCTGTGATTTTTTAAAATACAATTTAAATATTTATTTAAATATTTATTTAAATATTTAAATAAATAAAATTTTAAATATTTATTCTTTGTTCTGCAGGAGACAACTGGGGAGAATGTACCTGTGCTTTTGTTGGGTAATAAAACTGATAATGAAAAGGAACGTGAGGTCCCTATGGGAATGGGAGAGCATCTTGCTAAGGTACTATACTTAGAAGTGAACCCCTTACAAAACTTGAAGGTGAAAAATGGAGTCTGAATATGTCTAAATTCATAGAAACACAGATTTATTTTAATCAGACAAGTATTTTTAAGGATTAGGAACACCATCGCACTCATCAATTCAGCTCAGTGATGTAAGTGCTGATAATTATAGTAGTTATAAAACTGTCTAGATGAAAAAAAACCAAACCAAAACAAAAAGTGCTATAAAAAATGTTTGAGAATTCACTCTCATTGTCTTTCCTCTCTTTCCCCTCTTTCTCTGTTTTTTCCCTCCCTTCTCTTCTTCTCTTTTTTCTCTCTTATCTCTGTGGATGGATTCTTAACAGAGAGGTAATTAGGGGATCTTTTCTCCCTCCTACCTCCTGTAAAACCACAGAAGACCATCTGTTACTCCTATGGTAGGAGTACAAAACATGTTTCCTTTTAGAAACTTTCCATCAAGGACATAAAATAAGTAAAGTTAACAGTCTGCATCTACCAGAGCACTGGTGATCCATGGGCCATAATTTAAGCATTAAGGAACTGCAAATAGCAGATACTTATTTATATTTCTGTGTACCATGCCCATGAATTTTTCTTTTGAATCTCTCTATACAATGCATATAGTTTGAACACCAATGCCTCCAGGAGTTGGTAGGAATTTACCTAAATTAAACAATGTGCTGGATTTCACATATGTAGTTGTTTCTCCTCTGAAAATAGATTTACAGCTCTGCTTGCGGGTAACAAAAAAGGATATTTTCAAAATTTGAAATGCATCTGAATTATTCTTGGTTTATAGAAAGGATTGCTGCTGGGTACCTCTCTATAACTGAAAGAATTAGGGCTAGATCTCTTTTTATCTTATTTTGATTATTCATACAGCCTTTTACAAGCATACTTCCATATTCAGGTTTGTGTACATTATTTTGGTTTTGTTTGTATCAGTCTTGAACTTCATCCCTCAAAGGTTCTCCCTTTAGGAAATCTGCTTTATTTTCTTGTATGCATGGAAATGCACATAGTTTTGAGACCCTGGAGGATAGGAGGGACTCCAGGATGTGACACTGAATCCTGCTGTGAAAAAACAAAGGATGCATAAATGCTGAATGGACAGAGTAGGTGTCTTATGTGTCATTTAGCTCTCTTAAAAAATTGTACTAGTAAAACATAGATGAACTCTCAGCCCACCAGGCCATTAATCCTAACATGTCATGCAAGACAAAAAAATGTTTTGCATAAGTAAAACAAAGAAAGTTGTCAAATTAAAGATGGTTATAATCAAATTAATGGATCTGAATAACTCATTTGCATGTTTGAATGTGCTGCCTGAGGTAGCTAAGGGGAGGAATGATTAATGACACTGGATTAGTTGAAAAGCAGCATAGATATAATTGAATTATAACAATTCGCTTGCTGAGCTATTAATAACCATGAATTTTAATGAAATATTAATTCTTGCTAAATAGCCATGTAATTCCTATGCAACCACATACCACTGTCTCTATTAGTGAATGCAGCTGAGTTACTTATTTTGTGAATAATCCCATGAATTACTCGCAAATGACCCAAAATACATGGGATTAGATGCTGAGCTGATATAAATATGTATAGCCATATTTGGTGAAAACAACCCTGAACCTGTTCTCATGCAGACAACGTACCAGATTAGCCTGTTGACCCTGAAGTCCAACAGTTTTTATGGACTGTTTCAAGGTCTCACACAATGGGATTGTTTTTACCTAGTTCTTTCTATAGTCAGAGCAGAATGTGTACTTTCAGAGGGCATTCCAGCCCAGCTATATTAACTCTTGTTTTGCGTCAGTCCTATATCTTACAAATCAGTGTACTACAAATCTGGTCAGAAACCCAAGGGTTTCCATTATAATGCACGTCACATAACTTCTTTGCAAGGCAGGCAGCATAGTTCATTATTAAAAGGAAGAATGACAGCCTGAAAGGAGTCCTTTCAATTCCTTGTCATTTGGGAAGACTGGTAGTTTCAGTGTGTGCGTGATACCCCAGGAAAGGGGCAATAGAACGTGGATAGTGATTCTGGAAGGCATCATAGGGAACAACAAGGCTGTGATGAAGCTGATCTGTAGTTGGATGGTAAGGAGAATTTTGCAGTATTGACTTTGCAGGGAGAAACAGCAGACACAAAACAAAATGGTCACATGCCGTAGAAGAATGACATGATGGAAAACATCTAAAACTGCTAGAGCTACTGGGAGTATAAAAAAAAAGAGAGAGAAAGAAAAAAGAAAAGGAAAAAAAAATAAAGGCAAGTCCATTTGACTTTTTTCATAGAGGATCCAGAAGGAAAACTCCATTTAACAAATTTCTGTCTAGTTTAGCTTGATCCACTGATGAAGAGTTCATATGAGCACAACAACAATACAGAGAGTATTCAGGTCATATTGTGAGCATCCATGAACAGCCAATGTTCTATTTGACTGGATTAATGTAACCACTGCAGACTATTTAAATAAAATGGCTTATGATATAGGTGCTGCTCAGGCATTCAGGCAGCATCATTTTATTTTGGCCCTGCGCAGACTTCCTGAATGATCTTAAATGAGTCAATAAATCCTTCTCTGTCTCTGTTCCTCAACTATAAACTAAAATAATAATGCCTCTGTCTGCTTTGACTTTGCAGACTATGTGTGCTTCATGGGATGAGGACATTTACTGAGTGTTCATACAGTGTCTCCTTTATCAACCTGTCAGTGCCATTGTTATACAAATACTGCTAATGAGGGAGCTGTTCTCAGAGTGATACTACCTTACAGGACAGAAATTGCTCAGCTCCCTCTGGTAATCATTCATTTTCCTCCCTGCTCTTTAGATGTCTGCGGATTTGTATGTAACTTTTTAAAATTAAGTAACTGCCAGTGGTCTTCAGGTTCAATAGCTAATTCCTGGATGGAGATGGATGGCATTTCCTGGCTTATTAATTATGTGTCCTGCCTTTTGCTACTTTGTTCTCATTGTGTAGTCTATCAATTACAGTTTCCTCCCTGATTCAAATGAATGACACTTTGTATTTCCAGGCTAACTCGCCTTCCAGAGAAGGACCTGTTTGCTAGACTGACCGAAATAAGCAATTAATATCAATTGAGTTTAACTTATTATCTTTCACCAAAAAGAATTTACCCTACCCATGGAATTTGTTGAAAAATCCATTCAGATTCATGCCAGCATAAATGATGTCATCATTGAGAGTTTGCCTCTAGTGAAATTCTGTTGTATGTGGGGACGATGTAGTAGTATCACTCTCTGACCACGACAGGTTTTCTATTAGAGTTCTGATCAACTGACCAGAAAAAAAGGAGTGTAAATTTTATTTCAAACTTCTGTTTGCATAGCTAGCAAGAAATTTGAGCTGGTCAAAATTTATCTTAAAACTTTTCTAAGGAAAGCAAGAGAATTATAGGGTTACATCATTGTAAATATTATACAGAACACTGTTTTTAAAAAAAAAAAATCAATAAAATATCCATCCAACACTAACATTTCCAGATTTCTTCCCTTCTCTGCTCTCCTGTACTTATCTGGACACCCAGAAATTACTACAAGTGGTTCAATCCTGATGTTCACTAGAACAAATTATATGACCATTTACAACATATACAAAACTGACATTTGATAACATTGGAGTATTTTTTAGAGCTCCTAAATTAAACTACCATATTTATGAAACTTCTTTTCCCCACTTTTTGTCTTTGAAATTTCATGAAGTGATAAAAATTTCAAAAAGCTGTGCAATTTTGGAAGTATGGTATATACCTGGTCATTTTAATGGGAACTTTTGAAAATTGAATTGTAAGTGTCATATGAAGAGTGGTTAAATAAGTACAAATGCAGTAACCACAGTTAATAGCAAACAAATGAAAATATGCAGACATGTGATCGTAATTTCCTAAGCTACTTATTTATTTGAATTTTAAGCTACTGTCATAAATAGCAATAAGACACACAGAAAAGTGAATAGAAAGTTGAAGTCTGGATGACTAAAAGGGCAGGTAGTAATACCATAGAAGCAATGTAGATGAACTTCAGTATAATATTTTGTGAAAGTAGTCAGATGCCTATTTTGGAGAGAATAATCTGTCATTCCCTCTCAAACTTCTTTTGCCATCACAGCTGCCAGGGCAGGCTTTTCTGCAGATGATATATTTTATTGTGATAAGTATTCAGCTGAATTGCTGAGAATGTCTCCAGCGCTTGATCATTTATCCATTGTTCTTACTTTCAAAGCTCCCAGGGGCTACAAAACTAAAGGTGCAGACTGACTGCAAAAGAAGATGCAGAAAAATTTCACAAGTACAAAATTGAAATAGAATTAATTCGTTGTTGTATTTTGCTGAGGTTTTTAACTGGTCATTTGCTGGAAAACATTGGTCTCAAACAGAAACAGTGCTGTTGAAGCTTTCCAAGACAAAAAAAAAAGTCACTGGAATTATTTTCACCTGCTTTGTCAAGCACTCAGTGATGTACTAATTGCCTCATCATCACAGGTAAAGTTCAGAAGACATCAGTACCTTATAATGCACGTTTGCGTTTAAGCCTTTGAGAGATCTTCCAGCAAAAGCCACTGTATAGAATAAATGCCTGCTAAGAAAGGCATATAGTTGTTGTTTCGGAGGCACGCGTGGACTTCTTTTCTTTTATTGCTATTCACTGCTAGCTCTAGAGTGAAATCCAGATGATTTATTTCTTTATTTGCATATTTCAGTATATCTATGTTGCTTTTTTAAAGCTGGAGTGAGATATTGTGCAAAATTAATTGAAATGGTCTTTCTGTTTGATTCTAGGATTACAATTTAATTTTCTATGAATGCAGTGCATATTCTGGATACAATACCAAAAAGTCTGTGCTTCACTTAGCTAGGTAAGAAGAAAACACAAACTATGAGTTCGATACATGCCTGACTTCCCTGTCACTGATGACAGAGTGAATTCTGATTGTTAAATTAGTTTGATAGGAACTTACTGTAATGAAATATTTGTTCCTTTTAAACTGGTCTGTAGCTTGACCCTGTTGCTCCAAACGAGCAATTGCTCAGGTTGGTAGAGTCCTGTGTAAGCTAGTAAAGCTCTGTATAGACCCAAACCCACCTGAACTGTTGCTAGGAAAGCTGAGGGCCTGGGATGTTGTGATAGTTCTTGCAGGAAGTTCTTGGAGGTTTGGAGAAATATACTTGGAAGTGAATGCTGCTGAGTCCTTGCCGCTGAACATCAGATGTGCTTCTTTCTTCCCTCTGGTCCTTACAGCTCAAATTCTGCTGTCTGCCTGGGGGCTGGGAGAGAGGGAGAGGTGGATTTTTTAATTTATATAAATGCTAGGGATAAAATCTGTGTAAATAGGTAAATCTGCCCCCTCTGAACTACTTACAGAGGTGGAAATACTGGTAATGAATTGGCAGATATTATTTCTATAGTTAATGAAATTTTGTGAATGTGTCAGGTAATTGATAACTATCTAGATAGCCAGGCGTGGTTTTGTTTTGCTCCAGCCTCAAAAATCACAAATGAAAGTCACTGTTTTGAGTCTCTGTAATATACAATAAATGTTAACAATCAGCACCAACTACATTTTTCTAACTAAATGAACAAAGGCAGTTTTGTGATGGAACCGCCATAATTGTACTACTTTGTTTATTTTTTTGTTAGTTCATAAAATTCTGTCATTTTCTGTTAATCTCTGGACAATTTTCTAGGCTTTGGGGAAATGTTTTTTTGTTTTGATCTCTTATGCGTATTATTGACTTTTTTTTCTCAAAAATACTGTTTCTTTCCCTCAGGATTTTAAAGGAACACGAAGATAAAGTGAAAGAGAAAACCATTGAACTTCAATCTGATATGAATAAAAAGTCTTGCTGTATCAGGACATAAAATGCTGGGGCATGTTTAGACAAATCTCACACGTTTATATGAGACTACATGGCACTATCAGATTTGCTTTATCTTCCAAATATTTCTTCTGCTGTGTTCTGGGTATAGGTGTAAGTGAACCTTAAGATCCTTCTATGCTTTGATCTTCACTTTTACAAATATTGCCTTTAGTTAATTGACAATGTATTTGGGGCAGTAACAGTCTTTTATTCTGTTTGACACCTAACACCACTGAATCCTGCTTTGTGAGCAGGCTTGTAGAAGTTGTGACATTATTAGTAATAAGAAATAATTTCATAGGAAGAAAACTACTTGGAATGTGAAGTAAACTCTAACTGGTGCAGATGACCTATCTTCTGAATACTTCTGTTTATTTCAGTGCTCTTTAGATCCTGATTTTGTGCTGAACTTTGTGACAGTTTTTTAAAAATTTAAATAGGTGGCTGGTTGCTTGTTTAAAAGCAATCACAAAGTATAAGGTGATATTTTAAAGCTTAGTATGAAATATACCTAAACAAAGGATAGAAGAACTATAAAGATTTTCATAAGTAGCATTAACTCATTTATTCTACATATTGTTGCATATAGGTCCTTGATAAGAAACCCTTTTTCCCACTTAGATGTGATGAATTAGGTATGATTAGACAGGTCACTGACATACCATACAGGCTTGCTGAGCTGCTGCCAAATAAGCTGATATGTCTCCATGGTGAGGTGGTGCTATGCAAGTACCTGCAAGGAACTGGCTGGATGGCCTCACTCAAAGAGTTGCCATCAATGACTCAATGTCCAAGTGGAGACCAGTGACGAGTGGCATTCCTCAGGGGTCGGTACTGGGACTGGTGCTGTTTAACATCTTTGTCGGCAACATGGACAGTGGGATTGAGTGCACTCTCAGTAAGTTTGCTGATGATACCAAGCCATGTGGTGCAGTCGACGTGCTGGAGGGAAGGGATACTATCCAGGGGGACCTGGACAGGCTTGAGAAGTAGGCCCGTACAAACCTCATGAAGTTCCACAAAGCCAAGTGCAAGGTCTCGCATGCAGGTTGGGGCAATCCCAAGCACAAATACAGGCTGGGTGGAGAATGGATTGAGAGCAGCCCTGAGGAGAAGGACTTGGGGGATGTTGGTTGATGAGGAGCTCAATATGACCCAGCAACTTGTGCTCACAGCCCAGAAAGCCAACTGACAAGGGAGGAGATTATGCCCCTCTGCTCTAGGGCTTCCAACATAAGAGGGTGATGGACCTGTTGGAGTGAGTCCAGAGGAGGGCCATCAGAGGGCTGGACCACCTCTGCTATGAAGACAGGCTGAGAGGGTTGGGCTTGTTCAGCCTGGAGAAAAGAAAGCTCCGGGGAGACCTTGTAGCAGCCTTACCGTACTTGAAGGGGGCCTGCAGGAAAGATAGAGAGGGACTCTTTATCAGGGAGTGTAGCAATAGGGTGAGGGGTAACAGTTTTAAACTGAAATAGGGTAGATTTAGATTAGGTATTAGGAAGAAATTCTTTACTCTGAGGGTGGTGAGACACTGGAACAGGTTGCCCAGGGAAGTTGTGGATGCCCCATCCCTGGAAGTGTTCAAAGCCAGGTTGGATGAGCAACCTGGTCTAGTGGAAGCTGTCCCTGCCCATGGCAGGAGGGTTAAAACTAGATGATCTTTAAGGTCCCTTCCAAGTCTAGCCATTCTATGATCTAGCTTAGTTTTAGAAATACCAGAGTCCTGGTAGTGCAGTACTTTACTTTGGCAAGTTAGTGTTGCATTCAGAGCACGTAAGCCTGTGCTCTTCACCATATTTGACATGGCTGTATTGCTTTCTGTTGCAGATCTTGCGCTGAACCTCTGTTTGGCTATGGTGTCCTATAGAAGTCCCAGAGCAATCTGTGGCCAACTTGAACATTCAAATCAATTCGCTGTCAGTAGTGCTGGTTGGAAACACTTACCTACGTAGGAACCTCATTTCACTGGTGTAGCTGGTTGTAGTACAAAGCATATTTTGGCCATCTGAACAGATGTTTGTTTCCAAAAGTCTGTCACAGAAGGTTTCATGCCAGATGTTGGAGGCAGAATTTTCAGAAATAGTAGATCTTTTGAGGAAGATTTTGAGAAACTTTCCAACATTTAAGGAGTTAAAAATCTCACCCAAAATCCAGTGAGATACCACTCTCTTTAGCAATGTTAAGAAAAAATTCTTCCTCATGTACCTAAATATGTAACTGATTTTTCAAAAGCATCTGCCACACAACATTTCCCTTTGGTTTAACCAGGGCCTGATAGTACCAAGACAGTGTTTGAGAAATCAAACCCATAGGGACATGTTTTAGAAAATCATGGCCCACCCTGGATCATAAGAAACTCAAATGTCATAATTACTTGTGGTAGCCTTTGAAAATAAGAAACTTGAGAGAGGGTCACTCAGCCAGCACATGATCAACAATTCTTCATGTTGGTATTTGTCTTCAGTGCATCCAGCTATTGTGGTAAGCATTCAAGAATGATTATTCGTGATGGTGAGCTTGTTAGGAAAATGGAACCCATAGTATAATTTATTTCATTGAAATATCAAGCAAAACTAGATTTTATTACATGAGACTGTTACAGACATTACGTTTTCAATCCTTTTTCTAAATGTTTCAAAAAAAGTTATTTTTCGTTTCAATAATGAATCAATTTGAAACTAAAGATGAAAGTTAAGCACTAGCTTTGTAAGTAACTGTTTTGGGATAAAAACTTCATCAGTAATTAATTGTGCTCTTGGGATTTCAGTCTGATCAAAGGTATTTATCTAGTGCCAAGAACTATATGATGGAGGTTTGCAAAATTTCCCCTACAGCAATTCCTATATCCACAACAGCACTCAAATGCCCTTTCCTATGAACTGGGATCCAAACATGACCCCTTTCCATATCAAGTGGAATAACCAGGATTTTCCTTCTATAAGGAATGGTGGATGGACTAAGTAGCCCAGGATGAGCTGATGCTTAGGGGTTTTTCCCTTGTTGATTCCTGAGAGCCTGCTCATCCAAATGAAAAAAACTCCCCTTGCTTCCAGTGAGGTGCCTAGGAACTGCTAAAACCCAAAAGAAGCAAAATGAACATCCATTAATGAAAATCAGTAGGCTTTCTGTTCACTTCCCAGGGTTGCTTCTTGAAGTCTATTACTCGTTGTGGAGGGATGAGTCACCTTATCAACTGCTACATGTTATCCATCCTGGAAATCTTCTCAGAAATTAATCACCTGTGTTCACTCCTGGCTGGAATTGAACTAATGCAAACCCTTAATTTAAACCTCAACAAAACCAACTGTTTATCCCAATTCCAATTAGGGAATAAGTGTCATCAATTTAAATATTGACTTTGCTAATTGACTTTGAATGATCTGTTCCCCTGCAGTAGGGTGTTTCCTACCCCATCAATATCAGAACTGGCAATATTTCTTCCAACCTCTGTCAGTCTCAGAAAGGCAGTTTGAAGGCTTAATTTCAGCTTTACTACCAGTGATTCTAGCTCAACTAAACTCCAGATTCAGATCTTTAATTTTTCATTCCCTGAAGTTCATCTTGATTTTGGAGGAAAGTGACACGTGAGGTGGATCTTCTTTATGTGACTTCTACAGGATCATTTTTATTTGACCATCTTTTAGTGCGCACTGAGATCCTGTTGGCAGAATATACACAACTTGAAGGTAGGCAATGCTAAGGAGCAGCTGAATCCTGGGATGAAGGGGATTTCTTTTTCTTCATCTACTAGAGCCAAATCTGGTTCAGTCTAAGACCCAGGAGGTGTCTCCCATCTCAGACTGATAGCTGTTCCTTTTTACAAGTCCAGCCAAAACCAAAACTGAGTACACATGGGAAAGATGCAGATAGACACACAACACTAACATCATCAGCCACACAGACAACACAGAAAGCAGTGTCTTCACTGCTTGTCACCCACATACACACATGCAGCATTTCCATAAATATGTACACAGGTAGCCCAATCCTTCTCTGCCTTTCTGACTGATCAAGATTGAAGTTTGCTGATGAAAACATACACGTACAAAACTCGTATGACTTGCAGTGCTCTTTCTCCCCCTCTGCCCTCCCTCTCTCCCCAGGATCATGCAGAAATTTGGTAGAAATAAGATTTAATAAAAAAGACTGGATAACCTGCAGTTACGAGGTGCAGGGCTCAGTCAGATAAACTGTGTCCAGCAGCTTGCTTACATACAACTGGGACCTTTCATGCTACCTTCTCTTGATTTTTTTCCCCATGCTTGTTCTTCCTCCATCCACCTTGACCCCTCCATTTCACTGCCCTTCATATCCCAAAGAAACAACTTGCCTGCAGTTGCTTTTTCCCCAGTAATCCCAGTTTTGCTGCATCTGTACCCCCATACATTTTATATTTCTTCTACCATTACCTAGGCTTTACATGGTATTATTGATATAGTTACTTAGGTGCTGCTGGCCTTGCAAGTTTCCACTCCCAAAAAGTCCCTACTATTCCCTTCCAATTATCTGTGAAGTTAGTCTTGAATCATAGAATCATTTAGGTTGGAAAAGACCTTTAAGATCATCTAGTCCAACCATTGACCCTACTCTACCAGGTCCGCCACTAAACCATGTCTCTAAGCACCACATCTACATGACTTTTAAACACATCCAGGGATGGTGACTCAACCACCTCCCTGGGCAGCCTGTTCCAATGTTTGATAACCCTTTCAGTGAAAAATTTTTTCCTAATGTCCAGCCTAAACCTCCCCTCGCGCAAGCTGAACCCGTTTCCTCTTGTCCTATCACTAGTTACTTGAGAGAAGAGACCAGCACCCATCTCACTACAACCTCCTTTCAGGTAGTTGTAGAGAGCAATAAGGTCTCCCCTCAACCTTCTCTTCTCCAGACTAAACAATCCTAATTCCCTCAGCCTCTCCTCGTAAGGTATTTTTTTCCAGACCCCTCTGGAAGGGCTTTGTTGCCCTTCTCTGGACGTGCTCCAGCACGTCAGTGTCCCTCCTATACTGTGGCACCCCAAACGGAACACAGTACTCAAGCTGCAGCCTCACCAGCGCTGAGTACAGGGGCCACACTGTTCTTGATACAGGCCAGGATGCCATTGGCCTTCTTGGCTACCTGGGCACACTGCTGGCTCACATTCAGCTGGCAGGTCGTTTTCTTGCAGGCAGCTTTCCAGCCACTCCTTCCCAAGCCTGTAGCATTGCCTGGGGTTGTTGTGACCCAAGTGCAGGACCTGGCACTTGGCCTTGTTAAACCTCATGCAATTGGCTTCAGCCCATCGATCCAGCCTGTCCAGATCTCTCTGCAGCGCCTTCCTAGCCTCAAGGAGATCAGCGCTCCCACTTAATTTGGTGTCATCCGCAAATTTACTGATGGTGCACTCAATCCCCTCATCCAGATCATCAATAAAGATATTAAACAAGGCTGGTCCCAAAACTGAGCCCTGAGGAAAACCGCTTGAGACCTGCCACCAAATGGATTTAACGCCATTCACCACAAGTCTCTGGGCTCGGCCATCCAGCCATTTTTTAATCCAGCAAAGAGTACACCTGTTCACCTGCAGCCATGGGCTGCCAGCTTCTCTAGCAGAATACTGTGGGAGACTGTGTCAAAGGCCTTACTAAAGTCCAAGTAGTAGTAGTC
>VFFE01007524.1:79045-147834 GCA_008921705.1 Burhinus oedicnemus | reverse complement strand
AAGCTTTTTGGTAAAGATAAGCCAAGATCATGTTGCAGCTGTGCATCATGAAATCTGGGTCATGAAATCTTGTCTTGTCAGTTATGTAGAGAATTTTGGAGATGTAGATGATGTCTATGTATTGAAAGAGAAATGAATCAAAAAGTAGTAGGCAGGGGAATACCAAGCAGAAGTGTATTTCACCTATTCCTATTATGCTCTGAGAATACAAAACCATCTTCATTTAGAAGTGACTAAAATGCTGATACAGAAATCTTTGAATACAAGTATCTGCAATGCTACAGAACATTTTAGCTACAGAATGTTGTTTTATTTCTTCTGTCAAACTCTTCCTGTCTGAAATTCAAAATTCATATCTGGTGTAAGTTTGGTGACTGTAGTATCTTATTTTAGGGATGTATATTACTCTTGAAAATTTCCCTTACTAGAATGAAAAGTACTAAAAATAGTGAATGAGAAATTCTGCTGAAAAATTGCTGCTTACACTCATCAGGCTCCATCCTTCTCTCAGGTTCACTGATATAACTCCTTGTCCTGGTTTGAGGTAAAACAGACCCAATTTTCTGTTCAGTAATTTTACTTTTCAGTTAAGTCTCTTTAACTAACTGAACTCTCTGAAATTTAATGGCATATTTTTCAGACAGTATCCACTTTTAGCAGAGATGTTTGTGGTTAATACCAAGGAATGGTATGCAAAGAGCCTCCTGCTTATACTTACTGCTATAGCAACAAAGGCCAGCTAACTTTGTTATGCACCAACTTGGAGGGTCAGAAACAAAAGAGCATAGAGGGGTCAGGTCACCCAAAACTGACCAATGGGGTATTACATCCCATCTGCATCGTGCTCATTATAAAAGCTGAGGGATCAAAGGGTCAGGTCTCTCTTCAATGGCCAGCATCCAAGTAGGACTTTGTCTTTTCGTCTGCCTTTGATCCCGATCTGTGCGTTCCTGAATCCATCTCCTGAGTTCAACTCCCAGCCATCGCTGAGTCCAGTCTGGCACTTTCCCAGTGCCTATTGGTGACGTGGTGGTCATCCTGGGAGCTCCATACAGGTTGTATATTTTGTATATATTTTGTTGTTTTCTTATTAATATTATTATCTTTTTCTTCTTATTATTTTATTATTAATATTTCATTAAAGTAGTTTAGTTACTTTTCAACTCGTAAGTCTCTCTCTCATCCTTCTCTCCCTGAAGGGAGAGGTTGGGGAGAGCATCTGTCATTCATTTTAGTGGCCAGCTCAGCCCAAACTCCTTGACTCAGTAACGTTTCTTCTGATGCCACTCTGTACACAGTAAATCACAAGCAGTGCTCATCCATGTAAACTCTTCGAGAGAATGATGAGTTGGTAGGAGAAAGTGGGAGAAATCTTCTCAACCTGGTCAGGTACCCAATACTGACAGATCTTTGGGTATCGCACACACTACAAAGCCCATTTGCAAGGATATAACACAATGCTCCTAGGCCTTTGGAATGAGCATCTGTTACAGGCTGTAAGTAGCAGTGGGCTGCAGTTGTGACCTGTGTAGGGGAGATCATGAACTACTATGTGCCAGTCAAAACTGGTTCCAGCTTGCCCAGATGCAAGCCAAGCAACAGTAGAAAAAACCACTATTGCACACTATAACCTTACTCAGAAAAGTTTACAGCACCTCCTCACATAACATATTTAAGGAGTAATCTGCAGCTGTTAAGGTGGGGATACTCCACACACGAAGAATGTGTGAGGAACAGACCACGTTGAAGAACGTTTGCTCCTGAAAGAACTGCAGCCAGTGGTCATTTCCCATGCTGGAGCAGGGACAACTAAGGAACAGGGCAACCAGGATCCCTACGCCCAGGACAACAGGAAGAATTGGGCACTGACTGGCAGCAACCATAATACTTGGGATGGCAGAAACCATTATGCACACTGCCTCAACTTCCTGTGCTGCCTGTTGGCTCACTGGATGAATTCTGACAGAGTGTACCTCACAGTGAAAATAAAGGAACCTGAGACTCAGGGGCAGAGGAGACAAAAAAAATTCATTGCTATGTTTGTCTAATTGTTTGCATTATTTTTCTTTCCTAGTACCTGAAACAGTGATAAAAGATTTACGTTGGTTGGTAATAAATTAACTCAGGTAAAATTCCCCAATATCAGACTGCTTTTGTTTGCAACATCTGTATATTGCCAGAATTTTCTACCATGTGCGATCATTATTGAATAAATCCACTTCATCATCTGCACAAGTGGAAGCTTGTTTTAGAAAGCAGAAGCATGCCCATAAAGCTCATCAGTAGCAAATTCCTGAATTCACCCACAGCTGTTGAAATAATGTGTCTTTTTGACTACTGAAATGACAGAAATTGCAATAGCAATCACATACACTCTGGAAACAACCGGAAAGATGGACACTTTGAGCTGTTTACACTTCAAACAACTAAAATCCTTTTAATGTGAAACTGATAGAAGACATCTGATTTTTGTATGATGAAAGCAGACATCTCAAGGGAAAAAAAGTCTGTAGGCTAATTTTACAGGACAGGAGAGTTTATTCCTATTACTTTAATACTAAGTTAATATGGGGAAGTACATACCAACTAACCTGAAATATTGTATTTAGTGACACTGGTTCCTTCCAAATGTACTGGAAGTTAAAGGTCATCTAACTAGTCAGATAAGCATTGCTTCTTTCCTTTCAGACACTGACAAGGAAAGTGTTTCAAACAAGTTCAGCTATACTGAAAAACTGTGTTTCGCTTCTGCACTCATCAGTCTCCTTCCAGTGCCGTTTTTGCAACATGCTCCTCCTGAGCACAACAATCATTGCAAGTCTTTTCTCATTCCCAGAACTCAGATTCAGAGGGTCTTTGTCACTGGAAGTGACTGGTTTTCATAGGCTGAACAGGAAGGGAGTAGTGAAGCCAGTGGAACTGAGACATTAAAATGTGTGGCTCTGAATATTACTGAAGTACTCATATTACTTGAGCTGTTTGTGTGTATGTGGGTGATAAGCAGTGAAGACACTGCTCTCTGTGTTGTCTGTGTGGCTGATGGCGTTAGTGCTGTGTATGTATCTGCATCTTTGCAATATGTACTCAGGTTGGACTTGCAAAAAGGAACAGCAGCAGCCAAAGCTGTCATCCCTCTATGACATACTGTGTTGTGCTCTGGCTTTCCACATTCTATCTTGCGCCATCTTTACCTCACATGTTGTGAGATTTGTGTTCTTTTGCTCTGAGCATACATAATAAAGGTCTTTTCCAGGTCTTTTGCCATTGCATCTAGCTTCATCTTTTTTTCCTGTCTTCTCAATGACCATATTGCAAAGTGAACATTATCAGCTTTGGAAAATCACAGTCTGCCTATTTGCAGGATTCAGTGCTCCTGCAGCACTAAACTTAGATCTTGCCTTTGCAGAGCAAATCAAGTATATGAATCAGGAATGTGAATATTGCTGTATCTGTATAGCTGTTATTAAAGCTCAGGTGCCATTTTTTCAAAGGGGGAGAGCACAGGGTGGGTTTGCAACTCACCATCCCTGCCAGAGTCATTACTCCTCTGTTTTACCTTTTACAAGTCATGAGAACTCAGCAGTAAAGCGGTTTAAGTTACTGCCTTGGCAGAATCTCAAGGGGGGGAAAAAAAAAAAGACAGAGTTATCTTCTGCATTACTGAGCTGAACTAGCCCAGCAAAATCTGACAAATACTGGACCTAGTGGGAGGATATGGGTGGAAAAACACAGCTAAGATCACAGTTGTGAGAAAAGAAGTCTAGAGGGGTGGGCAGCTCATTTTCAGTAGCAGCAAGATGTTTAATTGTCTCATCTGTTTGTAACTTCATCTTTAAATACAGATAAATGGAACTGGATGTGAAACGATTCTTGCTTCTCAGGTGGCTTTGGGAGCTCAGTATTGCTGCAGCCAAGTTTGGATACCTCTGCTAAGGGCTGAAAAACTTCAAGACTACCATTGCATAGCTCAGAGACATAGCACTCAGCTGCAAACCTCAATGTGATTCCTCTGTGCGTGTGAGTGCACTGTTCTGTTTCCACATGGCCTTGGTCCCTGTTGTTACAAATGCAAATGACTGAACTACGTTGTACTGCACTACAAGACAGTTTTGATCAAGGTCCTTTGAATCTAGACTATTAAGGCTCATCAATCGTCATAGCAACTCTGTATCATATGGATTTATATTATGGAGCTGTAATAAGGTTGTTGCTCATCCCTTTGAAATAAGGCATAAATCACGAACGCAGCTTCTCAGTGACACGGCTTCTTTAAGTATTATTCTAACAGAGAAACTGATTTGCATTAAATGGCATGTCTGTCAGCAGAGAAAGACAAACAAATGATGAGTGAAACTTTCTACATATCTCCTATAGACATTTTTATTTGTAACCACACTGTAAAGTCACCTTCTATGTTGAAATGCATTGGTGTTATTAAAAGCCCCAGGGGAGGTTGTACAAGGAATTACTAAACTCAGATAGGATGTATGAAGCTCCTGCTTTTGTCATGTCCATGCCCCGTGTAGGGTGTGCTGTACAGAAGCTGAGTGCTACTCACATCAAGGCAAATGGAGACCATATACACAGATGATTAAGTTGTGGAAATTTTGTTTAATATTTGTTCCTCATTGACATGATTCTTAGGGTTGTGTAGAACAGTAGCTAAAGTATCTTTTTGTCATTGCTGTGGAGACGATGTAGCTGTGCAAACATGGTATACTTAGACTTCTGTAGGGTGCTGTTGATCAAGATAGTGGAGTCATACAAAATCAGCATTACAGACACCTGTCAAAAGATTAAAAATCATCTGCTAGCAGGTCTCAAAATATAATGCTAAGTAAGTAAGGCATGGTCTATTGTGAAGGGGAATGTGTTTTATCAGATCTGTTGATAGCTTATAAAATCTCCATCCTTGGAAGTTTTCAGGACAGGACATAAAGCCACAGTGATTTCAGGGAAAATTCTGCTTTGAGCAGTAAGTTGGACTAGAAAGTTGATTTCCTTACAACCAGCACTTCTGTGGTACAGATGGAAAAAAACAGATAATCTTTTAGTCAAGAAAACCATGCTGTGTCTTCTTTGTATACCAACATTAAAGCCTAACAGTTAGTCTAAGACAGCTACAACACTGACAACATAGCATCCAAGGGTGCTTTGAAAGCACTTCATGGTGCAATACCTTCGCAAGAAAGCAAATAGCCCTATCTTCCAGAAGGGCAAGAAGGAGGGTCCAGACAACTACAGGGTGGTAAGCCTTACCACAACTTCTAGGAGAGTGATGGAGCAAGTAATTCTGGAAACCATTTCCAGACACATGAAGGACAAGATGGTGATCAGGAACAGTCATCATGGAATTGGGAAAATTGTGCTTAACAAACCTGATAGTTTCTACAATGAGGATGAATAGCTTGATGTACGAGGGGAGAGTTGTGGATGTTGTTTATCTCAACTTTAGTAAGGCTTTTGACATAACATCCCATAACATCCTCATTGGCAAGATGACAAAGTACAGGTTAGATAATTGCACAGGAATGTGCTTTGAAAACTGGCTGAATGACTAGGCCCAGAGGGTCTAAAGAAGAGAAAGCTCAAGAAGGATCTTATCATTGTGTGTAAATTCCTGCTGGAGGTGGGGAATGAAGAGGGAGCCAGACTCTTCTCAGGAGTGCCCAGTGAGGCACAAATTGAAACACAGGAAATTCCATCTGAACACAAGAAAATACTTTTTTTTACTGTGGAGGTGGTCAAACACTGGAATAGTTTTGCCAGAAACATTGTGGAGTGTCCATCCTTGGTCCTGTTTTACCTTAAACCAGGACACTTGGCGATACTCAAAACCAACTGTAAATGGCCCTGGGCAACCTGCTCCAGCTTGTCCTGCTTCAGCAGTGGGGTTGGTCAAGATGTTCTCAAGAGACTGGTAGATCACAGTGGTACTTTCTGGCTCCTGAAATTCTGACTCTATATAATGTTCAAAGTCCCATGGGACTAGCAGGATCTCCAGGCTGACTAGATTTATCCTCACTCCCACAGGCAATTACATGAGTGTGGACCATAATAAAAAGAACACATGACACACAGGCAAATAAGAGGACAGCTTACAAGAAAAGTTTGATTTAGGTTTGGTTTTGATTTATAAGCAGAGTATCTTTTTCTGTATATCACTGAAATACAAGCTAGAAAAATCTTGAGATGAAGGAAAAGAAACAGCATATTGTGTCAGTACTGTTGAAAGAACAAGGATGGGAAGAACATAACACAGTGTCAATGTTTTGGCAAGCAGAAGTGAATTTTGTATTTGGACCCATGAACATTAGGTTGGAAGGGTCTAGGCATTTGCCCAGATTGAGACCATATGTCCCTCTGCTTAACAGAACTTCTACTTAATGGTATCATTTAGCAATAGAACTTAAATGGAAAGTTCTCCCAGAAAATGTTATGCATTAATGTCTCTTCTACAATTGTTAGTGGAAAGTGTCAGACCAATTTCCCTGGTCTTCTGAATATTTTCTTATTATTTTCAGAAGCTCTTTTCTCAGTTATCTCCACATCTTTACTGGTAAAGGATACCTTCAGTTTTTGAATTCTGCCACTTCCATATCCTCAATTCACAGCTCAAAACTTGTTGTAATCATGTGTTTTGTTGTTGCCTACTTGATATACAAGTTCTGCTGTTTCAGCTTCACAAACATGTATGTTGCTTGCCTACCTACACTCATCCCATAGGAAAGCAAAAAAAATAGCTATTTTTTCTGAGATGCTCTGTCAGTGGTGATAATAGCAATCACAGAATAATCAGACAGTTATGGAAGTAAACAGTTTTTGCTTTAATCGGGTCTCATTAGCTAATTACATTGATTTGTCAAGCCAATAAATGTGAAAATTATGCCACTATGATGATAAAGTACTTCTGCTAACTGATCAGCATTACAAGTTAATCTTTACAATGAGTTATATCTGCCTTTTTGGACTGCCATTTCATATTTCTGCATCAAAACAGTAGAACATGTATGGGTAGTGATTAAACTCTGTTGTGATCTTAACACAGGGGTCCATTTCTCATTCTAGGGCTGTGTTGTACTGGAAATGCTGACGGTTCATTTTAGTAAATGCAAATGGCTAGGCATGAAAGCACAGAACTGAACTGCAAAAGAGGATGTTTTGTTTTCCACATGAAGATTCAGGGGTCAGCTCAGGCTTGATTTTGTTGACTGTTGTGCTTCTAAAAGACCACGTTTGATGATTCAGAGAAATGGCTTGGATTGTAGCCCAAACCTGTACATTCTGTGAGAAAGTAAGACTGATTTTTGGTTGTAGTTGTCATCTCAAAGCTAACACGGTTACTTCCTGTTTCACAATCACACCGTAGTTCTCTCCAAGCTTTCGTAAAAAATGCTATCTTCACTGAAAAATGAGAAAAATATCAAACATACTAAGAAAAGAGAAAGGGAAAGGAGTCGGGGAAATTCTATCAGTACGTGCAGAGACTGGAAAGACAGATAATGAGAACAGCAGAGATTGTAACAATTTCAAGATCATAAAAAGCCCTTTCCTTTCCCTTC
This sequence comes from Burhinus oedicnemus, assembly GCA_008921705.1. NCBI lineage: Eukaryota > Metazoa > Chordata > Aves > Charadriiformes > Burhinidae > Burhinus > Burhinus oedicnemus. Next base: position 140,272 of record VFFE01007524.1, on the reverse strand, counting down.
AGTAGTATCTGGACCTTGGAATAATTTTTTGGATAAAGGACAGGTCCTCTGCTTTAGCAGTCATCTGAGAGCAGCGATCTGCCTCTTTCTCCACCTCAGCTGTTTATAGCCTACGTCTTTTTTTGCCCTTTTTGTGTCTATCTCCAGAAGCAGCAGATATTTTCAGGGAACAGTCTTGTTCACTGTAGGCATACTACTGCCCTGGCTCACCTCAGTCAACATACTGTGCAGAAATACCAATATTCTGGGGAATCTCTACCTGATGATTCACATTCTCTTTACTCTAAAACAATATATGAAAAATTAATTTAAAGTAATGTGGGGGTTTTTTCTTTTACAATGAGGCTATCAGAAAACAAACACTGTTATATCAGCTCTGAAACATCAGGTTTATTTCTTTAGATGCTTTTAAAAAATATTTGTAAGTGCTGTAAATTCACACTTAATTTTTAGGAAGTTTAGATCTAATCTAAAAGATTTGTTTTCCTACAACCTGCCTATGTGCTTTGGGGACTAATATCTGAGATGACGTCCAAGAAATGTTGAAAGGAAATGTTTCAAAAAAGGCTAAAAACCTCCCACTTTTTCAGTTGGAACCCGTCTATGAATGCTTAATACCTTTTGAAAATGAAATCACCTGGCTTTATTGTATGTTCAAACTAGACAAGTGCATACACTGGCATAAACTTACACGTCATATGCCAACCTGAAAATTACTCATAAAATGTGTCCTCCATGCCACCAACACAAAATGGTAAGAGAACCTGAAGTTCTCTTTAATTAGTGACACTTGGAGTTACATTCTTTGCAAAACTCTTAGATACATTTGTTAAGCAGTGTGTAACAGCAGCAATATATACCTAGCCTCTGTTAGAACGAAAAAAGCAGGGGGAGGGATTACAGGTGAATAGCTGGTGCAATTCATATGAAAGGCTAGGATGTAATCAAGGGTTATACAGGGAAGAGAGGAGCTGCCATGAGGGGCCTAAGGTGGGAACTAATTGCATGGGGAGTTACAGTGGAAACAGAGCCAGGCTCTTCTCAGGGGCAAACAGTAAAAAAACAAGATCCCACTGTCACAAGTGATAAGAGAAATTCCAGTTGAACGTAAAATGCTTTCTTGTGAGATTAACACAACATTGCAAGAGCTGCCCAGAGAGGCTGGGGAATCTATGTTCTCAGAAATGTTCAGGACTTGTCTGGACAAGGCCCTAAGCAACATGGGTTATCTCTGAAGTTAGCCCTACTCTGAGCAGGCAGTTAGACTAAAGACTTTCCATTGCAAATTATTCTAAGATTCTATGAGTTGCTATAGCAAAATAACTCCAGCTACTCTGTTTTGCTGTCCCCTTTGCATTTTGAATACCTTCTTTTTTCTCCCTCACCTCACCCATCCTCTCCATATATATCCAGAGTCATTGCCTGTGGCTAAAGTAAGACAATCTTTTGTGTACATATTATATTTCTGTTTCTTTCTCATGCTCTGTCCTCAGCTCATGATCTTCTTTTGCTGTCAGTGGGAAGGAAAAGAAAAGCTTTAAACATGTCTGTTTCAGACATCAAAGGTCATTTTGTTATTAGCATTTTAATACTAAGCTTTGAAGATCAGTGGCTTGGGTACAGCCCTGGAGGCCATGATTGACCCCCTTATTCAAGCCTTGAGAAGATTAGGCTTAGACTCTGTGGTAGTTACCCAGACTTGTCCGATAGCTGAGGAAAGCTTATCAGCTGACTGCATCTGGCCTGCAAGATCTTTGCATATCTATTTCACTAATGCTGACCTAACAGATCCTACATATGCCAAACTCATTGATGCTTTCAAAACCTTAGAGGTAGGTAATACCTGTAATGGCCTTGGAAGCCTAAATTTTCTTTTTGGTCATTGTGATTTGAAGATACTCAGCGCTGCAGTAGGCACTCCCAGTTCTTTCTGTGGTAGAAAAATATGATGTGCTTTTGATGTGAAGAAAAGCACAAGCCAGTTTCCCAGGGCTGAATGTGACTGAAGTCTGGTCATCACCACAGAACTGTGCCATTAACAGTATCAGCAAGGACTTAATCTTGTGACACTGAGGTGAGTGGGCACTTGTAGTAAGAAGACCTACATTTCACTGTCATTAGGTGAAAGATGAAGCAGAAACGGCAGTACATAGCAGTGCTTAAAAAACCTCTCAAACTGGTTAATGAGGTGTTCTGATCAAGTTTTCTTTGCTGCTGTTTCTCCCATGCTTTCTGTCAGGCAAAAATGACACATTTTCAGTAAAAGTAGGCAAATCCTTTTAAATTATCTTTTTTTTTTTGGTGACTTGTCTTTTTTTTTTTAAACAAGGTGGGTTTTTTTTTTTCTTCTTTATTATTCTTTTAATATTAAAGATATTAAAGATTCATGCAGTGGGCAAGAGAATTGGATAGTTTGGAGTGCTGTCAAAGTGTAAATTAGACAAAGAAAGCAAGAGTCTTTCCTCTTTCAGTTATAGTCAGCTCAGTGATTACTGGCAAAGGAGAAGACAAAAACATTGTTTGGAAGGGACTGAGAAAAAATCTGGTAGAATTCCTTACCCTAAAGTCCTAGAGTCACAGAAGTGTTAGTAGAAATGGACTTGCAGGGGTTTCCTGGTCCAAGTGATTAGTGAAAGAGTAGCTTTTCTACTGATCCCTTGAAAACGACAGCAATATTTGACACATAAAATTCTAGTCATTTTGTGAAAATTGTTCATTCTCACTCCAAGAAAATAAAAGTGCTTTAAAACAACAGTGATGAATTACACTGCACACAGTATCTTTTACTGCTGAATTACAGTTTAATTTCATTCTACAAAGACACCGTGTTACACTCCCTAGACCATAATCTTTAGACCATAAGAAAATGGAGGCACTGTACAGTTTTTGTGAAGGGAAAAAATAATAGAAATATGTTTCTAAAAAGTGAAAAGTTGACAAATACTGGCAAAATACATCTTCAAGTATGCTTTATTTGCAGGTAATTAAAAAGATTTTTAGGCAAAAAAACTAGCCGATCTCATCCAAGATATGATGGAACATGATTTAGTGCCTAATGCCAGACAGACTGGAAAATAGGTAGATAGGACCATAGATAATTAGGTAGGTAGGTCGCTAGGATGCAGTTTTTAATGAATGACGTGATTAAATGGTCAACATTCATACAGTAAAAAGACTTGATACATATGCATGAAGAATAATAAGCAGTCAATATTTTAACTATACACATGAGATGTAGGAAAAACAACAGGTGTAAGAGGAAGGAAGAATAAGAGAAGCTACAGACATCTTAGTAATATCAGAAGCTATAGACGTTTTTTTAAAGACATTAGCTTGTTCCTGCAAATCACTTCACTCTTGAGAATAGTATTTGCAATTTAAAACCTATCTAAAACATCACCAAAAGGAAACACTAATTCCTATTTTTTTAAAAATTATTTTGTATTAAGTATCTTCCAAAGAACTGAAATATGGCATGGCCAAGAAACATGAATTACCCACCATTTCAGAGACACTGCATTCATCACATTTAAATACTAGGTGTCTGATTTCAGGTCTCATGCAAAATCCAGCTATAAAAATTCACCACAGAATATTTTCAAGGATAAAAAGCTAATGTTTTTTAAAGCTCTGACAGACATCCAGTTGTTAAGGTGAATTTTAAAACTAATGGTCCACATTTTCCAGAGGACATTCAAAAAGACAGTTGTTGAACTTCTGTAAATGCCCAGCTCTTATCTACACTTTGCATGGAATATTTACCAAAGCTACACTTTGGACAGTTAATGGAACATATCACTGGCTAGAGTAGTGCCAGAGGTAACATCATGAGCTTTCCATAACAGCATAATGAGAATTAAATAATCACAAAACAAATTCCTATTATGAAATGACATTTTTTTTCCTCATCTGCAACATATATATTCATTTACTTTGAGTATAAGTCCAGTAATACTATCACGGTAATGTGCTGTAGTGGTCTTTCATAGTGAGAAAACCGCCCTAATCATCTTTAACATGCAAAGCTTGGAAGAACCAGAAATTCACAGTAAGTAGTACAATTTGTATATGCATCTTCTGCCATCATAAAGTTAATCAGAACACTCAACACTGTTGCTTATTTTTCCTATAAGTTTGACAAAAGCTACAGGTCTATATACTGTACATTCACAGTGGGATCCCAGCCCCCTGTACTACCTGCAAGAAGGATCAGTTTACCACTTTCCATCAGAGTAAGCATTCTAGTATTTAATATAATAATTTTGTGAACAGTTGTTCATAGCTTGAAGTTCAGCAGTTCAGGACTTGATAAAATTCTCCTTTTCATCTCTCTGAAAGGTTTCCTGCTAGCGCATTTTGTAGTCATTAGATACTGACATTTCACATAGCTGTCCTTTAAAATCCAAGTCTACTGTGAAATCCAGATCACGCTGTAAAAAGATTTAAATGTAACATGTAAGTAAGACCATAACTTTGGTGTTTGAATTCAGTTATCATTGCTCAGGTTGAAAAGACCTGTAGATTCAAGAGATACGTACTGTGGTTTCTAACTTCTTTTGTTTTTAAATGTTACTAACACTGAAAAAACAGGATATAGGATGTGTAATAGCATTCACCATACAATCTATGTCTAGGGCATATTTGTGTATTCTTCTTAAGGCTGATTTAGTGTCCTGGTTACAACTAGGAAGCTTCTGAAATGCTGTGCTATTATACATATTCTATAACAATTTTTTAAGGGTATCTTAATGAAGGGTAAATGGCTTTCACACTAGGAGTTATTCCAGAATAGATCTACTAAACTTCTCATTGTAGAGAATCCCTCAGTCATTTTTTATCTTATAATGACATGTTTTTTGGAAAGAGGCACTACATAGCCCTACAAAACAAAGCTGTCTCTCTACAAGCTTTTGAAAGGCTTCATATTTCAAAAGAACAAAGCACTAACAAATCCTTTTGAACCAAGGTGGTCCCTCTGTCTCATGATAACTAACAAGAACACATTAATTTTAGCACCTAAATTTGCATTCAGGTGCTTACTGCTGTGCAAACTTGAAACATTTTATTCATTTTTCCCTCAAAAGAAAATTGATACATTCAGCCCAAAAGAAAAAGCTTCAGCCCCACAGGGACAACATAAAGGTGGGAAACAGACTATTTTCCTCTATTTTCACAGTATGCGGTAGCTTCAGGAGTGAATATGTTTGTTTTGGGGTTTTTGTGTTTATTTCTTCCCCTGTATCAACACTACTATGAAACCCATATCCAATCTGTATTTGGTACAAAAAAGTAGAAGTAATGCAAAAAAAGGAAGACAATGAAATGTTAAATATTTGCTGCAGTCAACAAATGCAATATTTCAATAATTACAACTGCATGGATGGATTATTTTAATGTCACCAGGCTATTTTAATAACTGTGTGTTGTAATAGAAAGTGAAGGATTCTGCTCAAGGTTTTTGGCAGAAAATAGTGCCACTGTTTCTCCCAGAAGCTATACTTCCCATGTCATGCTTTTCTACACAGGCATGAGTTGTCCATCAGACCATGTCTCATAGTCTCCTTACAAGTTAAAACAAGCACTGAATAACTGACATACTTGGTGAGGGATTCAGCCCATAGCAGAGAAATTGAGGAAGTTTTCACTAGTCATGATAGTATGATATCCATCATGCTTTAGTCTTAAATAAAACATCTGTATTTTCTGTGGAAAGCCACAATTTTTAAGAACTTGATTAGTGAGTTCAAGTACATTTGATCGGTGAGCATACAGACATCCAGCTGAAATCTGTTATTTAATTTCCTAAAGAAGAGCTCTTGGGCACTGACTGGGAAATCTGGCTATAGATACAGAACTTCCTCTTAATCATCCTGTGTTGGCAGAAGGAGTCTTACCACTGATTTTAGTGACAGGATGAAGAGACCCTTGCCTGCTTGTGTCACAAAATTTGAACCAAGCTGACTGCAGAGGGCAGGTGACTTGGTAATGTATTTGAATCATTTTTTCCTTCCCATGCTAGCTTGTTTGCAGGTTGAGTTCTGTAACATTAGCACTGTGTTATCATTGCTGTCACCAGCTTTGGTGAAGCTGTGACTAGAGCTCTTACTAATAAATATGAATTTGAGCCTTTAGCATGCTGATTGTTTTACTTGTATGCATTTTATTTAATGCTGATTATAGTTTTTGATCAATAGAGTTGGAATTAGAATCAGTGATGCTGACTCACCACATTTTTTGCATTTGGTTTCATGGATATAGTCCCATAGATTTCTTCTCCTCGTCTCACAGTTAAATAGTCCTCTAAGTAGAAGACAGTTTGCTTCCAGTGAGTATAGGGAGCATCAGGTGCTGAAAAATATATATGGGTATTATTTATAGAAATTTCATCTTTGTCTTACAAATCAAATTAAGACTTGGGAACAATTGAAAATAGCCTTTCTTCTCATAAAATGCTTTAACTTATATACTGTATTAGCAAACATGCTTTACAATAACAAAATTCTATTGACTGTCAGTGAGTTGTTTTCCAATTTTTAATGCAGTGTGTCAGATGTGAATCACACCCAGCAAGAAGGATTCCACAAAAGGAGTTACTGGGCATGATAAGCACTTTTTTGATACTTTCCTTTCAACCCACACACATTCAAATTGGGGAAATCTTTACCACTAAGTGCTTTAGAAGTCAGAAGTCTAAAATTAGTTTAAAAAACAGAAAGGCTCTCCAAAAACTATTAATCACAATGACACAGATGAAACCTTTGACTCATGATCCTGGAACAGCAGATTTTATAGTTTCCAGGAGGCTACAGCTGGGGAAAGGACACTTGCACCTTGACCTGGTTTTGGACTTTTTAAAAGCATATGCTATGAGCAAGTTGCCAGAGATGGATACTGGTCTAAATTAATTTCTAGTCTTGCTTAGCAGAATCACTTTGATGACCTTCTGCTATTTCAGGTTTTTATTTTACCTATTTGTTTTTATTTCTGATTTAAATTCAAATCTTGAGCAGTGCGTAATGAACTTGCATTGGTTACTTCTTGTTCCTAGCATTCTTGCAGTTAAGAGCATCTAGAAACCTAAGAATAACTGTACAATTACAGAGACTTCCTGATGTGGCAAAAAACCTCTGATAATTTTTTTTTCCCATGTGTTTCCCCAATCACTTTTTTGATGCAGACATGGGCCCACTCTATTGAATCATGCTAATAATATCTTAACACTGTTTAACAAAACAATGATCTCATTTCAACATCAATGTTTAAAATAATATTTGGCTTTAGAAATTGTTTGTGACTGGCAAAATAATGAAGCTTTTTTTTAAAACTGTCAGGACATGAATTCTTAACAGTTTTTTTTTTTCCAAAATTCTAGAATCAGAAGACTGATATAAACAAACTCTTGTCAGAAACTGTGTTGGCAAACTGGTATCTTCCAGAAAAAAAGTATTTTACCAGATAATTTCTCGCTATGTGTCTAGACAGTTTTAATGACTGTTAATCTCAATTGCTAAATGGAGAGATCTTGCAGGAGTTCAGATCCAGAATCTGTTTTCCATTTGGACATGTCTCTGCAAAATTTCTAACTGAAAACATGTTAGACCAAAACTAAACTGCACTTATATTTTAAATCGTAACTGCTACCTTGTACACACATGTACACATGCCCTTATGCATAGCTATCTTCCTTAGAAAAGCCTGACATATCTGGAAACTTGTGCTCTATGAACAAGGTGTGCGTGTGTGGAATGTAGGCACAGGTCTTCAAGTCCACTCCAAATCACACACTTATTTTCTTCATAATTAAAAAAAATTAAATATCAATGAAGTGGCACTTCCTCCTGTCTTACAAACTTGGATGTTTTCCTAAATTCAGTAGACCTTTGCCAACAGACACTAGCTGAGACTCCGGGCCAGTCTTGTAGTTACAGAAGGTCAAATGACCTTTTTATGAAGTAACTTGTTCCACACCTACCTTATCATGATGTGCTGAATAGAGACTGAGAACCACTTCCCTCAGCCTCCTGTCTACGCTCATGCTAATACAGGTCAGGATAATTAGCCAGGTTTGCTGCAAAGGCATACTTCTGAATCATGTTCAGTTTGTTGCTCACCAGAATCCAAGACTCTTTTCCAACAAAGTTGATTTCTGTCCAGTTGGCCCCAGCAATAGCATGGAGTTTTTTGGTTCCAGCTGCAGGACTTTGCATTTGGCTTTGCTGAACTTCATAAGGTTCTGATCAGCCCATTTTATTTCTCTGTAGGTCTCTCTAAATAGCAACCCTTTCTCTCCAGCCTATGCTCCTCCCAGTTTGGGATCATCAACAAACTTGCTGACAGTGCACTCTATCCCATCACCCCGGTTGTTAATAAAGATGTGGAATAATATTAACCTCAATGTTGGTCACCTGTTGGATGCTACTAATAACTGGCCTCTGGTTTGGCTTTGCTGATTGACATATTTTGAGCCAATTTTTTACCCATGCTGTTGTTCGCTTGTTCACTTATCCACTTATCCACCAACATAGCTGTAAGGATGCTATGCAAGGTTGTACAAAGTCAAGGTATACAACAGCCACTTCCCCCACCCACACAACTAGTCATCTAGAAGGCAATCAGGCTGGTCAGGTACAATTGGCTTTGGTAAATCCACGCTAGCTGTTCTCAATCACCTTCTTGTCCTTCACATAGCTGTAATTAGTTTCCAGGTGGATTTGTGCCATAACTTTCCCAGGAACTGAGGTGAGGTTGACTGGCCTGTTGTTCTATGGATCCTGCTTACTGCACTTCTTGAAGATGGGTATGATAGCTGCCTTTTTTTTTTTTTTTTTTTGACCCCATCACCATGACCAAAGATGTTAGAGGGTAGCCTTACAATGACATTGACCAGCACCCTCAGCATGTTTGGATGCATCCTGTCTGGTCCTATGGACTTGTTTAAGGTTCTGTAGTCCTGATGGCATACCTTGAGGCACAACTCATGTATTACCAGTTTCATGGTATAAACCCCCTACTTCTCCAATGGCTGCAAGGCACCTCTCCCATTACTTTAGATACTTTGAATAGCAATTAACCCCTCCACATAAACAGTACTTGTCTTAGTGCAATTAGAGGGGCACCACATGGGACCCAGAGGAAACCCTGGACCAAGTACCCTGCAGAGGAGTCACAATAAATTGGTTCCCCCAGGTTTCAGAGTGGTCTCTAGATCTGCTATAATTGGTGATATGGCTGTAGCCTCATTTACATTAAAGAAGGCCAGAGTGAAATTTGGTATTAGAAGAAGCCCTTGTCAAAACCACACAAACAACTTGGACTTGAAAATCTTAAGAATTTGACTTTACATGGATATCTGGCTAGAAGTTCTTCCTCATTTGCATGCAATGACATCCAACCTTTTTTATTTAGTGCACCATACAGCCTGCTGGAGAAGTTAGTTACTGAAGTAAGATGTTCAGACAATTGGCAGTAAAGCAAAGAAAAGCATTCAATAGGAGAAATGTAGTATTTGCCAAGTGACAGGAGACAGAATTTGCAGACAGAGGAAGCCTTTCCAAGTAAGCCTCCAAGGAGGCTGAGCCACCAGCAGCTAAGAGATCTAGTTGCAGAAAGAATGATGAGAAAGGGCAACTCATCAAAGCTGAAAGGATCCTAGAATGAGAGTGTATGATTAAACATTCAGAATCTCTGAAGCAGCAGCCTGTGGGAGCTACAGAGCATTTAGAGAAGCTAGGTTTTCAGGCACTGCTGATGAACCCCATTCTTTACAGAAGTTCAGAAATATTGGAGATTGTGACTCCTTTCCCCTCTTTTTTGTGACAGGTAGGCAGAAAATACCTCGTACACACAAAAAATTCTCTGTAAGAAAAACACTATGCCAAACTTGGCTTCTGTCCAGATGTAGCCTTTTATCCCCAATACTATTTAACCTCTTTCCTTCCTCAAGTTCTCACTTCCTATGTGCTAAGGAAAGCTAAGCCCACCTGTGGTGGTCTTGCAAAACACTTTCTAAGTGCTTAAGTAAGCCCTCTTTATTCCATACACCAAAGAGGCAAGAAGGGTCACAGAAGTCCTTATCCCAGCCACCTTTTGCTATACTGATACTGGAGCAAGTCTATGTCTACTCTGCAGACAAGCAACTCCCTGCAATAAAATAATGGGTCCTTTTCCTTGCCACTTTTTATGCCTATTCACTAGGATGTCTAAGAGTCAAGCAAAGAATGGCTGGGTTTGAGGGCTGGATTTGCTGATGGGACATATTTGACTCGAAAACATTAATCAAATATCCTAATCTATTCAATGAATGTTTCTTAAAACGTGTATGTTCATATGCACACATAAAACAGAAACACATTCCATTACTCCTTTGCAGATGAAGCCACATTCTCAATGATATAAAAGACCTTTTGTGTAGTTCTGGCATTATAAGTACTAAGGTAGGTTTCACTTAGCATCACAACACAGTATCTACATCCTTCGTTCAAAGCTATTTTTTACAGAAAACTTGAGGTTTGACTATATTGTCTTTTAGAAAAGATTAACGGGCTGCCTTCTGCTGAAAAAATCAGCCGTCTATGGAGAAAACTAATGCCTGAAACATAAAGTGTTTTCCACCTTAAATTATTTTGTTCAGCATGAACTCAGAAATATTAGCACTTCAGGATACCACTGCAGTGCCTCACATAATGTTTGTGTCTTCTTAGCTACACTTTGTTTCCCAGCACATACTGATGCCTATCATGGTGTGGGAAATACTATAGTATAACACATTTATAGAATGACCAGGGAAACACTGTTACTGAAAACTAAGAATGTGAGGTACCAAATAACATCATCCATAAGACTATACTTCTAGAATAAAATATGAATATTTTAACAAAGTACTTTGAATCTCATGTAAAGTGTTGAGAGCTTCTGTGAAGGATTAAAAAAGAGATTTCTAACCTTATTTAACATATCAGGTCCCATTTACACCTATTTTAGTTGTGTAATGGTGCTAATTGCAGTCAGCACCAACTGTAATTTGTTGTTCTTGTCATTAAAGCACTCATGAGGCTTTTACATTTCTTGTAACACTGTCTGGTTTATTCACTCTGGTAAAAACTGTCCTACAGGAATAGAGTTATTCCTTTAAATATTTGCTCACCAAGGTAAGTTAGAGTTTCAAATTTGGGTTGTTAGAGCCAATTTACATAAGCAGTATGTGTGTGGTTGTATCTGGGAATAAAATTATAGCTTTATTCTAGACTCTGAGATAAGCAAGAGCTTTTGTTGAGTTTTGAATTTGGGGGAAACCAGGATGCAGAGCTGCTATCTCTCACTGAGCTGGCAATTCCCTGTCTAATCTGAGAAACTTGACGTAGGATTTAGATGTAACTGGTGATGGGCATAAACTCCTGGGTCATAATTCCTGCTGAACTCTGAGTTTGGTAGCCACTGTGAAAACCTGCCTATTTTTGCAGAATTCCTACAAGCAGTTGTCCTTTTCCCATCCTGCTTACTCCCCCAAAGTGACAACAATTTTTATTACTGAAATTCAAACCTGGTGGTACAGTAAATCTTCATGTACCATCTGACCAGTGGCACTCATATACTGATAGCAATATAAATGAAATGAAAAGAATACAAATTACCTGTAGAAAATCCCATCTTCTTGTGGCACTTTGTAAATTCGATATTAAAATAAGTGACCAAGGCATGAATGTAATCATTACGCTGAATTTGGAGACAGAATGCGGAAGTAAATGCCAATTCTTCAGTCTTCACTGTATAAATATCTACTTCCTGTTTTGAGGAGAAAGAAGAGTCCATTTACATGCAGATGTCTGGGATTCCAAGGTAAGTGTTAAGTGATGTACTTAAGCATTTTATTTAATGATCAGCAACAAAGACAACTGGCAGCCCTTTAATACGGTAAGAAATCAATAGTACATTTGAATATATCAAATCAGGAAATGATCCAGTTACCTGACTAAGTTGACAAAGTGTGAACAAAGTGTGACAAAGAAAGGCTACTCACAGAAGAGTGTGTGTCCTTGGGAATGGCAGGGAGGGGCTGCGGGAGCTGGAGGAAATCAAGGTAAATCGTATTTTGACAAATATAAGCACAATGGATGTTGAAATGGGGATACAGGTCCCAGTTCTAAGACCTTACGTCATCAGGGACTGTCAGCATAAGGAAAGATGGCAGAACTGGGGTTTTAATAAAAATAAACTTCTGATTTGTTTGAGCATCTCTGAAAGGGAATGTGCTTTGACTGTGTCAAGCAGTCAATACATTTCAGGCATAACAAGGGCCTGCTATTTGCTAATAATACTTTCTAGTTCTGATAACCAATACCAAATAGTAAGCACAGTGATCTTACTCTTGAACTACAGAAACAAATCATGTAAATCGTACTATGGTTTGATTGCAGTAGTTGGGAGCAACTAGATAGCTTATTTTCATCAACACTATTGATTGTATTCTAATGCTGTGGGAAATGTTTCCCGTCAGTGCACTTTCCGATATACTCCTAAGTGGATCTGGCTTCACTGTCCTTATTGTCCAGGGAATGTTTGACAAGAGCTAGATAGCCCCAAAATACTTTTCTCTCTATTATTTGGAAAGTCGGTATTAACGACAAAACTGTTTGTGCATACAGAGAAATAGAAGGTTTGTAGGCAGAAATCCAGATTTCCTCTACTCTACCAACATAAGCCAGGAATCATATTACTGACCTCACCAGCAATACTTCAGACACACAGTGCAAAAATGGAGAGCAGAGTCTAGAATGTCCATTATAGGGCTCTTTTAGGACACAGTAGAGGGCTCTTTTAGCAATTGCATTCTATAATCTAAGAGTAAAGTCTGCAAAAATAGACATCAAAAGATGCAGCCGTATTTCAGTTACTGAGGTCTTTGCATGGACCACATATCATGTGTTTCTGAGATTTAGAAAACTTATGGTGAGCTGATTTAAGCAACCTATAGTTTTGGCCTTTCTGATTAGCAACATTGTTCAAGAATAACTTAACCATAATGAAAATTATTCTACTACATTACAATGGCACCCTGAGTTCCTAGTGCTTATAAGTCACCCATGCTTATAAGTGGTCATTTAAAGCTGGGATAGCCTTAATATTTTTTTTTCTCTCAAAAGAAGATAAAAAGAAAAAAGCATACTAGGAATAAGAATTTCTGAAGTCTCCTAGCAGAGTTCCATAGTAGTCTGCAAAATTTGCCTTGACAAGCTAGACTAGACAGCTGGGTGACAGCTGCAGATTTCTGTAATATTTTATGGCTTTTTAGTGGTATCACTGTGGGGAAATTGTGATTTAAATCCCCTGATGAGGCACATAAAAGGGACCTAGCTCCCTCTCTGAGCTGTGTTGGCTCTGCACCATAAAGTGGAATCAAAAGCAGTAGGAAATATTTTTATTAGACAAGTTAGTGGAAATGTCTTAGAAATACTGAATATATGTGCTGGATAAAATGGTGGTTACTTTTGCAGTCATTTTTTTAAGGAAAGAAACATGCTTTTTTTACTATGCAAGATATGAGACAAATGTGGGGGGTTTTATTAATTAACATTGTTTTGAAACTGGCCTCATCCTGTTTTGATGGTCTCTTTGAATTGTACTCTGGCTGCTATATATTCTTATATTAAATGTCACTGCTCATGGAATGTTGATTACAGCTAACAGCACAGGGGACAAATGCTATCTTTGCATAAAATAAGTGGAAGAGTCATGATTTACCAGATTTCATTCAGATTCCAAAACCACCATCAACAAAATGTGCACAGTTAAGCATTTTTTATACAGCTCTTAATTATACTAAAAAAATAAAATTGAGAGTATAAGCATGGAGATCAGTTAAAGATTCAAATCTCAGTGAATGTCGTGCTTTGGTTGGGTTTTTCATTTGCTTGTTTGTTTGTTTTTTGATTTGGGGTTGGGTGTTTCCCCCCCTCCTCTCTCCCATTGCACCAGCTGTCTTGGTTTGGACATAGAGGGAAATGGTCACCGCAACACAGGACGTGACGGTGAAGGCAGTGCTAATCATAGCAGGTAAAGGTGCTGAACTGATGTAGAAGCTGGAGGACAGGTGGAATTGGTACAAGCAGCATTGCCAACTTCAGGAAAAGGTTTGATCTGAAGACTGAGAAGTAAAATTAATAGCTAGGGAAAGGAGAAAGGGCCAAACCCCCTTTTCTAACAAGCATTGAGAAAATTACCTATATTGTCAGTTGCACACATACATACAGATGTGAGGGGAGCACTGAATGCAACAGTCAGCAGTGAAAACACATTCACTTTTCCAAAAGAAAATTATTTTTCTTTTTCTTTTTTCTTTTTTTTTTTTTTTTTGAAAGAATTAAGAGAATTAACAGTATTAATATGGAGAGAGAATAAATAATATTAAATTCTGGGTGTTTTGGGGGAGCAGTGAAAGGAAAAACAGAGTATCTGAGATTGTTTTGACTAGATATTGAAGCATATGTTGGTTTTCTATTAGATGAAATAACAGGGAAGGAAGCGTAGCTATGGCTTCCAGACAACAGAGACGTCAGTACTCCTGCCAGGGCCCCTCTTCTGCCATCTTTTCCTGTTTGCACAGAAGGAAATGCTTGAAAATTACTGGGGTGTTTTTTGGTTTTTGAGGTTTTTTGGAGGAAGGTGGGAATAGGCAGTGTTAAATATGAGGGTGTTGAAAGGAAAGACTGGGGACAACTGTCAGAATGGAAAGAGTGACAGAGAAAGTCACTTAGGAAAGGGAAGAGAAATTTTCATGTGGAGAAAAGAGTAGAGAAGAAAAATGAGAGAAAAAAAGAGCAGTGTTTGAAGAAAGATGGAAAACGAGTGACATGGGCATCTCTTCCCTTACTTTAGGAGAAACAGGGACAAAGTGATTAGGGAGTGATTAGGGAGTTCACTGCAACTGCAGTGGAGCAAGAGAAAAGTCTCATGAGGAATGCCTTATCCTAAAAATTATGGGTCAAGATTACTATGGGAGAACATGGGACTCATCAGAGCTCACAGACAAGTGCCTCCCCTGTGTGGCTGGATCTCTCTGAGCAACAGTACCTTTTTCCAAAAAATACTGCAGGTCCTTTGAAATAAGGCTTCATACAAGTGAATCATGATATTTTCAAAACAGTGGAAATTTCTCAAAGAACTGGATATTTAGGCATATAGGTCAATGGCTTTTTTGCTATTATGCTATGTTCTCTGATAAACAAGAATGTTGCATAGGGGCTTTTTTTGTGCAGGGAAGGCTGTTTGTGCTTTAAGTAGCATTAAACTGTGTAATCTTAAAGTGGTGTGTGACCTGCAGGAGCTTTAATTGTTCCTGGAAAGTGTGAGACAAATGGGAGCATAAAAGTAGATTTATTTCTTTTTTTTTGGTTCTTTCTCTGTGACTAGATAGGGGAGGATATTCAGGAAAGTCCAACAGTATTTTTTATTATAAATTGCATGTGGCATGTTTTTCATTCTTGTTGGGTTTTTTTGAATTTTTGCCATTCTCTCACTGCAGGTTTTTCTACAGCTATGTGAACAATTGATTTATTGTTATTGTGATCTCTGGTGCTGACAACAAATAAAAACTAACATGGAGAAAAAGTTTTGGGTCAACCCAAACCCATTTGTATTTCTCTAATGTGCAAGGGGATCAGAGAAGAAAACACAACTGTTTTACGGAGTTTGAAACAAACTTCCAATTTTTTTCAGGCAATGTTATTGAAAGCAGTAGGCCCTCAGAAGGGCACTTGTACATTTTTCCTGAGATTGGTTATTGACTCTGGTGATTTGAAGATGCTTTGGTCCAACTATCCTTCATGGCTGATTTGGTCTGGAATTTAAACAGAGGACTCCTACTTACTAGGAAAATTCCTATGCCCCTGGGTTATATTTAAGAGATTGTTCAAAGGGAAATTGCTTCCACAACAGAGCAGATGCTCTATTCCCTGCATGCACCACCCCAGTGCACAGTAGCTTAGTGGCTAGAGTTTCTTGAAGGGCTCGAGACTTGGGTTACATCCAGTTCCTGAATAGTACAAATGAAGAAATTTTACTCAAGTCTCCAGCATTCTAGATAAGTGTCATGCATAGCATGCAGGGATTGATGTCTTATTTTTCTGAGAAATAACTGCAGAAGCACAGGGATCTGACCGGTCTATCAGGAATGCACCTAGTGATTAATCCATCTACTGACTAATGTACAGGGAACCCAGAGCCATCTGGTAGGCATCTTAAGTTAGTTGGCTTTGGGTTGAATACACCCATAAAAAATCCCTTTGTGAATCTAATACAAATAAGCTGTGCCATCCTGAAATGTTATAATAAAACACTTGAATAATTAAACATTATTGTTTTGTTTATTCTCAAATGTTTTCTTAGACTAATATTATTCTCTGAATTCACAAATATTTTCAGGATCAAAAAAATGCACTTTATATAAATAAACCACGTATAAAAGTAAATTAAATTAACAAAAGAAATGCAGCCTCAGTTTTTCCTGCTTCCATATTGCTAGCTTGAACAAAAGCCTTTCATTGACAATTTTCTCTTTTTTAGTGATCAGTTTGTGAAATTAGGGACAGATTTTGGAACTGAGAATGGTTTCTGCTTGTGTAATTATTACCCGTTTTCCTCCCAAGGTGCCATTACATGGTAAAGCACCATTTGTACGGTGCCATTTGTATGGATAAAAGATGTCAGGCCACGTAGAATTAAATATAAAACCTGAATCAAAACAGTTTGAAAAATTTTGTCTGACTTTTTAAGCCAAATTACTTTCAAAGACCTTTTAAAGAAAGCGTTAGATTTGCACTCCATTTAAGGGCATGCAGCTTTTATAACTTTTTATTCCAGAGAAGCCAACCCATTTTACCACCTGATCTCTCACTTTCCAGATACATTTTATGAAGTGTAAATAGGTGTTTATTTTGTGTGTATTGGAATTTTAAATTGCTCTGGCTCAAGCTGTTTTTAGACACAACCATCTTGTGTTCCTCTCAGTGCATGCATAGATACTCATACAGAATTTCTACTTCTGTTCCTTTTTGCTGCTTTCAGTAAAGGTTCTGCAGACTAAAGGTATGTCTTTCCTTTTTGCATATGAGGATACTTAATGTTGTGTTTGCTACTGGCAAAAAGTGAAAGGGAAAGACTAGAACTGAGTCTTTGGGATAAATAAGCACACTGTTGTATTCATGGACCTGATCCTACCACAGCTATTGATGCAGACAGCCTTATTCATGAGAGTAGTCCCACATGAGGAGGATTCTTTCACATGGAAGGAATTTTAGAGCTTTCATGTGTTCCTGCAGGCTATGGATTCTTAACCTACTCTTGTGAACAGAGAGTAGTGACCATTCTGTCTTATATGTGGAACAGGGTACAAGCTAACCTCTGGCTGAAGATGTTGGGGCTGGAAGAGCACAGTAACATTGTAGATAAGGCTAAGAATTAGGAAGTTATACAAATAAATTAGGTTCCAATTCTGATCTCATGCTCTGGAGTAAATTAAAGTTATTTCATCAGAGCTGACCAATTCAGAAACTGATGATTCAGTCTTTTTTACTGCAAACAGAATTAAGTTACCTCTTCTCCTCAGCAGCATTCCATCAGTAATTTCCAACCTCTATTTACAAGAAGGTAGGGCAATTAAAATTCATATCTAAATACACCATGTCTTATTTATCCAGTATTTGCACATGTATAATTTGTAAGAGTCTTAAGTTACAGATAGCAGTAGCTACATGACTAGAGAGTCACAAGGAGGCATCTTGCTTTTGGGTATTCCACAAGTGATCAAGGTATCAATGGTCATGCTTAGCTCAGGTGACAGTATAGGGCATGTGCAACATACTGACTAGTTTAAAACTGCACAATTTCCTTCTTAGTGTGTTAGCATTCTATGATAATGGCTTCTGCAGCTAGTGAGAAACATACAAAGAGACTAGTAAAACATAAGCAGCAGGTCTCCGAAGAATCCTACAGTTAGGTGTAAACATTCATAATTAGGTACATTTGGAATTACCAAACCTTTATTAAACAGGCATTGGTCACCACTTGCTTTGGATCTACTATGTCCACCAAAGGTTCCTTCATGGCAACATCCCTAATACAGGTCATGTCAAAGCCGTACACATTCTCCCACCCTGTCAATGCAAATGGAGGTGTCAAAGATTAGCAGTAATAATAAAAATATTTTTTGTTTCTCAAAGCATCTTTCATTTGAAAGAATTTCTACCATCCCCTAACTTTCAGGTCTCCTCTTTAGCTCTTTGCTCCCTGCCCCAATTGTCTATGTCATCATTGCTATTTTACAGATAATGCAGTTGTGGCAAAATAACCCCTCAATGTACATCTTTGAATAAGTGGCCCTTGTTTTTTGGTGTCCCCAAAAGTGCGTTATATGACATTTGTTGATGATTTTAATGGCTTTAGACATTTGAGAGTGTTGCCCAAAATCATATATGTCAGGCTGAGACTTGGGAATAGCTGCTAAGATTATTCTGTCCTTTCCTAATGCCCTGGTTTGAGGTCTCAGTGACCACGCCGGCCCAAACCACAACATCTATCCATTCTGGTTAATATTTCCTTTTTTAATCAGCAGTTTGCATGCTCTTTTAGTTATTTAAGTAGTCTTAGTTTCAGCAAGTGAATTACTGACAGGAGTGGAATTACAGGTGTGTTTCAATATTTGGGGCATCCGAATTTTAATCTGCATGTATATCATGACAAAAAAGCAAAATGTTAACTTTCTAAAAGCTTTAAAAGCCATGCTGATCTTCTATATTTGAACTGTTCTTCTGATTGTTCCAATAAATGCTTCTTATGTTGTTCTTTTTTTTTTTCTTGAACAAATAGTACCCTAGGGAAGAGTACACTGGCTTTGCTTTTAAGATTGCTTAACAAAATGAAAAAAAAAAAAAAAAAAAAAGCCTCCAAAAAAAGTGAAATCTTAGTCTTATGAATCATATGAGTCAAGGTCCATTCAGTGCTCCATCTGAAAGTCTAAACTGAATACTGTGAACTTTTTAAAAGACTGTTTGAACACAAGCAAGGTAAACCAATAAACATCAATAGTGAGCATGTTTGAAATGTCTTGTTTTTTCAGAACATAGCATTGGAGCTACTGGTGTTCCCAGAGGATTATGATTGAAAATGTAGTATGAGCAAAAAATCTGCATATTTTTAAATTGGAACAAATCTGGACATGAACAGTTCTTTGACACATTATGCCTTTATTGGGCTGTGAGTTTCTCAATATTTCAGGAGAGATGGTGATCAAAACTTTCATTTCAGGCATCATGAGCATGTAGGAGCTTCAGATTATACTTATAGAAGCCATATGTTTTTATGTGCTTACTCAGAAAAGATTAACTAGGAAACCCTAGGAACCCAAGGAACAATTTATTCACAGTTGCTTTGTTGGGCCCTCCATCACTTGATGGACTTCTGTCTACATGGGATGCCTTTGAAATATATGCCACAGTCTGTATTAGACAGAGACCTGTCACAGGAGTTAAAAGATAAACTTATATGGTTTACATTTTACAGGAAATCAGAGAAACTGACTATAGTAGTACTCTGTAGCATTAATAAAATTTGAGAAATCAGAAGTCAGATTTGTTTTAGAAATCTCATATTGCATTATTTCTTAATCAATATGATGGTTCTTGAGTGCCCTATGAAATGCTCAGTCCTGCATCTCACACGAAGGCAAGGCTCTGTCCACCTTGAGAGAGAAAAAAGAAAGATGAAAAATTGTAATGTAAGGAGACACCATCATGGATTTATAAACTGAAAAGAGACATGATGGTGGTGCAGATAGGTAGTGAGATGCAAATAACTGAAGAAGACACAGAGGTACAAAAAGTGAGGGGGGAAGGGAAATCAGAGGTGAAATCAGAAAAGAAAGTGTCTTAAAGGCAACCAACATTTTAGAAGAGAAAAGGAACCAGAAATATTTTTTTTTAAATAATGAAAAAAATAAACCAGTTGAAAACAGTTGTATTGTCTGTGAGAAAAGAAAAAGGCTCATGGCCTAGAAAGGAAGGTGTTCAAAGGCAAGGTGAAAGAAGGCATAAGGGATTTTTTTTAGGCCAAAATGGCTTTGATTCCTTTACAGAATGGGTGCCTTATACATCCTTTTGAATCTGTAAATTTTGTAAGGAATTTAGCTATCAAGGTTATCATGTAACCGAGGAGAAAATTCTAGGCTGTGCTTGAGGAGTAGATAAAATTCTCTCTGGCATCTATGCAGACATCTTGTCACTGCCTCACTGCACTGGGCTTGGTTTTGACCCAAAATGGCACTTTTGACCCATTGGCAGTTCTGTGTATTGGCACTGAATTTGATTACAGAACACAAACCTTTCTTTTCTGAGATGAGCTGAGAGGCAAGGAATGAGGAGTTAGGCATTTTCATTTAAAGGTTGACTGAATCACAAATTTTACCCAAGCTTTTGGACGTATCCTTAATTAATAAAACTGCTTAGGAATTTAGTGATTTTTTTTTCCCTTAATGGAAAATGCCTTTAAGTGAAATTGATCAGCTCTGAAAAATAAATAAAAGCCAAAAAAAGAAAAAAATAAAAAAGAAGAGTGAAATAATATAGAACTTACTAATTTCATCAAAACTATTATGATCAAATAAATGCAAACTTGGGTGACCTGGGCGACAACAAGTTGAATGTGAACCAGGAGTGGGACATTGTGATGATGAAGGTGAACCACATGCTAAGATATGAGGAGTGTCCAAGAAAACTGGGTTTGCCTAGCCCAGCTTAGCAAAGACTAGTGGTGGAATCTAGTTGCTACCTGCTGGTACAGAAACAAAGACAAAGTCAGATTCCCTTCACGTGACAAATGACAATGAAGGCAAGTTTCAGCAAGGAAAATTCTGACTGGATATTCAGAAACATGTTTACTCCTGAGGGTGCTTCAGCAATTGAACAAACCCAGAGAAGCTATGGAATCCCCATCTCTTGACTTTGCAGGGCATGGCCCTGGATGACCTGCTAACTGTGAAATCTGGCCTGCTTTGAGCAGGAGGCTGGATTAGGTGATGTGTAGAAGTCATTAACAGCACTAATTATTCAATTAAATTTCAAGGGGAAAAAAGAGATTTTAAATGTAAAGGAAAAGTCAATTTTATGCATTTATCAAGTAAACAAAAAAAGTTCAGAACATTTTTTCACATTAAAGTAAAATGGAAATTTCTGATCCTTAATTTTCATTTAAAAATTGTCACATAAAGTGTTTAAAAAAGTTAAATAAGCATTTTTTTTCTTCTTGACAAGCATATTAGTGAGATATCATGTTTTCTAGGCTTATTTCTTAACATTTACAACTCATTTGCATCTTACTGGTTTTGCTCTTGTTATTTTAGAAACAAAAAGCAGGACCTGGATGGCAAGAGAATATTACCAATTTTAATGGCAGTTATATGGGATAATGCAACAACAAAACTAAGTCACCTAAAATCCACATTCTAAAATAGAGGTCGATGTTTCAATATAACTCTAAGCAAGGTCTACATCAATTTATTCATGTTTCTTTCCTTTGTGCATTTAAATTACTGCAAGTTTCCTGAATTTATCACCAGACTCAATTTTTCTCAGTGTTCATGTTTATATTGAAATTCTGACCTGATCAGCGTGATTTCTTGGCTTTTGCAAAACTTTGCTAGTAAAGAAACTACAGTAGGCCACTATAAATCAAATATTTTAGGGAAATAACCATAGAAAAGGGTTACTGTTAGGTGTTTACTCACAGTGAATTTTGAAGTCCTTGTACTGTCTGTCTTCAATTGCTACCACGTACAAAGCAGCTCGGTCTGGAAACATTAGCCCTCCAGGTTTCTGTTGATGAATTGTGGGGAAATGGATCTCGTAATCTATTCACCTGACAAAGACATCACATTTTGAACTGCACATACAAAAACCAGACAAGCAGACTTGCATGCCTTTATTGTTTTCCTTCAGATTGTCACATCAGCTTTAACCTCAGCAACCCTTGCAGCCTGTGGCAATGTCATTAGGTAGTGTCTATATGAATTTCACCAGCAGTTAATCAAAAGCAAAGCTCTTTCACTAAGATTCCCTTTGTTAATATTTTTATTAAAGCCTAAGAAATGGCACTAGGAGATGTAACTGTGTCTTGTTATGGTGACAGTAGGAGAGGGAAAGCTTGAAGTCAGACAGAAGATTGCTCCAGCAAGGAGTATGACATGCAGAGCACCTACCAGCCACTTGTCTCGTGCGAAGATGACTGTGTTTAACATTGACTCATAGAACAGGCAGTAACCCATCCACTCGCTGATGATGATGTCTACTTTATCCACAGGTAATTCAACTTCTTCAACTTTACCTTTAAATATTGTGATTACTGAAAAAAAGAATCCAAAGAAATATGTTTCACATAATAAAACACCTGACTAAGTTCCTTACTGGTGAATGTCAGGCTGACCTTTTTAATCTGTTTCTCTTCTTGAATGCCTGTAGGTAAGGTGTGACTCCTTGCGACTCAATGGATTTTACACTATTTTAAAACTACTTGCAGTAAATATAATAAACAGAAGTTTTAGTATCAGTATAAAAGGAAAAAAAACAATCAAAACCAAACCCCAAACCAGATAAAACCCATATACAAAAAACAACAGAAAAACAGGCCTTACCTGGTTACCTGCATGATCTCATTTTACATGCCCTTTGGAATTTGGAAGATTTCTAGATCATTGACCAAGTAATGCAAAGAGTCCACCTAGATTCCTTTAAACATCCCTGTATGAGAGATTTATGGAACTAAGATCTAATGCTCATCTGCTTTTCAAACATATTATGCTTGCTTCACAATGAGGAAACTAAGGCTTATTTTTTCGACGAATTCTGTGGAAGACTTCTCTCAACTGAGAAAGTCAGATCTAGCCTGACAGTACACAAACAAGAAAGTTTGTACAAACACAGCTCTCATGAAAAATCATTTTTCATTCCTTTCTGCTTCATGATTGAATCTTTGTTTGATGTAGTAGAATACCATATCCTTAGAGATGCTATTACAACACAGGGCATTAAATTACTGTATGCTACTTACAGGAGACTGGGTATGCGCTGCAAAAGCAAATCAACAAGCAGTTAATAGAATTGGTTGATACTAGAACAGATATTTTTCTTAAAGGAAAATTAAATCCTCGTCCATATGTAGTTCAGTTGCAACAAATAGTTTTGTTTTAGGATCACTACACAGTTCACTGATCGTTCTTGCATTTTTTAAAATGTATTTCCTATTTACAAATGTATTCCAAGTTCTTTCGACAAATAATTTTCAGCTTGTGTTTGTCTGCTATTTATATTGTTGGTTGCAAAGGGTAAAGTCTCATGGTTCTGGATTCTTCCTTGACAAGGTAACTGATGCACTTGAAAACCAGGAATAAAGTGAGTAGGGAATATTTTACATTCCATTACTAATTGATAAGATTACTGTATTACTCTTAATAAATGGCAATTTTTAATGATGAAAGTGGTCAACATTCAGTTTGAGGAAGATGAAGGTACTTTCACTTAGCTAGAACTAGGTTAGGTGTTTAAGAGTCAAAGTGTGGGTTGAGTGCTTTTTAGAACTGAGCCCAGAGAAAATGAGGTTTCGTCTTTCCAAAATACATGTATTACTCTAACCAGATATGGCCACTTCATTTGCATAGCAAACTTTTAATCCAGACTGGCCCCCTAAGAAGTTGGGAACACTCTGATTCAAACTAGCAACACAAAGTATCAGCTGGTAAGAGCAACCTGATTGGAAAAGAGCAGAGTTCTCTTCTCCTTCCCTTTTTTAAACTTCCTTTCACAGTTGGTAGCTCAGTAGTTCATCTGGTGTTATACTGAAGACTCTTCATGTTATAAGCTCTAGCCACAAGTTGTCTTTAGTTCTCTTTCCTCACGAGAACTTTCACTGCCACAATTCTTTTGGAGTGAATTTTAGCACTGTTGACAGCTGCCAGAGTGAAACACCTGCAGACTCTGAAGCCTTCTGTTTATACCTTGAACATAGAAAGCAGCAGCAGCACAAGTTCCTCCCACCTGCTTTCACTTTGATGAAACATCTTCATAAGGCACTATGTGGGAACAGATTGTGCTGTCCCCAGTTGTATTGTATCTGTTCTGAAAACAGTGGGTTTTCTCTTAGTTCAGCCCCTTTTGCTGACTGTATTTCTCTAAACAATTAGTGGGAAAAAAAGAAAAAGTTCCATAAGCAACAAGATCCTTGGGCTCAGTACCTGGTTGCGTTAAAAAAAAAAAAAAAGAATGTGGGTCAATATAAAGTGAGTAACTTTAAATGTTAGTTCAGTTGTGTAATTTGTTTATTTGTTTATCTTGTGTGCAGTGATTTGGAGGAGGACTAAAGACATGAAATATGGCTCATTGGAGATTTTTTGTTAAGAGTTTTCAGTGAGTTGGTGGTATTTTTAGTTTTTTTTTAAACTGAAGGCTTTCCACATCCCTGGAAATTTCAACAGTTTTCCTTTCAAGAAAAAAAGAGTTTTCTGTGATACTGCTATTCTGAGAATTGGACATTTTCATCTGTGTGAGTGTGTGTGTTTCAATATGATTTTTTTTATGAAAATACTTTTTCTAAAGTTGGAAGTCAGAAGAAACTTAGTGAAAAATCTGTATTGATATAGAATACCTTTTGCTTTGTACCTTATTTCCATTTGAATGTAAATGCATGTGTATGTGTCAATTCTATTTAAGAGATCAGGTAGAATTCAGA
The DNA here is from genome assembly GCA_008921705.1 of Burhinus oedicnemus. Classification (NCBI taxonomy): domain Eukaryota; kingdom Metazoa; phylum Chordata; class Aves; order Charadriiformes; family Burhinidae; genus Burhinus; species Burhinus oedicnemus. The sequence continues at coordinate 115,510 of VFFE01007524.1, read as the reverse complement.
TGGCAGAATTAATTTGAAAAGTTCAGCTCTAATATGGGGCCTTCTTTCTCCTTTGCTAAATCAAACTGCCTGCTGATGAGTCCTATTTGCTTCTGTTGTCTGTGAGCCTAGAAGTAAATGTAGAGGTAACTTCTCCCGTGAGGAATTGTTGTAGTGCCTAGAATGAGAAGTTTAGTTTTATAGCTACACAAGTAAACTATGCAAAATTACCATTTACATATAAACCACACAACATAAATTAATCAGAAAAAGTGAAACAGTTATCTTCTCTTTCTCCTGAAGAAATTACTTTTATATATGCCTTACTATTGTCCAAGTGGTTGGCCTTGATAATTTTCTCTGAATAGTCAGATATACTTGAGCATTCAATCTAGGAAAAAAAAGAAAAGCAAGAGAAATAGTAATTATGTGTTAGAGATCTCAGCTATATGAATAAAACCAAAATCTACTGAAAGCAGCAAAGACTCTACAGAGCATGTAACCATTGACAAAGAGTAAATCAAACCTGTGTGGGGCAGGATTGTGATCAATTGTATCTTGAATTTAAACTGCAGTCTGTGTTTGAGCTAAACTGGCTCATATAGAAAAGATTGTTTTTAAAACTGTTGAAATGTGGAAAAAACAGGTCCTGACTACAAAATTACATAATTTATTAACCTTATTATTTAATATTCCTCCTACTTTAGAATACTGCCTCCTCCCCCAAAAAAATCTGCTGAAGGGCATGAATTAGCATGGTGCTACATTTTCTCACGTATTCTAAAAATACATTCAAACTTTGTGAATAATGTTAAAATTCAAACTATACCAATACTCGTCTGTGTCAAGAAGCAATTGCTTTTCTCTGTGAAAAATCTATCATCTTTGGTAATGCATGCTATCAAAAAAGAATACAGACATTTTGCACACAAGAAATGACTGAAATTATTGTATTTACAAAAACATCCAGAGCTGCATGTCTTATTACCAGTTCTGTGCTTTTACTAGGAAAGGAATTATGAAGTAACTTCTAGTTTTAGATTTGCCACTAAATTTCTTAAAATCTGAGTTCTAGCATAAAGCCCATGTTTGCAATGACCTTTGATATCTTTTAGAGAAATATTGCATTCCATTAATCTCTCTGGTGTTTGTGCCCTTTTAAAATCATGAGGGCCAAAGCTGCTGGTAATCACCTAATCTGTTCCTAATTCACCTCTTCCAAATTTGACATTAAACTGCCAATAATACTTTGTATAATCCTTGTCTCTCTAATTCCCCTATGGGAATGTCAAGTAGAATTCTGTTATCTCTAGTGAGGTGTTTTATATGTCCAGTGAATTCTATTTAACCTCTAAAAGCCAAACTCTGCTTGACCTCTGCTTGACGGTACTCACAGATGGCAGGACAGTGGATGGAAGGACACACAAATCCCTTATTCTTTTATACAGCCCATGAAACAGCTAGACATAATAGCAGTTATAATATCAATCCCTGTCCCCATGGGAACATGAGCATTAATTCTGTTGTGATTTTTTCCCCCAATTCTCCTTCAAGTCAGTGATCTGCTCAAATCTGTCCAATTTTACAAAGCATTTGGATTTTACAAAAACCATGTGTTCCAATAAAATATGTCTGTACCTCAGTTTACAATCGCAGAATCATAGAATGGTTTGGGTTGGAAGGGACCTTCAAAGATCACCTAGTCCAACCCCCCTGCCTTGGGCAGGGCCATCTTTCACTAGATCAGGTTGCTCAAAGCCCCATCCAACCTGACATTGAACACTTCCAATGATGGGGCATCCACAACTTCTCTGGGTAACCTGTTCCAGTGCCTTACCACCCTCATCATAAAGAGTGTCTTCCTTATATCCAATCTAAATCTACCTTCTTTCAGTTTAAAACCATTGGCCACTATAGGCCCTGGTAAAAAGTCTTTCTCTACCGTTTCTATAAGCTCCCTTTATATTTTGAAAGGCCTCAATAAGGTCTCCCCAGAGCCTTCTCTTCTCCAGGCTGAACAACTCCAACTCTCTCAGCCTGTCTTCATAGAAGAGGTGTTCCATCCCTCTGATCATTTTTGTGGCCCTCCTCTGGACCCACTCCAACAGGTCCATGTCTTGCTTGTACTGGGGACCACAAAGCTGGATGCAGTACTCCAGGTGAGATCTCACCAGAGCAGAGTAGAGAGAGAATCTCACCTTTCTCAACCTGCTGGCCACACTTCTTTTTACGCAGCTTGGGATACAATTGGCTTTCTGAGCTGTAAGCACACATTGCTGGCTCATATCCAATTTTCCATCCACCAGTATTCCCAAGTCCTTCTCTGCAGGGCTGCTCGCAATCAATTCATCACCCGGTCTGTGCTGACATTGGGGATTGCCCTGATTCAAGTGCAAGACCTAGCACCTGGCCTTGTTGAACTTCATGAGTTTCACACTGGTCCAGTTCTCAAGCCTGTAAAGGTCCCTCAGGATTGCACCCCTTCCCTCAGGTATATCAACTGTACCACTCAGCTTTGTGTCATCTGCAACCTTGTTGAGGGTGAGTGTCTACTGTAATTTTTCTTCTCAGTCTTTAATCTAATGCTTAGAATGTCTCCTATTTTTTCTGAAACAGTCACCACATTCCCAGATTTCCTTTTCCCCTCAGCTGTGTCCTCATCACCACGTTTTTATCCAAAACAGCTAACACCTGACATGTGCTTTCATTTTACGTGTCTGTTTATCTCCTTCTTACCTACACTGTCTTGTTTGTCTAAAAATATGATAGAATTCAGATAGTTCTACTGCAGTGATTGTCCCGAGGTTTGTATGACTAAATGCAGCAGACAAACCAATGTTTCAAGGGATAATTGAATGTATTTGTCTGTCCCCCACTCACCCCTCCCATACAGCAACAGCCACATTGCCAATCCTATCTCTACATGTCTTACAACAGGTCCCCAGTTAGATGAACATCATTGCACAATCCACTGCTATCATCCTACAATGGTTAGGGGTCAGAGCACATGAAGAAAGAAGAAAAACTGAGGATGCTGGTTCTGTTCAGCTTGTAGAAGAGATTGCCCCAGCCCAATAGCTACCTTCAACTATCTAAAAAGCACTTGCAGAGAAAACAAAGTCAAACTCTTCTCTGATGTGCACAGTGATGGGACAAAAGGCAGTAACCATGAGCTGCGGCAAGTGAAATTCCTGCTGATTGTAGCACTGGAATAGCTGCTGAGAGAGGATTTAGAGTCTCCATCCTTGGAGATTTTCCAAATTGGACTAGACAAGGCCTTGAGCAACCTGATACAGGTTTAAACTTAAGTGTGCTTTGAGCAGGAGGTTGGATTAGATATTTCCAGACATCTTCTAAACTATATCTTTTTATGTGTCAGTGATTCTATGATTTACACCTCTCGAAGACCCAGAGATGATTCTAGCAGTTGGCTGAGGTAGTAGCAAGGAATAAGTTTCAACAGTGAGTAAGAGGGGATAAGAAGAACCAGACAGGGTAGTGGATGAATTTGAACCTGAAGAAGGGGAAGAGTGAGAAAGAGGAGAGTGATTTCAGTGGCACTGTAGTCAGAAAACCAACACTCTGCATTTGTCAACAGTTCACACATCATGCTATTTGAAAAATCACATCTAATTGTAGATAAGAAACTGGAACATCTCAGCTCTATGTAATAATTCATGGGAAATGTTTGCTTTTTAAAAGGAATAATCAGAGTTTCCATTGGCACTCTTTGCCAATAAGACCATAAAGTCTGAATTGGACTGTAAGATTGCCACTGCCAGACCTCTGAAATATGTGCTTTTCCAACATAAATACAACTGTGCAGCTTGCTGTGTGACAGGGTTCATGGTGAGGTAGCTCATGTGACAAGAAGGCTGAAACTCTTAGGCTGTAGCAGAGGAGTTTCACATCCAAATGAGTTCCTTTGAGAGCTGTTTCCTGGATAGCACACCTCTCAGCTTCAGCACTGGTTCCATGGGTGAGCTGATACTGCTGTGACACTGAGCTTTATAAATGTCTGAACTGTAAAGAAGTCCGAAGCAAAAAAACCCCAACAACAAACCTGTGGAAAACATTTACTTTTCTTTCACTGGTTGAATTTTCTGCCAGTGAGCTGGCTTACTGTAGAATCAGATAAGCACCAGTGCCAGCACAAGGGAGGGAGGAAGACCATATGGCCAGGGATCTGGGAGATAGGAAGGTGGGAGCGCGACATCATCATTTTGTATATGCTTATACTTTTACAGCACTGCAACATCCTTGCATGAGACCTGCATTCCTGCATCAGAAAAGGCGACAGGTTTATTCTCCCTGAGGCTCTGAGATAGTAAATTGTGTACTTGGTTTACAAGAAATGTGTTCTAGCTCCCAATTCTGTATATTGTCTCATGCTTAAATGCCAAAAATTTGCTAGCACCTTCTGATTTCAGCTATCTATACTTCCATGCTCTAGTCTGATACCCAGATGAGGCACTCAGAATTAATGTTGGATTTTGAAAATATAAGGCTGAGAATTGAACAGCAGTCCTTGCATTACCAGTAATAAAGATGCACAGTTTAGATACTCAGTGACATCAGTGTCTTCAAATGCACAGATGTAGCCAACTAAGTTTTAGTAAACAATTTTGTCAAAGAAGTACACAGAGAAATAGAATCTGGTTCCCCTTTTCTACGTTGTGTTGTGTCTGCAGGGCAAACAGAAGCCCAAAGCAAAAAACCCCAACTGTATTTGTCGTTTTAGAGTCAGTACAAATAACTGAATATACTTAGGAAGTAAATCTATGCTTGCTGTAATGACTCCTCTGCAGAGAACTGCACATTCATGCTCCTAGAGTTCAATGTATTTAAGGTAATCGTTTCCTTCTGCCTCTGAAAAGTGTTATTGTTGGCACAAAAAAACGCATGCAAATGCTTTCTTGCATGATTCACTGAGTTGTATGTACAGGGAAAAGTGTACTAAAGAAATTTGTTTCCAAGACTATGAAGTTGCAGAACTTAAGAATTTAAAAAAGCAAGATAATTCCTTTAACTCCTCTGAGTAGGAGTGAGTCCCTTTAAATTTTTTTTGCAGCCAAGAAGAAATGTGGATATGTACCAGATCACCAAACATTCCACACAAGAAAAGATATTATATCTTGATTTGGAAAAGGCACACTACTGCAGGGCATAGAAAGCAACAGAACTTCACTGAAGTCACTGTAAATGGAGCCATACAAGAGCTTGGAGAGAAGAATTTCAAAGCAAGACAAGTAAGAAAAGGTAAATCACGAAGCCAAACTCTCAGGTAAAATGCACAAACAAACTCAAAATATCAGAGAAAGTCTTCTTACCCCATATACCTTCTTGGCTCCTGCCTTTGCAGCAAACATGGAGAGGATTCCAGTGCCACTTCCAACATCAAGGACAATCTTATCTTTAAAAACATGTTTATTGTGATACATTGAGTTTCTATAGGTTAATGTGCGCACTTCATCCTTTAACATTTCCTGTGATGAAAAAAAAAGCATTGTGTTATTATTTGAAGTGCTTATATATTTTCATCACTGCTGCTGAATGCATTCCCTTATTATAATTTAAGCATTATTAACATATAACCTGAAGAGTTTTTCAAGTACTTTGGGGTGCATACATCAAACCTAATGTAAAATGTTAGCTACTCAGAACTGAATTATTAAGAAGAAGCATGATGTCCTCTGTACAATTTTATTTCTCTACATATTACTTCACTGTTACAATTGACAACCAGAATGTAATCTAACCACAGCACTGCTTTGGGCATAGACAGAAGCCATACAGAAACCCAAACTTTCCTTTTCTTTCACAACCTAGAGTCTCAGCGGAGGGACTTTCTGCGTTCCTCTTCGAGCACAAACGAAATCATTCCAGAAACCATTATAAGACAGCAGTCTTAATAGCCTTGCCCAAAGTGATGCAGGAAGACTATAGCAGAGCTTAGAGATACTGTGCTTACTGCTCTTCTGTTCACTTATTTATACAACCAATTTCCAGAAGATATTAATGTATAACTTAGACCACTATCTCACTATTTTAAGTTGTCATTGTTAGGTGCTGATTTTTGCTTCATTAATAGCAGCTGTACATGCATTTCATTCCATTGACACCTTGCTCTCAAGTGTGCATTTATCAGTCAAACTATATCAATGAAGAGCACTGAGGTCAAGATCCAAGTGCCATTTTTAAGAGAAGTGTAGGCCATTCAATACATACTTTAATTTTCTCAAAATGCTTCTATTAGGTCTAGAAGACTGAACTACTACCATCATTTCATATTTTAAAGAAGCAAGCAAATGAGTTTTTGAATTTCAGGATAAAAAGAATCATTTCGCTACCCAGCAGTCTGAAGTGCAAGTGCACTGGATTGTTACATATATCAGTTGCTCACTTACCTGTCTTGGCAGAAGACCACATATACTCAAAAACTGTAGATGAATAAAAGGCTATTTTTATCATCATAAAGCATGGTTTGTATCAGGCAACGAAAAGGCAGAGGAACAGTCCAACAGGACTGGAAAGGTGATGAAGCACACCCTCATGGAAACAGTTTCCAAACATATTAAGGACAACAAGGTGACTGGGAGTGTTCATCATGGATTTGGAGATGACTGACCACTGATAGCTTTCTATGGTGAAATAACAGGCTCTGTGGATGAGGAAGAGGAGTGGATGCTTTTTTACCTTGATTTTAGCAAGACTTTGAACAGTTTCCCATAAAAACCTCATTGGAAAACTGATTAAATAAATGGCAGTGAACTGGACTGAAAGCTGACTGAATTGCTGCTCTCAAAATGTTGTGATCAGCAGCACAAAGTCCATCTGGAGGCCAGTCAAAAGTGGTGTCCACCAGGAGTCAATACTGGCTCCAATACTGTTGGATACCTTCAATAATAATGTGGATGATGGGACAGAGTGCAGTCTCAGCAAGTTTACTGTTAATAGAAAATGGGGAGGAGTGGTTGATTCAACAGATGGTTGTGCTGCAAATCAGAGGGACCTCAACAAGCTGAAGAAAGAACTGACAGGAATCTCAAGAAAGCCAACAAAGGGAAATGCAAAGTCCTGCACATGGGGAGGAATAACCTCATGCACTAGTGTAGGCTGATGACTGGCTGTCTGGAAAGCAGTGTTTGCTGAAAATTACTTTGGGAACCTTGTGGACAGCAGTTTGAACATGAGCCAGGAATGTGCCTTGGCAGCATTTTGGGCTGCACTAAAAAAAGCATCACCACCAGGTCAAGGGAGATGGTTCAACACTGGTGAGACCACATCCGGAGGCCTGTGTCTAGTTCTGGGTTCCCCAGACAAGAGATGTTGGAGCAGATCCAGTGAAGGCCCATGAAGATGATTAAGCGATTGGAGCATCTGACATGTGAGGAGAGATTGAGAGAGCTAGAATTGTTCAGCCTCGAGAAGAGAAGGCTCAAGGAGATCCTATCAATGTGTATAAATATCTGTTGAGTAGGGGAGGAAAGAAGGCAGAAACAGACTCTTCTCAGTGGTAACCAATTAAAGAACAAGAGGCACAAGTGACATGAACAGGTTTTTCAGACCCTTGTCTAATCAGGTTTTAAATAGGTCCAAGGATGGAGGCTCTATAGCAAGCACTTGACCAACCTCCCAGTAAAGAATATTTTTTTTCCAATTAAGTTTGTGCCCATGACATCAACCACCCATCAGCCCTGGTAGAGACAGCCCATCAGGTCTCATAGACTTACGTAGGTCTGATTTGTTTAAGTGATCCTTCTCTGTTGAGGGAAAGTCTTTCTCACTCTAGACTGCCACTCATCTTAGGGACCTGGGATTCCTGAAGGCAAGTCTTACCAGTAAAACCAGAACTGAAGAAGTATTTTCCTGTCCTTTGTCACCAGATACCCTGCCTCATTCAGCAATAGTCCCACCCTTTCCCCAGTTTTCATTTTGCTGTTAATACACCTAGAGAAGCCCTGCTTTGTTACCTACCCCTTCCCTTGCCAGATTCATGTTCAGATGCAATTTAGCTCTCCTAACCCTCGCCCTGAAATTAATTCTGGGTCACCTGAACCTTCTTCTACCTCTTGTATGCTTCTTTTATGGTTTCAATTTTGTCAGGAGCTTCTTGTTCATTCATGCAGGACTCCTGCCACCACTGCTTGATTTTCTGCATGTCAAGATGGACCATTCTTGGAGGAAGTGAGCCTTGAAAATCAACCAGTTTTCCTGGACCCCTCTTCCCTGCAGGACCATCTCCCATGAGATTTTTCCAAGCAGATCCCTGAAAGGATGAAGACTGCTCTCCTGAAATCCAGGGCTGTCAACAAGACAAACAGCATGGTTCCTGAGAGCGCATCCATGCTCTCAGGGTCCTGAACTTTGCTATCTCATGGTCACTGCAGCCAAGCCTGTCTTGACCATCACATCCCCAGCTGGTTCATTCTTTTTAGTAAGTATCAGGACCAGCAGAACATCCTTCCCCCCCACCCCCCGCGATTCAGGTCATCTATGCCAGGAATTTATCATCATGCACTCCAAAAATGTCCTGGATTGCTTATGTCCTGTTCTGTTGCCTTTCAGCAGATGTTGGGATGACTAAAGTCTCCCATGGACCAGAACTCAGACTCATGTCTCGTGCAGACATAACACTTCTTTCAGTTGTCTGAAGAAGACCGCATCTACTTCTTCCTGATGAGGTGGTCTGTAGCAGACACTCACAACAATGTCAACTATGTTGGTCTGCCATTTAATTCTGACCCATAAACTCAGATGGAACATCTTCTGTCCCATAGTGGACATGATTCTGTGCATTCAGCTGCTCTGGCTCCCTTCTCACCTTCCTAGACTGTCCCTCCTAAAGACCCTGTATCCAGCTATTGTGGCATTCCAGTCACATGAGCAATCTCACAGCATCTCTTTGATCCCTATGAGACTGTAGCCATGCAACTGCACACTGACGTCTAATTCCTCCTGTTTATTTCCCAGGCTGTGTGTATTAGTGTACAGGCACTTCAGAGAAGCTCTCTGTCATGTTGATTTTCCAAAAAAGGTATGAGACCTTCCTCCATAATGCTGCTTCTTGGTACTTGCTTTTTTGTGTACTTGCACTTGGGGTGGGCCTTTTCTGCTCTGTTTTACTGACTGACTATGAGGTCTTGTCCACACCATCTTTTGCTTACCAGCTCAGTCCAACACTTCCCCATGTGACTGTGGGTCATCATCTCTTTTCCCTATCATTCTTAGCTTAAAGGTCTCCTCACCAGGTTGGCCAACCAGTTGGCAAAGATGCTTTCGGCCTGGTTTGTCAGGTGGATTCCATCTCTTCCCAGCAGACCAATCCTCAAAGAGGGTCCCATAGGCATAAAAGCTGAAAACTTGTCATTGACACCAGCTGCAGAACCAGTTGCAGGAGGACTTCTCAAGTCTTTATCTGCACTGTTAGAATTGAGGCAAAAAAAACACCTGGCACATCTTGCTGTTGATCATCATCCTAAGAGCCATGTAAGTCACATTTGATATGCTCCAGGTCTCATTGGTGCTCATGTGGAAGAGCAGCAGTAGTAACCCAAGGCTGGACAAATGTCAGCAGCCTCTCTACAATGTCCGAGATCCAAACGCCTAGACAGTAGGTGAGGTCAGCAGATGGGGGCCTCTGTCCCCTGCAGGAGCAAACTTTCCACTACTGTCACTTGTCACTTCCTCCCAGTGTTTCTGCATGGCTCAGGGCCAACTGGTTCTGATGCTTCATTGGACAGAAATTCCTACCCCTCATCTACAATGAAGGCACTGAACCTATTCTGTAGTGAGAGATCTGCAGGTGGATCAGGAGCCTTCCTCCTGTTGCCAGAAGTCACAAGCTGTCAGCCTTCACCATCAGAGGAGTCTCCACTTCCAAACCTGCTAAATACAGACTCTGACTGCCCCTCCTTTCAGTACAGTTGGGGATTTAGGCGCTTGTACCTTCAGGATCTTGTAGAAGATCCGGTCAGCCTCTTCCTCATGTCACTGATGCTGCAAAGTCTGCCAGCCTCCTCTAGCAGCTCCTTCAATTGTTGACATAGATTCTCTACCAGTGCACACCTCCTGCAGGCAAGGAGGCAACCTCCCACTTCCTAGCCTCAGCAAGAGGCCCCAGGTACTCCCTGTGCTCCGTGAGACCTACAGAGCTGCATTCTTCCATCAGGAGCTCAATCTGATTTGAGGTCTCTGATGTGTCTTCAATATTTCTCTTAGGTCTCCTTCCATTCCTGGATTGAGTTTCTGAATGCTATACTGGCAAGATGTAACTGGCAGATAGAAATCTTCTGTTTATGTATACGCCCCACAAACAATTACTAGAGTAATGGAAATATGTACTATTTGTTACGTGGTTTGTGAAAAGCACCACTGATTTCACATTGTTGGCCTTTTTGCATCCTAGTCTTTCAGATCCCATCCTCTTGGGTTAGGTAAATATAAAATATCAGTGTCTTCTTTAGAACTGGTCTACAGTCAACTTTTTGATAGTAAATATGGTCCACTGTGTATTTTGAATTCTTTCCAGGAGTGTATTTACTGGAGACTATTGGGCTATATGTTCCCATTAATGCAGCCTGTGCATTCAAACAATGTGTCAGGAGTCAAGAAATTACTTGGCTTCCCATGTCAGTTGAGTAGCTGTTCTTCTGGCATCTGTACTCAAATGTGTAAGATAGCAAAAGACCTAATTTAGCAATAAGGTAGTTTCCGTGTGTGGTCGGGTTAGTTTGCAGCCCTCATAAATGCACTAAATTGATGCACTCATATGAAGATGTCCACTGTATAGATAGCTAATATAAGCTCTGTGGAGAACTTACATACATAAGGATCTAAGTGGGACAGAGGTTTTGAGTACAGGTCTCTAGAGAAGTGGGTGATACCTTTGGCACTTAACTAGATTATACAGTTTTCTGAGGAAAGGCAGAGAAATATAATCATGAGCAACTGGGAGGGGGATAAACATGATGATGATGATGATGAAATAATTGCTGAAATAAAAATAAATATTACCTCATGAATTCCAAAGTGAGCATAGGAATCAAAGTAATAATCCCTGGATGTCATCTCTTCTGGATTGATGAGCTTTGCCATCTTGCCTCGGCCTGGGCAGCTTGGTTGCAATGGGACATGTATAACAGATTGAACTGGCTTTGGAACAACAGTAGGCTGAGGAGGCTGGGATGGGATGGAGCAAACCTAGGAGAACATAGAATATTCTTAAGAGGCATCACTAAAAGAAAACATTTCTCTCTATGTCTAACATAGTAATATGATTGTAACTAGCCAGAAGATATTAAGACCAAAGACATCTAGGATATCATAAGTGAAATTTAGGCTGCCTTCTGTTCCTGGCTCTTTAACTTATTTGCTCTGTCTTGGAAAATGTCTTTAATGGCTTTTTTCTTTGATGTTCCTCTGCAGATACCTACATCAGTGCAAAATAATGGCAAATTACTGGTGTTGGCTGAAATGGGTAACTCCAAACATTGACCCAAGGCAGTTAAGAGCTAGGTTTTCTCCCTCAGCGTCTTCTTCTGTCAAACTGCCACAGCTTTGTGAGAGGAAAGTTGTAATAGATAAAGAAGAGCTCGTAATCAAAGGATATTGAACACAGTGTTGCCGACATGAAGGACGGGATTCATAATCAATTCTTGTCAGGTAATGTATCTGGCTGTATTGATGAGGTAGGTCTGAGAATGCTCACAATATCTGAAAGTCTCTGACACTATCTGAAAGACTCTCAGCATGTCCAGAAAGCACTGTAGGAAGCTGTATCGGATATGTGACCCCTTAATTTAGTTTCCTGTTGTTGGGAGATGTAGGAGTTACGTGTTACCAATACCCCCTAACCCACTGCACTTCATTTTTCCTTGCATATTGCATCTCCAACACCAAAATTTCAATAGAGCCAGAATGTGAGCACCCCCTTGACTCAGATTTGACATGTGTAGCATCTAAGACAGAAGACAGAATGTTTCGCAAACACAAGCCACAGACCAGGGTCTGGCTCATAAGTACCTCTACATCTTTCATCTTTAACATGAAGCAAAATGCTGAAAACTGAGAAAGACTGAGCACAATGCTACAGCTTCACAGGTGCACTGTCACCTGCAAATTATGGGCCAACAACTTCATACATTAAGAAGGTCAATTCTACTTAAAATATGTCACCTCCTCTTGTACTTCTTTTTATTTTCAGATTTAGTGGATTCCCAGTGGGGACCAGATTTGGCTGGACGTCTCCTAGATACTTTCATAAAGTTCACTCTGTCTTCTATAGCTTGATACTGAGAGACATCAGTCCCTTATACTCTCTCTGAATAGCATCAATTAGCCTAGTTTAGTTTACTTCAACATAAAAAAACCCAAAACCAACACATTTTTTCCCTTGTTCATTTGAAGATTTAAATGTGTCATCTTTTGATGGTTTCTTTGGTCCAATCTGAGAAAAATGAATACTCGTGGTTTATGTTCCTGTAACACCTTTGTCCCCAAAGATCCAGAAGTGCTTTATTTATAGGTCTTTTCTATTTCTGATGTTTTCAACTTTATCACCTCACCCTGTTCATCTCCCACCCAGAACACAATTGCTCCCAATTGGTATTTGTATTTCTGTCCTGTCTAGTTTTAAAATGTCCATCTGCAGTCATTTTTCTTAGAAGACTATTTCATTGCCTGTTCATTGCAAGCAAAACCTTGACAGGTCATTTTGTCAAGTTGTTGCTTGTAATATTCAGCCCTTACAAATTTAATCTTGATACTTTTAATTACATATTTGAGGTTATATCCTAACCTTTTTCTCCATTGGTGTACACAATACCAAATTTTTGCAGTTACCTTGCCCTGTAGTGCTTTCTTTATCTGTCTGCTGGATTACAAAGACTTAAACTGTAGGTGTTCAGAATTTTGTTTTAATTTAAAATGAACTCTGTAAGGTCTTACACTTTTCTCCTAAATTTTACCTCTACATCATTTTAGAAGTGAAATATGTAAATATAACTGTCACTGAACTCTTCATTCTGTTCCTGTCTTTGGTAAGAAGGTCTCCAGACACAAGATAGTACATCATATACAATTGCTTCAAAAGCTACCTATTGGAGAGATCTGTCAGTTTTTGTAAATGAAACCAAAGGGATACCAGGATTTCTATTGCTGTCAAACTACAAATTCAGATGTGGTTTGCTGTACAGTAGAAAGCATTTTCTACAGGAAAAGAGACTAGACTTGAAGATGCATCTTCTGTTTGGGTCTCAGGCAGTATCAGTTCTGCTCCTGGCTGCATGGAATTTGTCTATACAGGGTTATGAGAACAAGGCTTATTCTGACTAAAGATACAGAATGAAACTAAATTCAGCAACTCAGGCTAGGAAAGTTGCCTGAATGATTTTGTTTGCTGTAATGGAATTAACATTGTTTTCTCACAGTCTGCAAGACAGCTGAATTCTGCTACAGCCAAGGAGTGCCAAGATAACTTTCATTAAGCTACTGAGGCAGTATTAGACCTTTGACTCACAGTACTTTTCAGGTTTACCTAAAGTACTTGAAGACTTACTGCTCTCAACTGTCCGTCTACATCTCTGACAGACAGTGCATATCCCATGTAGCAGAAGAAGTAGAAGCCTATTAGGTCTGCTTCTCAGCTGTCTCAGTTTGTAGCCAAGAAGCTCACGGTAAAATGTTGTGTGACAATGTTAGGCTATGAATACCATTAGGTCATGCATTGTTCATCCTGCGCTATGAGTATCATAGCCTCATGCAGAAGGGGTAACAGAAAATCAGATAGGGGTGGTGATCTTCTCAGCACTCTGTCACAGGGACCGTAAATCAGCTGCTTCATTTCTGCTCTGTACCATTTCAACACTTAAGTCAAAGGAAATTAAGGAAATATTTTTCTACTTTTAAAAATTAAATAAATTTTCTTGCCCCTTTCTTTGTAGACACGGTTGGTAGATTACAGGCACATTAAAGGTATTAGCACAGGACCACTTGTTTAAAGGATTTGAATTCTTACAAAAGGCAAGATTCATAACTCTCATTCATTTTTCAAGATCTCACATCTGAACATCTTGACATAGGTTTCTAAAACACATATAGGTACTTCAGTGACTTTCAGATATGTGGAGTTTCCCATGTGCATCAATGGACATGGCTGAAATTCTTCTTTCTTGAAAACTGGACCGAAGTCAACATGGACTTACAAGGCTATCTGGATGTACAATTCCCATAATACAAGAGAATTGGGTTTTCAAAAATCATAGGCTATTTTGAAAATTTGAGTCTTTTAGATATATCCATCTGCCTACAGAGAGGCAAGATGGTGAAATAAGCACAACTCATTTTTTAAGGAGGTTTGTGACAAAAGCTGTGTAAAGTAAAACTAAACTCGAATTTCAATGTTTGTTTCTTGGTATTACTATGGAGACACAAGGCTGAAGGTTAAAATTCCAGTCCTTGTAAAACTGTTGTTCAAGCTGCAGTGCTTTATCCTTGGCAAATTCTTAGTTATTTATGACATTTTTATGCCATTGAAGAGTTTAACAGTATCTTCTGTCTGGAAATGCCTAGCCTTTCATTAAGAAACTACACTCAGTAAGAATGGAATTATAGTTTAATATGATTCAATTTCAGTATTCTCTTCTTTACAAACAAATGTTTTATCATATCTGAATGTTGATTATACTTATTTCTTGGGCCAGATAGCTTTCTGTGTCACAACTACTAAAATGGAATATGCCTAGCACCATTTTCATTAGTCTGAATTTAATAATCTACACCTTTAGCATGCAGTCACCATAGCAGTTCCAATAATATAGCTTCTTCCTGCTGCAGGTATAAAGGCATAGGTATTTGGTATCCTGCCAAAATTTAGACTTACTTCTACAACACCTTCTTGGAAATCATTACACAGGCTAAGACCTCCCATGACTCCTTTATCTTGGATCCTTTTGAAATAAGTCTTTGCCACAGGTTTGTGGGAGTGTATCTTAAGTGATCTTTGGATCAAGCAAAGAATCTGTTCCATGATCTGCCACAGTATCTTGTCTGTGTCTTCCATTGTTATGTTTTGAGCTTGTCCGATCCAGTCTAATTTGAAAGAAGAGTGGAAATATCAAACACATTCATATTCCTATAAGTTTCTTGAAAATCAGAAATTAGGTAGAAGGATAGCCAATTTGATGATCCACTAAAATTGAAGCCCCCAGATTTCAGTTGTTCCTTCTACTTACTCTAAGTTTATTAAGCTAACTGGCTTGCATTACCTGTGTAATGTGTAGTCTCCAGACTAACTACACTGTACGATGAGTAATGAAGATGTAGGAAGAAGTCTAGGCAGAGCTCAGAACTAAGTTAGGAGATGAGGGGATAAAGAGCACATACTTGTCATAGAATCACAGAATAGTTTGGGTTGGAAGGGACCTTTAAAGGTCATCTAGTCCACCCCCTCCTGCAATGAGCAGGGACATCTTCAACGACAGCAGGTTGCTCAGAGCCCCATCCAACCTGACTTTGAATGTTTCCAATCTAAATCAACTCTCTTTTAGCTTAAAACTTAAAAGCTTAAAAAGTTAAAAGCTTAAAAAGTTAAAAGCTTAAAAACTTACAGCTTAAAACCATTACCCCTTATCCTATCACAACAGACCCTGCTAAAAAGTTTGTCCCCATCTTTCTTATAAGCCCTCTTTAAGTACTGAAAGGCTGCACTAAGGTCTCCCCAGAGCCTTCTCTTCTCCAGGCTGAACAACCTCAACTCTCTCAGCCTTTCATCGTAGGAGAGGTGTTCCATCCCTCTGACCATTTTTGTGGCCCTTCTCTGGACCCGGTCCAACAGGCCCATGTCTTTCCTGTGCTGAGGGCTCCAGAGCTGAATGCAGTACTCCAGGTGAGGTCTCATGAGAGCAGAGCAGAGGGGCAGAATCACCTCCCTCAACCTGCTGGCCACACTTCTTTTGATGCAGCCAAGGGTACGGTCTGCTTTCTGGGCTGCAAGCACACATTGTTGGTTCATGTCCAGCTTTTCATCCATCCCAAGTCCTTCTTGGCAGGGCTGCTCTCAATCTCTTCAACTCCCAGCTTGTACTGATACCGGGGTTTGCTCCAACTCAGGTGCAGGACCCCGCACTTGGCCTCATGAAGTTCACACAGGCCCACTTCTTGAGCTTGTCCAGGTCTCTCTGGATGGCATCCCATCAACCGTACCACTCAGCTTTGTGTCATCTGCAAACTTGCTGAGGGTGCACTTGATCCCACTGTCTATGTCATTGATGAAGATTTAAACAGTACTGGTCCCAATATGGCCCCCTGAGGGTCAGTGTTTACTTGCAGGAAACAAGGTTTTGTAAAAACCTTTTTATGCCAAGGACATGAAGTTCATAAGGAGTGTAAAATGGCCAGAAATCAAGGGGTTCCAACAGAGATCAGATGAGACAAACGTTCAACTGCAGACAGACATTACTGCTTGGTAACCAGGATGTTATGTATGTCTGCATTAGGTACATGTTTTCAGGAAGTAGGGCCTTCAAAGACCAGTAAAGAACATTTGCCTTTTGTTTAGGATTTTGTTTTTCTTAGTGGACACTTTATGTTGCGGTATTTTTCAAAATAAGGATGAAATTGTCAGTTCCTCAGCAGCTACAAATTTACTTTCTGTTTGATAAAAATTAGGCTCAGTTTATTTTAAATTGCAGATAACTATGAGTTCAATGCAACTGCAAATCTCTCTAAACTCTAAAACTGCAAATCTAGCCAGACTCTGTAAGAAAATTGGGAGAGACAACTGATTCTTAAAACTGCTTGCTTTGAAGCTACTCCTTTTTCAGCCACTTCAAAGTCAAGCACTGCTCTGAACTTTCAACATGGAGTGTCTGAAATGCCAGATCAACCTGTCATAGACAAACCTGCCCATTTATTATCAGCAGGAAATTCATTGTCCTTTACAGGCAAGTATAGTTTAGACTACATTACAATTGCTACATGTTACCCCTAAGATAATGGTGATAGTAAAAATATTGTGAAAATACCGAGGCATGTTCTGAAATCTGAGGCTCTATTGTTTGCTTTAGAATAAAGCCTCTATCCAGAACAACTGAGACTGAGCAGTCATACAAGGAACTTGATTTTACACTAAGTGTCCAAATCCTCAAAGAGTCAAAGTAAAAGATGCAAGCAGGTCTTCAGTATGATAAAGGCATGGTTGGCATATTTAGGCTGCAGCAGAAATAACACTGAGTAGCATGAAGGAATGCAAAGATCACAAAGGTTTGCAAATCTGTTACTTGTTGTTTGAAAGTTAAAAAGGAATTTAGATATCTAAAGGTAAGTACAAGATAGGAACTGTGATACTTTTGTGGATCTGACCCAGGCTAATATAAACTGTCAAGATTCTTAATGGGGACCCAGAATCCTAGTTACAGGTCACATATTAAGCAAGCAAATTTCCACCTGGCTATAAGGGAATAATTCTTCTCCCTAAGAGGTTAAGCACTGAAAGAAATGCTTAGAGGGTCTGTGGGGTCTCCAACCTTGTAGATTGCAAAACTTAGCTCGTGAAGATACTTAGCAGCCGGATCTAGCCTTAAAGTTATTTTTTATCTAAGCAGGATGCCGGACTAGGTGACCTCTAGAGGTCCCTTCCACCCATATTATTCTACGATAGTAAGATATGGACAGTTACATTTGTACTGTGCAGGAGATACAGGTGGCAATGGCAGGATAAACTTATAAACCTGGGCCTAGTGTAGATTATGGGGCGAGTTATAAATATAGGTTTATAGATTTGTACACACAATAGGAACAGAACCTGTTTTCATGAGATTAAAGAATGCATACTATGAGAAGAACACAAGGACATGACACTCCGGAATTAAAAGCTTTTGAAGCTACATGTAACACAAGTGGACTGAAATGATAGGAAATGAGATGACAGATGTAAGGATGGGAGTGATGCTAAGTATCTGTAGCATATACAAAAGTCTGAGCAGTTCTAGACCATTCTGTGTGCCAGTGCAGGTAATAAAAATGCTCTTCATCCAGTCTGCCATCTTGACCACTTACTGCGCATTACAGTGCAACTTGGGTACAGCAGCAAAACAGGTGACAAATTGTAGTTATGGATGTTGACATTTAATTGAAGTTGTGTTCCTTTTTATAAAGGTGGAAATTTTGCAGTGCATAGAGTAGAAGGTCTAGTGCAGGGCATGAACAGTCCTACTTCAGCATAGAACAGAAGGAAATATGAGAGAAATTTATTACTATTAACTGAAATTTACTCTTTGCAAAGTACCTCATGAAAGGATAGTAAAGCATTATTTAAAAAGTGCTGAGAGGTACCTTTCTTTAGGACAAGGTTACATTTTTATTATCTTTGACATGCGATAGACTTAATGTCTATTACTGTTTTAGATTTAATGTCACAGACTTAACTGCAACAACTTCTTGGTTTATAAGATCCCTGTTACAAGGGATCAGGAAATGCCTCGTGTTTTCACCTATACCTTGTTATGTAGAGGTCTATCATTAGACTGTTGCTCATCTATTTGTTTGAAGCCCCTTAAGCCTCCTGAGGAGTAAGCTAAGTCGCACTTCTGCTGGCTAAAGTCTCAAACCTGCTTTTACTGAAGTCAGACAGCTTTGCAGCTTCAGCTCAGCAGGGAAACATGTTTTAGAACCATTGCCCTCTGGTGGATAATATTAAAAGTGAAGTACAGCTGACAGATGGCTAAATTAACTCTTTGTTTCATGGGGTAGAGACCTTTTGTGGCCCTCCTCTGAACCCACTCCAACAGGCCCATGTCCTTCCTGTGCTGAGGGCTCCAAAGATGGACACAGTACTCCAGGTGGGGTCTCATGAGAGCAGAGTAGAGAGGCAGAATCACCTCCCTCGACCTGCTGGCCACACTTCTTTTGATGCAGCCCAGGATATGGTGGGCCTTCTGGGTTGAAGCACATGGACATATATAGTATATGGATATATAGAGCATATGGATTTGTTACAGTGTAATGGTCACTGTCACGAGACAAGAATCTGAAATGTGGAGAATTAAATAGAGGACGATTGTAAAACTCATGAAGGAGGCAAGCTGTGATGTTCTGTGGCTAGATGTTCCATGGTTTAGTTTCCATTCTTCAGTGTAATTAGGAATGGAAGAGGTGGATATACTCAAGCACACTGGTTATTTTGACACAAGATTGACACCTATAATTAAATCTGGCAAGCTGAGAATAAAGGATAGACCACCAGGGCTATGGTGTTTGAGAGATATTCCAGATTTAGCCATTTTCTGGCTCAGTACCATATATCAGGACAGTTAGGAACAACATGCTTTCTAATAGAGCTCTTCTGAATTTGGTGCCTTGCTTTTTGGCTGTTGTATGTTATAGCAGCCTTCCTCCTGTTCCAGAATCCAGTCTGAAAAGTTGACTCTGGTGTGTAGATCACAGAGCAGCACAAACTGCAAACAACAGCCTCACAAGGACAGTGGCTCTCACAGGTTGCAGCTTCCGGTCTCATACAGATTTACAGATATGTCTGGCATGGTATCACTGCAAGTTCCTGCTTTCCACTGGGGCATCCCATCCCTTTTAAGCATTCATGAAAAGCAAATAAAACCAAACGAAAAAAAAAATAATTCCTTCCTACCTTCGTATTGTTTTAAGCCTCTCCTTTTCTGACTAAAGAAGGTGAAAATTTAATTCTTCATTCATGTGGTAGAAGCTGAGACATTACAGTAGTGAAAAACAGGAAGGTGCCTTAATGAGTGCTCCTCAGCCTGTCAATGTTGACTGAGTGAAATTCCAATATCATCATGGGAATTTAAAATTAAAAAATGGGGTCAACTGTGAGAGCTAAGAATGTTATTGCCAGCCATACGTTATGTAATTGGTATTACTTCTACCAAAATGTGAAGTGCACCTAATACCTAAAATAGCCATTAAAGGCCAGGGAGCACTTAAATTGACTGATCACCACGGAATACTTTACATTCTCTTCCATTCAATTACCCAGAGAAAAAGCAGTAGGTATAAACTATGTCGTATGTTTTCCCACAACAGATTTTCCTTCTGAGATTTCTGGTTTTCAGGAGTTTTGACAAGTCTCTTCTCTTTGCAGTGCTACTTCCAAAACTTTTTAGAACAAAAGGAATCAAGATGCACAGAATAGGAAGGGGAAACAGCCTGTTGCTCTGACAGGGCTGTTAGAGGCTTAACTTTTGTCAGTTCAGAGGGAAGGTTTGAGGTATGTCTATTGCCTGTCTATTCTTGAAAGTGACGAAAGAGGAAAAGCTGATAGCATAATTTTCCATTTGAATTAGGCTATAGCCTCTGGGAAATAAAGAACTTTTCCAAGTTTAGTGTCATTTTATTTCTGCTTTGCCTTTCGGGGAGTTGCATAAGGGTAAGAAATACCTCTGCATTAATAAAATGCATCAGGTCTTCCAGCTGATTTTAAAATATTGGTCACAAACTTAAGGAATCTAAAAATAAACCATATCAATTTCATTCCTGGGCATTCATTGCAAAGTCACCTCTATATTTGATAGTGACAATCGTTAACATTAAATACATACTACTTGCACTGATACTGGTATGTTAGTCTCCCATCTGTCCTGATAACGCAAGCACTTCTATACCACCAAGTAACACTCCAATATGTTGTGCTGTTCAGGGGCCAAACTCACACTACCACTTCCAACTCCCATGATCAGGTTTGGCATGGCAGAGTGAGAAGGTTGCAAAGGTATCATATTGCTGGAACAGCACTGGCTTAAACTACAGTTGTTAGTCTATCCCTTCCCCTTGTACTCTGCAATACAAGTAGTCAAAGAGCACCAGTCTTGCCTCATTTTTTGAGATACGATGGAAAACCTCAGATTTATGTGTGGCTGTCTGAGTGGAGTCTTCAAGTCCTGTCAATCCAGCACTAGTTCTAGGGCACCTGGGTACTGTGAGGAAGTAGCTGGAACAAGGTCTTCCCGTGTGCACACAAAGACTGGTAGTTCAAGGTTCCTGGTGAGTGATGCTTGGGTAGATTTGGCACTTTGTAATCAAATAGGATGACAAAATTGTTCCATGCTATGTTTCCCTGGGAGTAGCTCAAAGCCTATATTGTCATTTACCAAGTCATGATTCAGTTTCTTTTTCTCCTGTAACGTGGGGCTCAGTAAATAATGAGTTTTCTAGGACTTCCTTTGTACAAACTAGTTGGACTAGCTGGGAGGAGGATCTAGGTTTGTCACTGCTCTGCCCTTATTGGCTCCTTCCCTTCTACGTGCATCAGAGGGGACTCATCAGTGTCACTTTCTTTCTACTGCATAGCTCACAGTGTAGACAGACTGCACTGGAGAATAAAAAGACTGCCCTTTCACTTCTGCAGAGTCCAGCATTCAGTGTGCAAGGCCCTATAAAAGAAGCTTCCATCAGCTGACATAACTCCACATAAATTCTGAATTACAGACTATTTATCATCCTGGCTATGGTGCATAGAGATCTACAGTCAGAACGTTAGGGGTCTGTTAACAGATGGTAGTTGGTTGTATTTTAAGAATGACTAGGCAATTCAGCTTTTTCTGTGAAAAAAAAAAAAAAAATTAAGGACAAGGTGATTTTCTGAGGCATGAAACCCTAGCTTTGTTTTCACTTTGTGATCAATGATAAGCCACAGAAGATATCCGGAAGCAGTGAGCAGAAATGTAAACATGACTGACGGTTTTTTATTCATCTCCAAGTGAAAAGAGATATGCATGTGCCAGATATTACTTTAAAACTCCCACACCACAAGGCACAGCTTGTTATAGAAATAGCAACAGAAGTTATAAGAGCCTGTACTGAAAATATCCAAGTTGAATGCAGTGAAGAGGAAGAGTTTGTTGTAGATCCTTGCATGAAGAGTTATTAAGCTACAAAGCCAGAGATGTGTGAACATTCCATTGTGATTTTCTTATTGGTTGCTACTATCAACTTATGCAGCAGCAACCAATAAGAAACCATGATTCTTGCTGAACAGAATCATGGTTCCAGCAATGTACAAATAAGTAACAAGTGATATACAGCCTTATGAGAAACTCCTCAAGACAGACACAAAATGGAAAGGAAACAAAAATAGCTTGGTACTTTGAAGCTACTTTATATCACCCTGGAAAGTGCATGAAAATCTGTTGAGAAAAGGGAGGGGGCTACAGCCCCCATTAGCAATATGTTTCTTGTAGGTGAAGTAGCTGTACCACTAGACAGCCTCTTCTGTGCCCCATCATCATCTTGACTGACTCTCTAGTGACATAGGTGATGTACTTTAAAAAGGTAAAATTTACTTTTAAAAGGTAGAATGTATGTTAGAAGGTAGAATTTCTCACTAAGCAGGAGCAAAAAGCTGTAAAAAAGTTGCAAGGCCTTGTGAAACAGAACACTTTGTATAAACAGTACCTGCCTTGCTAATGAAAATACCCTTGAAGAAGAACAGAAGATTGATAATAAGGGAACATCCCTACGTGGAAAGCCCTGAAACCAGCCAGAAACTGGACAACTGCTGGAAGAGGCCCAAAGTCAACAAAGATTTGCAGTAACTGGGGGAAAGGTAAAGGTGGCAGTGGGAGATCGTCACCAATTACTCAACTAGAGACTGAACAGAACTAGCCCCCCTACTGTACTGGAGCATGCGCACATCAATTAAAGGATATTGTAGCTTTAAATGAAAGTGAGAGACTGTACTAATCAATAGAAATTGTTAAGATAAGATACTAACTAATAATTATAATTAAGGGTGTGTATTTCTATGTTTTAAACCATATAAATATGCCAAAGACTTTGTAGGCCAGTGCGTTGCATTTGTGGATTACTACCTAGCATTCATGTCTGCACAGAAGTTAGTTAAATAGATACCTCTGCTCTGTGTGTACATTGGTGTCTTGCACACCAGGAAAACGACCCCACTTTGGGACAACATAGGGAACAAGAACCAGGAAGTACCACTCAACTACAAAAACTGTTATCTTTAGGCCCTTTCTCAGTATCAGGCAGTAAGCTGAAATTCACATGAAAATGTAGAGCTCTGCTATTTTTAGAGGCTAATTATTAGTAAAAATAACTAGAATATTCTATCTGTACAAATTATTTTCTTAAATTAGCAGAAAAGTTAATGGAAGCCCTCCTCTGCTTAGCAAATTTTTAATGCACTGATCCCTGAAAGTCACTTTGCATCTGATATCCCAGTCATTCTCTTCGCCTCTCGCTGAGCTTCAGTTCTAGGAAGACGTTATATTCTGTAGCCTTTGCTGAGCTTTAGGATGTGGGAGGGGAAAAAAATTTCAAATTGATCACCTACTCCATGTCCTAGCCAAACTTTTGATCAGTGTCGTTTCAGATGTAGTTCAGCTCTAGAGGAGGTCTCTGCCTAAGAAGTAACCAGGTTTAGATATTATTACTTTTTAACCTCTGCAGGATAAATCAGGACAGAAAGGAAAAAAGACTGAGAAATGGCAGTTCCTGAGCTGCAGTGCCAGAGAAAATCAGCACACCGATTTACAGTTGAGTGCAGCTTCAAAACTACCAGCAAACAGGCACCAACATTGAATAGAAGTCCCACATCTGGCACTTTCATTTGTTAAGTAGCAAAAATAGTCTGTTTCCCTGCACAGAGTGAACTTCGCCACTTCCTTTGGAGCTGTAGCTGGGTCTCAATATGTTACAGTACAGATTTTATCTTTATTACCCGTCATAACCAGGCTGATAGCTTTTTTTTGTCCTCTGTATTGATTTTAAGTCCATCTCACTGTGTCACTTGGAAGGAGCTAGCCATCTCTTTGTGTGGGTTATCAGAGTATTGCATCCTCCTGTGACCAACTAAAGTCCTAGAGGTGGAACGTGACTCTGAATCAACCCCTACAATGGAAGAAGGCTCACTAGTGATGGGTAAGGGCGATGAAATTCAGGGAATAATGGAGGCTGTGACTGACCACAGCTGTTGCAAAGAAGCTGACTTTATCTCAACACAAAGGGGGCAAGATGGTGGCCTTTGTTTCAGATAAGCGGTTATCAACAGTTGAGTGGATCAACCGGTGGTTTAAATATCTCTCCCTGAGTTCATTAAAAGAGCGTGAATGTCTCCCTGATTTAGCCAGACTTGCGTGGGAGAAGTGATTACATGGCTGAACCCAACATAAAGAATAAAAGTTGAAAAACTAACAGAATAATTTCACTGAGAGCAACGACTTGAGCTGCTTTCAACTCACGTGTTCCTTCCCAGTGACTGGCAACACCCAGCATCGTGACAGTAAGCATATTACAAAAAAAACAGTAATGGGTATCACATTGGTATTATGATGGAATTGCAACTCCAATTCCTATATTTTGCTAAGTGTAACTTACATTTGTATTGTGTTTTCAGTGTATTTTGTATCACTCTACTAAATCAGAAATCCCATGTAACATTGTTGCAAAAATAATCAGATTTAGTTATAGTAGAAATAAAATGTTAAAAGGTTGTGTGTTTTGAAACTTGTAACCATAGAACCCTCACCTGATATAGGATGTATTTTAGAAAATGAATGACAAATGTAGTTTAGGGATAAACTAGTCAATGAAGTTAAACTATAGCAGACTATACTGTGTACTTAGCCAAAAGATAACATAAACTTAAAGTGTTGCTGAGCTATGAAAACAGAGACTGAGGCCCAAGGATGGGAAGAACTGAGAACATCAACCTACAAGATAAAGGATGGTTTATCACCCAAATGACTAAACCAAGCTCAAAGGCTACGTGATATATGACAGATAGGGGAGCTAACAAGCACGTTAACCAGAAGAAATCAGTATTGTGGTTTGACAATGCTACAATTTGGGAAAGGTGAAAAGTTGACAATGAGGAAGACTGCCAGCCTTCATCCAGAAGACCCCCGAAGAAGACCACCAGATAAGACTGCGCATGCGCAAGGAGGAGTGAACTTTTTGATAATTAGTTCTTGAAAGATACCACCTATTCTTGGGAAAGATTTACCTGTTCATGAATATGTATGAGATACTGACATTTAAGATGTAACCTAAAGAAGCTTGGGCGTGCACGATAGGTGGAACGATCCCCTGTGCACCCAGCGCTGTAATAAAGAATGCCTGCTTTCTAAAACTTCAAATTAAGTCTTAGAGAGTGTATTTTAACCAGCTTTTCGGTATCAACCAGGTAATTATTGTTTTGTATTAAGAAACTAATAGAAACCAGATGAAACAATGAAGAATAGGATAGAGGTGTTCCGTTTGAGTCTTGTAACTTTAGGAACCGTATTTGTTAGTTATTACATTTTGTTAAGTTTTGTGAAACTAAGGAAACTTGCTATAGAAACCTGTTATGTATCAGTGATGCTGCTTGGAAACCCCTTACCCTTCCCATCTTGATTTGAATATCAAAAATTTTAATCAGTGGACATCAGTAGAAGTGACCAATGATTATTTTGGGATATGAATATTGATGAAGTTATATAATCAAAGAAACCAATCAATGTAAAGGATAAATCTAATAGCAAACATGGTATGCATTTTTATGCTAAACAATTTATGTAATATTGAAAAGTGTATAAGAACTGGTGAATTTTAATGCAAAGGTGGACACGTGTTTGGAGGAGCTATCCCCCGTGTCCCCAGCGCTGCAATAAAGAAGTGCCTGCTCACCTATGCTGTGTAGATTAGTTTTTCCCGTTACGGATTTGTAACAACATCAACTGTCTTCAAATAAGACATTAGTAAGACATTTAATAGTTAAAGTTACACCCTCCATGCACGGAATATCTAAAAGAAACTGGTCAAGAGAGTATTGGACACCTATCTGTAACTAGTATTTTCATTTGTAATCATTAGAATAAAACTCTTGTGAGGACATTCAAAGCTTTACTTTTATCAGATGTAAAAGACCCAACTGTAAACAAATCATTGGGGTGAAAACTGGCAGAAAGCCTTGAACTTGTGCTCAAGAGCCCCAGCTGCTAAAACAAAAATAGTAGCTTTTCTGCCTCACAAGCATGATTAAGTGTATGGTGGGAGGAAAGTTCTGACTCTTCTCTCTTGCGCACCTGGAAGTTCAGGAAGGCACCTCCCCTTGAGATTTGCAATAAAGAGTGCATCTTCTCTTCCCTCTCCAGGTTTACCTTGGAGTCAGAATATATGAAGTTTATGCTGGATGATTTCAGGTTAGTTAAAATATCACAGTCTACCTTGAACCACCTCCATTGCTATTCATTAAGGGGCTCTCTCCATCCTGGCTTTTGCTGTTACCATTTGCCTTCTCTTTCTTGCTGTTGCCATTTTCATAAGGGGTTGTGTGTTTTGTCTCAGCACTTCCATTGATGCTGATTCATAAGGCAGCATATGTT
This sequence comes from Burhinus oedicnemus, assembly GCA_008921705.1. NCBI lineage: Eukaryota > Metazoa > Chordata > Aves > Charadriiformes > Burhinidae > Burhinus > Burhinus oedicnemus. The sequence goes on along the minus strand of VFFE01007524.1, from coordinate 89,177 downwards.
ACTGTGTGCTGAGAGAGGGTGCACGCTTGACTAAGACTGAATAGAAATCTTTGCCTGATTTATGGACACAATGTAGAATGCTTTGTCCACAAAATCCAACCTGTGACTGTCCTAACAGTTGTAAGTGCCTCTTTGAAATAAGCAACTGCTACTTGGGCAGCCTGCATTCTGCTACCCTATTTCTGTAGCTGCCACAAACCCTTTCATGCTTTTCTGTTGACATCCTGTGTGGGTCCTGATTCCTTCTTCTTGTGAAAAGATTTGGCTCTTCCTAGTGCATACATAAGAGCACATGGGCAGCAAGACTTGCATGTACATGCATGAGTAGTTCATCTTTCCCTTTACTTGTGCAGTAACAGAGAAGTAATTCAAGTGATTGCTGTAAAATCACTACAGACTGAAGAAATGTCTTCACTTAGAAGAACTGTAGAGCAAAAAGGAAATTACTAGAGAAAACATGAGCAGAAAATGTAACTGACAGTACAAAGATCTGTTTAACTGGGCTTCTGTTCAAATTAGTCTTGCATTGATGCTGTGTCAATAGGCTGATTACCATGAAGACTGATGTTCTCTGATTAAAGTGCTTCTGACCTGTGATTTTCACTGTTTCATGTGATTTTTCTTAACCTGAAAATCTTAGAGAATGAGTCTCAGCTTTACAAAGGTTTTTACTATTCACAGTTGTGAAGAAACCTTGAAAACACTGACTAAAAGTTTCCGGGTACTGAAAGACCTACAAAAGGAACGCATTGACGCAAGTTCAGTGTCTTTTTTTAGCCAGTCTTATCACCTTTCACACACAATGTTCTTTAGCCACAGTATGGGCACAGCATGATGTACAGCAATGCAAAATTCTTTATTGCACCAACCCCATCTGTGTTCCGACGGTGGAATAGGCCTTCAGTATCTCTTGCCTTTTGACGTGCTGGTGGATGGGCCAAAAAACCAAAATCCATCAAAATCTGTGCATTATTTAAGATAACTGTGAGTCAAAGAATAGGAATGAAAGTTCTGCTTGCTAGTTTTCTGAACATTAACATGATTTAAGAAACAGGAAAAAAAAACCCACACCAACAGAAGAGAGGAAAATAATAGAAGCAAAAATAGTGTTTCCCTATAGCCTGCTGGGGGCCGTGTCACTGAATTCAGATCTGTCAAAGCTGATTTATCTTTTTGATGAATCTCAGGACCACAAGAACAGCATTTGGCTCACTCCACTACTACTCATACCTCATTCCCAAGAAAGAAAACTCTTTCCCAATCTGTCTAGTGGTGATTATTGGAAGCTACAATAAATTAACAGGGAGAGTGGGAGAAGATTCAAGGCGATTCAAGGTTTTATTGATGTAGAAGAGTGCTTTCTTTTTTTTTCCTTTTTGGAAAATATCAAGCTTCTTGGAATCCTGTTTCTTTAAATATTTCTCCTGTTCATAGAATGATTGTCAGGTGAGTGGGACAGAGGAGAAGAAGCATCAGCTCTCACTTCTGAACTGGCTGCACATTCAGAATTAATGGGGAGGCACAGCCTTCTGACAGGAAGAAGATTCTGAAAATGTGAAAAACAGAAAAAATGGGATTTTCCATAGGACTATGAATCAGGGGAATATGTTTTCAGGACTGTCATACAAATGAAAAAACACTGTGTTTGGTCTGTTAATATTAGTGAAGCTTGGCAGCTGAGCCACCCTAGGGTCTGTCTACGATCAATAGAAAGAAAGAGGTTTCTTTAAAGTATGATTCAGGTTTGAGATGGGCAGAGTTGCCAGTCAGAGGTGTTTGTCCCTGTTGATTAGACAGGACAAGTAGGCCACTAACTCAGACACCTTGTTAAAGCATTTGAATTTATGTGAGCACAATCCAGATCTTAGTTCATTCAGTTCACTTATTTAAAGTAAAATAATAACAACAGAAAATAATAAAGATTTTTTGATCCAATGATACAGAACATCACAACCCTAACCAATGAGTTGTGCATATTTGTTAAAGTTGCACAGAAAACAAATTACTGTTGAAAGGGTTAAATCCCCGACAATTCTTGACTAAGGCCTTACTGTTTCTTAGCTTCACTTGCATAGTTTTGGTAGAGTTGATAATAAGACATTTCGAAACATGTAATCTCTTGCCTGACAAGATTAAACAGGCTTTGAGCTAGCTCGTTAGGCTTCCTGTGTAAGTCACTGATAATGGGAACTCAGGACAATTGTGACCAGATAAGTGCCAAAGAACCAATTTAAACTGACCCCCCTTGTAACATTCTGGAACCGAAGGACTGATGAGCTAATTCAATAACTATATATGGACAAAGGAAGCCCAAAGTTCAACTGGTGGACAGCATGAGGAAGACTATGAACAGCCACCGGAGGGTGAAAAGACCCTAACCCTAATTTTACTGTGCATGTTTGGACTATGTAAATGAAATATTTAGGAAAGACTGCCCTTCCAAGAAATCTGATGAATATGTATGTTTTTTTCTGTATATAAACTGATGTGCTTTGCTAACCCGTTGGAGCACTCATGGCGGAGCGATCCCCAGTGCTGTCCAGTGCTATATTAAAGAATGCCTGCTTAATAACAAACTAGTTGTTATTGAGTTATTTATCTCGGAAAACCGTCCCGATCGAGCCTCCTCCTGTGAGGAGCATCAAAAGGTGCAGGCTTGGTACCGACTTTGTTTCACTGTCATCAAGAAGATCCCAAAAGAGTGACTTGAATAACTTTGAACCTTTTCAGGAACTTAAGCATTGCAAAAGGCTTGTAAAAATGGATATTCTTGAGACACTGAATCACTGGAGGTAAACCCATTCAGCACCAAATTAAAAGCAGTGCTTATTTTTCTCCTTTTATTGACAACACAGTAATTTTCAGCAGAATTCCGAAGCATGATGCAAGTCAGAGGAATGCACTGTTCTGCCACCAGGAGCATGACTGACACAAGTTGTATACCACAAGCAATAAGGTTTCTTTTGAAGACCATACCATGAAGGAAGAACAAAGGAAACTGACAACAGCATCTCCCCTACCTCCTTAAAAAGGTCCAAATAAATAATACCATCTTTATTCTGCCTAGGATTCCTCACCATAAACAGATGATTAAGCAGGGTTTTGATCTTAAATTGGTGTCAGATAGTGGTCATACCCAGCCGTTAAAAGGCTTTAATGCAAAGTGATAAAAGCTAAATATAGAATTGTCGGCAAGTATGTTAAGTAATTAATTGTCTTGATTTCCTTGGTTCTGGATTGTGCAGACTGTATAATCCAATGACTGTAATAAATCTTTGGTCCTTTTCATTTTATTGAGACCTCAGTTCATCAGGTGTAAAACAAAACACAGTAAATAGAGATGTGAACAAACTCAGCATTTCACAGGACTGAATGTTTGAGGAAACCCAGGGACTATGTTCCTTTTTTACAGATTCCTAAATTTACCAGATTTTTTAAATATCAACCAAGGAAAGAAAAAGAATGCAATGCATTAAAAAATATATTAAAAATCTTAGATTTCCAATTTTTTTAATATCTTGTGTTTGATTTCACAGAATCATAGAGCAGTTGTGGTTGGAAGGGACCTCTGGAGGTCATCTGGTCCAACCCCCTATTCAAGCAGGGCCACATCAGGCAAGTTGCCCAGGGCTACATCCAGTTGGCTTTTGACTATCGCCAAGGAGGCAGACTCCACAACCTCCCTGGGCAACCTGTGCCAGTGCTTATTCATCCTCCCAAAAAAAAGCATTTCCTGATGTTCAGATGGAACCGCCTGTGCTCCAGTTTGTACCCATTGCTTCTTGTCCTGTCACTGGGCACCACAGAAAAGAGCTTTTCTCCATCCTCTTTATTTATAAACATTAATAATATCCCCCTGAGCCTTCTCTTCTCTAGGCTAAACATTCCAAGCTTTCTCAGCCTTTCCTCATATGAGAGATGCTCCAGTCCCTTAATCATCTTTGTGGCCCTTTGTTGGACTCTCTCCAGTATGTCCATGTCTTTCTTGTACTGAGGAATCCAGAATTGGACACAGTACTCCAGATGTGGCCTCTCCAGTGCTGAATAAATGAGATCACTTTCCTTAACCTGCTGCAAATACTCTGTCTAATGCAACCAAGGATACCATCAGCCTTCTTCGCAGCAAGGGCACATTCCTGGGTCCCATTCAACCTGGTGTTCACCAGGATTCCCAGGTCCTTTTCTGTCAAGCTGCTTTCCAGTTGGGTGGCCCCCCAGCATATACTTGTGCACTGGCTTGTGCATGTGTGGATTTTGCACTTCCCCTTGTTGAACTTCATGAGGTTCCCATCAGCCTATTTCTCCAGCCTTGATTTGCTTATTCACACTTATTTGGATGTAAAATCAGTGTCTGAGCTGTTTTCTGATTTGAGATCACCAAACAAGGAAATGGGTAAAACCAGGAATCACATACCAGATTGCTTCTTTCTGGCAAAAATATTTATTCTCTGTTGTTATTTCATTCTTCATATACACTTGTAACTCACAATCCCCTTAGTGGAGCTGTAAGTGGCAGTGGCTTTTAAGAGAAACTTTGACCCCCAGTGTTCTCTGTGTTTTTAATAGTGATTAGACTTTCACACCTCAGATGCAGTCAAGAGGCCCTAAATATAACATATGGCCTGGAAAATTTAAATGGTGCTTTATAGAATATGATTAATATTTATATTCATTATCATGACATATCTTACAGAAAATTATATTGCTAATGACTTAGGAGAAACCAGCTACTAGAAAACTGTTCTCATTCTTTATACAAAAGGTATTCTGTGCATGCAGCACAATTCAGCATCACTAAATCCTGTTGAAAATTGTCACCATAACTTGGTACTTGTAGCATTTATTTCTGTCCTTGTAAGATTGTACTAGTCATGGATTTATGCTTTGAAGAAAGACAGGTCTTGATCGTACATAATGAAGAGCATAACAGTGACTTCATGATTACTATTACATTGAGATTCTAAATGAAGCAAAACAGAGATCTTATTTTTTAAGACTTAAATGACTTAATACATTATCTGTATTTGGCACAGTTAGTCTACAAGGTACAACTGTGCCTGATCACCGCAGTCTGGCCTAGCTTCTTATATCTTCTTATTAAATCTTTTCTTAAGCATACCTCTGCGTACACTCACTCTCTGTCCCATGCGGACTCAGTGCCAGCTACTGGTGAGACCTACATGTGTGTGAGGAATTTGGTGCCAGCTCCTGGGGTCAGACCAGGGGTGGGTGCCCCTGGCCTGTGGTGTCAGTGAATGGCGTGAGAGGGGTCTCCACATCAGCTACTGGAGCCAGTGGGGAGTCTTGAACTCCCAGCCACTGGGGTGGGAATGGTGTCTGTTCTTAAAACCAGCTATTGGTGGGACAGTGTGAGTGAGGCAAGCAAGGAACTTAGCACTGCTGGAGTGGGACCATGGGTCACTACCCGTGTGCCTGGTGCTAGCTGCTGGGGGGAAGAGTCTGTGTCTTCCCCACTTCTGGTATGCCTGGGGCGTGCATGTGTATTCACCAGCAAACTTTAAGGCGGACTAGCCACTGACTAGGGGGCCCTAGGGTCCAGGCCAGGGTCCCCCAGGGAGGGGGTCTGTGCTGGTATGCCCAGGGGAACTTGTGAATGTGGAGTGCAAGAGGGACAAATGTGTGAATGCTGAGTGTTTGCAGTGAGCACCAAGCTGCAGCAGTCAAGGACCCTGTGGGGTGGGTAGGGGGGCCCAGGATCCAGGCCAGGGTACTGGGCAGAGGGCCCATGCCAGTAATCAAGGGATCTGCAAACCTGTGTGTGCTTGCAAACCTGGAGAGTGAGGGGTGTGTGCACATGCCTGCACTAGTGACCTTCTGCCTCTGCCCCACTGAAGAGGAGGTGGAGGCTTGGCTGTCTACGGAGTGTCTTTTATGTGACTCCTCTATGTCGGTGCTGTTGAAGGCAGTGCCTTGTCTGTGGCAGCCTGTGTGACTGGCCACATCAGTGTCCTCTGCGGGTGTGTCTGTGTGTCTGGGATGTGTGCAGCTTTCTCACTGGTTGAACCGGCAAACAGGAAAGCATCAGCCATGTTCCTCAGCCTGAACAGAGGCTCTGGGTCACCAGGCTGGGCTCCAGAGGCCAGGCAGGAGAGGTCCTGGGCCAGAGCAGGGGAGCCAAGCTTCTTACATCACTTAACAGTATGTAGGCAGAGAAATATTCAGAAATTTACACTTATGGTTTTCAGAAGTACCCATTCAGCTCAGTGTCTTCCTAGTTACTGCATCCCACTCTGCAGCTTCCAACCTCTCCTCCTAGGGGTTCAGCAGTGTGATTCAAGGCTTAGCAATGATCAGCTGCTCAGATGCGTAACCCTGGCTCAGACTGATGAGAAAAATCCTAAATTGTATGAGAGAGTTTTGACGAAGCCTGTAGCATAGAGCTATGAAAGGTAAAATATGGTGAAATGCAAATTTAAAGTTCAAGGATACAGGAAGAAAAACAATAATGTGAAGAGATATAACATGCTAAGGGAGTCTAAAGATGGCAACAGCAACATGAAGTATGAACATGAAGCAATATGAAACAACACGATCGTTCCCAGCAGCAGCGGAATCTGACCCTTCACCACTTGTGTCATTATTACCTGGCCAGCAAAGACTCTTTGTGTGTCTTATGTTGGGAATGATAAGCATGTTAGTGCTTGCCTGATAACTTGTTAATCGTAACTGCCTTTGATATGTTAGACAACAAATACTTGCTTTGTACTTTTGAGATGAATATATTCTGCTTACAAGAGATTCTCTGGGCATAGTGAAAGGTGCTTGAACAGAGTGACTCAGAGGCAATGATAGTAACAGTGCCTAAATTTCTGAAGAGTTTTTGTAGAAAAAATATTTTTGAGAACCAGGCTTTTACATATTTCTCAATGTATTCTTACTGGCAAAAATGTTCAAATCAATGACCTCTGTGACAGTAACTAAACTGTATTTTATGCATTTTAATTGAGTTGTTCTGACTTGCAAGTGTGCTGTCTTATTCCCTGACCTCTGAGATGTGTAGGTGTTACAGAATTTAAGCAAACAAGACCATTGCTGAATCAAAAGTGTGAATGTTTGGAAGTGATCTAAACTGAGACTGACAAATATTTTTAAATACTCCCTTTCTGAATTGGGAGTCTGTATTTCTAACAGCTCACCAAGTTAGTAGAATTTAAGCTTACTACAGTGCTTTCTTAACACTGTATCTGAAATGTGAGCTTGTTATTTCAACTTGAAATGGAAGGCCATATATTCCTGCAATTCTCCACAAGTAAACTGAATTTTGTCAGAACACCCATACAGAGGAAGACAGTGAATATAACAGGATGTTTTCTTCTCTATTACTGTTTTATTAAACTGTCTTTATCTAAATCTACGAGGTTTTGTTGAGGTTTTTTCCCCTCCTTTTATCCCTCTTCTCCCTACCCTACAAGGGGCAGAGGGGTGTGAGCAAGTGGCTGCATGGTCCTAGTTGCCAGCTGGGGTTAAACAACGACACCGTGAAACTGCCTTTTTAAACATATAGTTTCTCTGTCAACGGAGAAATATATATATATATATATAAACATTTTATGTGGTATAAGACTTTAACGAGGTTTTACGACTTTACAGTATTTGAGCCCACATTGGCACAGTAGTGTCTTCTCTGTCATAGTTCTAATAGCACAGACAACCTGGGTGCACAAAGAAATGAAAGTCACAGCACAATATGCAGTTTGAATTTATGTAAATATAAAACACTGTGTATATGCACAAAGACACATACACATGGTAAGTAATTTTCTAAGTGAGCATATTAATGTGTCATTAGGGAACTGCGTACTTTTCTGTGTGGCTGAAATGACAAATGATCACAATGTTAAGGCAGTTATTGAATTATTAAATAGCATTGTCTTGCTCATTCAGAACTAGTGTTGTGTATTGCATTTGCCCCTATTATTTCCTTATTTACAAGCTGTAAAATGGTGAATTGGTTCACACTCCTGACGGCCTCCTGCTACCTCTGCCTACAGCTCCTTGACTCCTGACATTTGTTGAATTTGACAACAGGACAATGAACCACAACAAGAAAATATTCTGCAAGTACACAAGCACCAAAAGGGAAGCTAGGGAAAATGTGGGCCCATCGCTAAATGGGGCAGGGACCCTGGTGACAAAGGATGTAGAAAAGGCCACGGTACTTACTGTGTTCTTCATCTTGGTCTTTATTGGTAAGACTAGCCTTCAGGAGTCACAGTGTGATTCTGTTACATTTTGACAGTAAATTTAAGTATATATTTCTACTGTTCCTGCTTTTATGGAAATGAGCAGCTTCTCTGGATGTTGACTGTATTTCCCTGTCTTTCCTTCCTGCCTTCCTCCCTCCTCTTCCTTCCTTCATTTCTTCCCTTCCTTTGCATCCTCCCTCCCTCCCTCCCTTCTTCCCTCTGTGCCCACCTGCCCACCCACTTTCCTGCCTGCCATTCTTCCCTCCTTCAGTTTCTTTTCCCCATTCACAAAATAATTCCATTATGACTTTTGACCTCCAGTAAATTTACAAAGCACATTCTGTTTCATGACTAAATACAGTATTTTCCAGAACTGGGCTTTTACTTGAGGGCAACTTCACATTTGCCGCTCCTAATCCCAAAAGTCTAAGAGACCATCAGACTTACACAGAGCTGAAAAGGATTTAGCTGAAATTTTAGTCCACAACATACTTTCTTGCACAATAAAATATGTTCCCTTTTTTGTCTTCTCTGCCCAACAACTGTTCTTGTACCTCAGTTTTATTATTTCACATCCTTGGTCTGCTTCAGGTTTGCAGAGGACCTAGTGGGTTATATCAAAGCCAATGGAACTGAAAGGGTAATGATGGCCCTTACCTTTCTTTAAGGGTCAATAATACAATGGGCAGAGCATCCCTAACAATTGTTGAACACCCCTGCTGCCTGAAAATTCAGCTACTCCTAATTAAGTTTTAAACACTGTGACTCCTAAGGAGGCAACTACATTATGATGTGGCTAACACTATCTCATTTGATTGCCTTCTGAAAAAGCTGTTCCAGCTGTACAGTTATACAAGATGCAAACTATGGGTAAGAAGCATTGCTGCTTTTCAGATTTAACCGCTCTCTTTCTATGGGAAGTAAGTAAGAAATGACTAACCTAAAATACTAAATTAAAACATTCCAGATACACAGCTGGGCTCACTCGCAAGGGATTTCTGCAGAATACACTTTATTGACACTACCTGGCCACGTGCATATAATCAGCTAGTCTTCTGCTATAAAGTACTTTCAATTAATGTTCTTCTTTTCCATTCTCATAACATTTCTGCAGAGTTCTTAGTTAAAAGGAGGTAAGCACGATGCTATATAATACAATGGTCATGGGCCTGAGAAGATGACCTGTAAGAAGAGATTACTGTGTGCTGAACTTGTTTGATTTGTGGAAAAAGATGCTAAGGGACAATCTAATAGCAGCCTGCAAGTACTTGAAAGATAGTTTAAAAAAAAAAGGAGGTAAACTCTTCTCAAAAACAGTAGATGAGATAACAATGTGCAAAGGTTACAATTTGCGGTTTGGGAGGTTCAGATAGGACAATAAGAAAAACTTTTTCACTGAGAGGTCTGCGCAGCACTGGAAGGTTACCTATAGAGGTAGTGGAATATCTGTGCTTGGAGATTTTCAAGCCTTGGCTAGAGACAGCAATGGCCAACATGATCTAATGCTGGTGACTGTTCTACACTGACTGTGAGGTTGCATGAGATGTTCTATAGAAGTTCTTTCTAACCAACACCTCTGTGTTTCTGCAATGACACTGAGCGTGATCCCTATTTATAAAGGACTCAGTGGCATTACTCCTGATATCATAGAAACATGCAACAGTTAGAGTTGGAAGGGACCTTAAAGATTATCTAGTTAAAATGCCCCTGCCATGGGCAGGGACAGCTTCCACTTGACCAGGTTGCTCAGAGCCTCATCCAACCTGCCTTTGAACACTTCCAGGGATGGGACCTCAACTACTTCCCTGGGCAACCTGTTCCAGTGCCTTCCTACCTTCAGAGTGAAAAATTTCTTCCTGAGCTGTAACCTAAATCTACCGTCTTCCAGTTTGAAGCCACTACCCCTCATCCTATCACTACATGCC
>VFFE01007524.1:67322-79025 GCA_008921705.1 Burhinus oedicnemus | reverse complement strand
CTTCTCCCAAGTAACAAGCAATAGGACAAGAGGAAATGGCCTCAAGTTGCACCAGGGGAGGTTTAGATTGGATATTAGGAAAAATTTCTTCACTGAAAGGGTTATCAAGCATTGAAACAGGCTGCCCAGGGAAGTGGTGGAATTGCCATCCCTGGAGGTATTTAAAAGACCGGTAGACGTGGTGCTGAGGGACATGGTTTTAGTGGTGGTTTTGGCAGTGTTAGGTTGATGGTTGGACTTGATGATCTTAAAGGTCTCTTCCAACCTAGGTGATTCTATGATTCTACTGTTTCAAGAGAGAGAAATGCTACTTTTTCTTTTAAAAAGGGGAGTGACAGAATGGTTCAGATATGCTTGGATCTTTGTACAGGTCAAGAAGAGCACTAGGAACTTAAGTGTATGGTTCATACCAAATAGTATGCTGAATGTGAGGCTTGCCAACTGCACTATGATGAAGAGTTCGTCATTAGGAAAAGCTGAGGACAGTGGTATAAAACAATGTCTTAGAAAATACACACCTCTGTGCCCCCTCTTCTAAAGTTGGGTTTTTTTCCCATCCTTTCTCAGAAAAGCTAAGGAACTCCTTTTCTGTGGATAATGTCCAGAAAAGGTGGTAATGCCTGTTTTTAAACAATAATTCACTCTGGGAGGAAAAGACACAGGTACAATGCAGTCTTCAATATATGTAAACTTACAAGAACATGTCTTAACTGCAGGACAGGGTATTTTAAATGAGGGAGAACAGTATTCTTCCCATCTTCTTTATTGTGTCTTTGTCTAAAATTTATCTAAACATATTATTCCCACCATAATTCCCTTGCAAAAGTTTTGTTACTGAAATATTCTCTTCATTTTGGAAAGTGAAGACATTGAGATTTTATTTATGATCACCTAACATTTCACACTCAAAATACAAAGCAAAATTATCTTTAATTTCTGCACAGAGTTTTTAAAACAGCAGACTTGTCAGGGAGTGCTTCTTCAAGTGAGTCTGCCTTACTTCCAATTCTAGTCTCTAAATCTCCAAATTTTTGATGCAATAAAATGAAGATAAATAGATTTTCTATTCCAGATTTTCAAATGGAGTTTCTATTTTTAGAAATATGCAGATTATGGAAAAGACAAAATTTTACATACCTTTGAAAATTTTGATTTTTTGAGACAGATTTTTCACAACTGGGACCTGAAAAAAGTAGCTTATAAGAAATAAATAAAGCCACCATCCTTCATCTTTCTACACCTCTTAAATCTCAGTTCGAAACTGAAATACTGAGTGAAATGGTGTCCATCCTCTCATGGTCAGTGCAAAGTGAGAACGTTGTCTCCGCTCCCATGCAACAGCTTGAAAGCAATAGCATGCCAAAAGACTGCATGAAGCCAGTCAGTACCTGTTCAAGAGCACAGGAAAGAGCCAGGTAGGCTGTGATTAGTCAGCAATTGCTCCATTCTGGCATTGTGAAGACACCCTTGTGGCTATCAACTCAGCTACTTAGAGGGTAATCTCTTCTTTGCTTCCTTGAGATGAGTGCTTCTTGTTTCTGTTGTTTAGAGGTTATTCCCAAAGAAGGAAGAAAATTATGGAAAGGACAATACCATTTTTATGCTAAACTCTAGATCAAAATAAAGCTGGTATTAAAGGTAGTCAGCAGGACAGCAGGCATCAGGATTCTACAGAGGCAGGAGCAACCAGTTTCATCATTCACCCTCTTTAGCTGTTCATCACCTCATCTGTCAATGGACTGAACTTTGCTGCAAACAAAGGCTGAGGCAAAATCTTATGAAAAGATTAGGCTCAATGGTTTTTTACCTTTATGTATTTCTCTGCTCTGCCTGTACCAGTAAGGGCACAAGCCTTCATCTTTCACAATTAGGCTGAGGGTGAAGCTCTGGAAGGCACGTGAGTCAGTCATGCTAAGCTCACTTTTGGCATGGAGGTGATATAAATTATAAAGATGATCTACAGAATTTCTTCCATTTTTCTCTGCAGAATTTGGTGCTTTTCACATACTGAGGTTGGAAAAAAGAGTTATTACTTCTGTGCAAAGTGCTCACTGGAAGGGAACCTCTCTCTTAGCATTACCACAATGGTACAATATGATCTTGCCCATGATGTCACCAAAGTGAGCCATACCCTTTCTAAAAAATACAGTCTTCTTGACACTAAAATACTATTCAGTAGAACAACCCTGTGCTGGCAGAAGATGATACACGCTAAGATATCTTCATCTTGAAACTCTGCTTTGAGGGATTGCTGTTATTCTTTATTTAAGCATAAATGTTTTTTGATTCTATTTATACTATTAATGCCAACCAAAAGTTATTTCTTCAGTGGGGCCAAAATATTATGGTCAATGTCTTGAATTTTTAGTATTAAATTTGAGAAAGGAATGGAATGCATTTAACTATACTGAGATCTGCAGTTGAGCTAAATTACTGTTCTGCACAGCTGAAGCTCGTAGGAGAAGATGGCTCAGAGCCATATTTCTGCTCCCCCACTCATGAATTGGCTGGAAACCAAAAAAGCCCCCATGAACTCCCTTGTTACTAGCCTAAGTAGTCCTAGTAGGAGCATTGTACAGGATCAAAATGTGGTGAAGTGGAATATTCCCTGCTTTAACTCAGAGCTGCCTCTATAGCCCTTGGGGATTTGACTACATCCACAGTGAAAGATTCTTCACTGACATCATGGGTCAGCTTTCTGACTGCCTTGTCAGCATGGGCACTGGTTTGGTCTCTATAGCTCACCTATACTACTTGTACACACCAGCTACCACAACTTTTCCCGTTCAAAGTGATGCATGTGGCATATCACTCAGTGAAGCTGAAATGTATGTCATAAGCTGCTTCTTCAGCTACCATGCTAGATCTGTCACGACTTCTGTTAGCATAAGAAGTACACTACAAAGCAGCGCTATTTCTCTCTTGGGTAAACATCACCCACTCATCAACTTTCATCATGTATGGTGTTCTAAGCAATTTAATAACACCAAGTAATAATCTTCTACAGCACCTTTCACCAATAAATCACAGAATTCAACAGTATGAATGGGAAAACTCGGAGGGATTAAATTATATCTCCAAGATCATTGAGTGTAATAGCCAGGAACAAAACTTACATTTACTGAATAAATTCAGTCCACTTTTCTCTGTTAGGCACGCTCTTGCTCTGCTTCTGTTCATTTGTACTTTGATAACTTATTAAGGAGAAAACCCTCTTCTACTCATGAATCACAAACAGAAGCTCATGATTTCAAGACATTTTATAATCTTTTCTCCCCTCAGTAGTGGCATGGCTGGATTTCATTCAGATAGGATGCTGTAATCTCCCCACTTCTGATAACAGAGCAGTTACTTTCACAGAGTTGAATCTCATGATAACTGCGCCAGTTATATTCATCTGTATGGGAAAGAACATCTATTATGCCTGTTACCCTAAATCTTCAAAATAATTTTTTTTCTAACCAAAACCCAGGCTTTGTATAACAGGACATTCAGGGAGGACTCTATTTTGCTATCCTTAATAAATTACCTCATGTCTCTATTCTTAGCAGTGAAACAGGCATCTTTTCTCTTTACAGACACTGTGAAGTCTTCATCGTAAGAATTACCTTTCACAAAGTTACTATGCACTTGCATTGGACAAAACCAGCTCAATTTCAGGTTCTAGAATTGTTTCAGTGACTAACCTGTTACGTGTAGATGTATATATCCGTTGGATGTGCACAAAGACCCTGGCACTTTGTGCTGTTCCCTTCACGTGGCATAGGTTCACAAGCTACATTAAGGCACACTGCTTCTGAAATCTCGCTTCTTTTCAATTTGTTTCCCATCACTGATATTAGGCATACTGTTAATATGGATTCCATTTAACACATTTAAAATAAAAAGACCCAGAAACGGACAACTATAGCAGGTCAGCACCATGAATTTTGCAGAATCTTCGTGCATATGTTCTGCAAAGAAAAATTTCTCTTTCACTTTGTTTTCTGTCTGAGTGCCTTTAACTGTTTGCAGAGAACTCAATTCTGGATCTGTTATTCATGCAAACAGTCCTGTTTTATTCAGACAAGTCTTCATTCATGACTTACATACAGAGGATATTTTTTATATCTCAAGGAGAGATTCTACAGCTTTTATTCCAATGGAACTTCTCTTAAAGTTCATGGGATGGCCCAGGGGAGTAAAGATTTTCTGAATCTTTTCTTCCCTGTGCACTCCAAAACAAGGATCCGAAACCATTCTAGCAAGCTTCCTATTAGTGCAACCTCTATGGCCTTCAGTGAGCATCTAAATAGAAAAGACTTACGGTTTTATTCCCCTTGACTTTTGTTTTTATACCAGGCACTGTGTACTCTCAGGGTGCTATAAACACATACAAAACAACACTGGTTCCACTTAAACTCTGGCAGACAGACTTATACCAGGGTGTTACCATTACAATAAAATTACAAAGCTATTCTGAGACTGATCCAACAGCACCTGTGGCAACACTTCCATTCACTTAACTGTGTTTTGTATCAAGATATAAGGCTATGGGGATACTGGTAATGTAAATGTCTGTACAATCTGGTACCATGGGAGCACAATTCTCTTAAGTTTCCTGGTAACATGAGGTGTCCTCCTTGTCTGGAAAGTAATGCTAGTGAGCTATTGTTTTTCTACTCTCTTGTATTCTTGTTTGAGGAAACACTGAGTATTGTCTTACGGTAGCTTTGGTTTTCCCTTGTCTGTATTTGTTGTCATAATTTCTTTAAGTTCTTTGGGCTAGCTAATTAAGCTAGCACTATGATCATCAGAGGGTAGTTAAGGGAATAAAAAGTGTCTCATGCTGTGTCTATGTTCTTTGTCTTAATGTATTTTTTTAAACTGCCCCACTACTGACACAGTATACTTACCGTATTTGACTGAAAGTTTGAGTAATGCTCGTAGTTGTGGTAGATTTAAAAAAAATAAAAATTTTACTATGAAGTTGTAACATAAGTGATTGGCTCGAATCAATCCGAGTAAGAACCAGAAGGTTTTTGGAATGATTTGGAAGTGGGGCATTTTTACCATTTGTTAAATGTTTTAATTCTTCATCTCTCATTATAGCTGACATTTTTTACATGACACCTGTCGTCATGGCATTCAGAAATCTAGTGAGTATGAAATCATGCTTATTACTGATGCCCCATTGGTTTCAAATGAAGGAAATTTATACCAATTCCTAATTTTCTCTGACACTGTGATAAGTCCAAAAGTGTGATGCTTTGTCCTGTATTCCTTCTGCCACAGAACATTTGTTAACTTCAGGAGAAAGGTAGAGAAATATAGGTTTGAAGGTCCAACTGGGATCATGTGACTTTGCTAAATATAGATGTGAAAACTGACAAGTGAAAGAGCTTCAAAGGTCTTGGCATATTTTGCTTGGTGCACTTCTAAGTCTTAACATCACAAATATGAAAATTAAAAAAATAGAAAATATCTTGGCAGGTGTTATGAATATATCTCTTCTGATTTCCTTACAGTACAAGCACAGCAGGATATGCCTAATCTGCAATTTACATTCTCATTTCACAAATCTGTCACTGGTGGATACTCTGAGGAGAGGAAGCACAGCATTTTAATATTCTTCTAACCCGTATGCAGCATTGGAATGAAACTGTCTTTGTTAAGAAAGCCTTCATAAAATGACATTGCAGCGTATGCAGCATTGCACAAGCAGGAAGACAAAGGCGATTAAACAACAAAAATGTACTAATAGTGAACTGAAATAGAAAAGGAATATTTAAAGAGCTCCTCTCACCTATCCTCCCTGTCTTAAGAGAATTTCCACTGAAAAATGGCTTTGAGAGGAACCGGCTATGCTTGTACATTTCTCCCTGCAATGCTGCCCAGGATCAGTACTATGACAGTTTACAGATGTGCAGCCAGACTTCTTGCTATTTATAGATGCCTCTTCTGCAAACTGTACTCTATGGGGTTGTAATGCAGTAGCAGGCATGTTCTTTGATTTAGTGCTTACATCACATTCATTTAAGAAAATTCTGCTCTTCACCTGGCATGGCAAAGGAGGCATATTTATGAAGGTCAAGCAGAGAGCGCAGTATTAGGAAGAGAAATGTGGAATTCATGAGGGAGCAGGACACCTAGTGGGAGGACTATCTGAAAGGAGGAGACATTTAAAGAATAAAGGAGGGAAGAGTCACGTGCTGACTCACACTGAAGTGGTGCTTTTGTTCTTTATTACGCCTGCAGGGCAACTGAGGAGGAGAGTCAGTGCCGCCAGCGCAAAGCTGTTGAAGTTGGTTGGGGTGCAATGTCCTCAGGGGTCTGTACATGGCTGTGCTGCATGTCGCTTACCCATGTGTTAAGTGTTCAGTCAAGAGCGCTAGGCACAGTCTATTAATAGAAACAGTGAGTTTGGTATACACTTGCACTTTCGCCTGTCTCCTTCTCACATGCTCCCAGAGAAGCTGATATTGCATCCTGCATCTTTCTGCTTTTCCAGATCTGAGACTTCGCACACTGCTGTATCCCTTGAGAAGTCTCAGTGGGGTTAAGACAACCCTAGACAAGTAAACTCAACCCCAATGTTGCTGAGATGGGAAAGGCTGAGGAAACCGAAGGTAATGGGGCGGGGGAGGCGGGGGGGAGGGATTCGGATTTCTTGCAGAAAACCTGAGAGCTCGCAGGGTACCCTCTGCCGGAAGGCAATACAAAGCTATTCTTGGCACAGCTCAGGCCAGCCGGGCGCAAGGGGGAATGCTCCTCCTGCCTTCCATCCCCGCCTCGGGAAGCTCCGGTCGGTAATACCCAGGATGCTGCAGACACAGATATTCCCGAAGTCCCCCAATCACAGCAAAGCCTCCACGGCGTTCTGCTAGGCGAAAAGTACTCAGAGCAGAGCTGGCCAAGGTACTGTGGCAAGAGACCTTCTTTGTCCTTTCAGCCTACTCAAACACACAAATAACTGTCCCCCTTCCTTACCGCCGCACAAACACTCCTCTCCTCCCAGTCCCCCGTACCCCGCACGGAGCTTCACCTCCACCCGGCCCACCCAGCTTCTCGGGGAACCAGCCATAAAGCGGCGGCTTCCGGGAAGCAGCCCGAGCGACAGGAGGGTTCAGCGGGGGGCGAACTTCTCTGCCTAGGGACAACGGGGGCGGGCGCATGCAGCAAATCATGGTAGCAACGGCGGCAGGGGCTCGCCAAAGGAGTGTGAGAAGTTTATCTGCACTTACTGCTGCTTCTGCTAAGGGATCTGTGCTCGGGGCTGGGGGAGCTCGGGCGCCGGGCTCTTCTCGCATCCTTACCTCGGTGCTGTCGGCAGCGTTCTCCGCCATTTTCCTCCTCAGGAGCAGACAGCGGGAGGAGTGTTTCATTCCCATAAGAGCTAGCCAAGGGGTTGGGGCTTGGAGGTTGGTGTTTTGTTTTGTGTTTTCAAAGATCTCCAAACACTGGTGTGCGCCAAAGGACAGGGAGAAAAAAAAAATACGGAAAACGGCAATAAATCAGTCAGCTTTGTCCTTTCTGCGCCGTCCACGGGAATGTTTGTCTCCTCTTAGCATCGGGAGCTCCTCGGGCACTTTCAAGTCCTCTTCTTTCTCCCCTCTTCTCCACCTCCAGCGAGCTCTTGGGATGGGCAGAGAGAGGCGGCACACACTCTTCAGGTTAAACTACAAGGCTGTCGGGCTGTGAGTCCTCCCCTTCAGAGAAAGCAGTCGGGCTAAACAGGAGAGAAGCACCAGCTAAACTGAACTTGGGCGTGCAGTGACCAGCTGGGCATCTTTGTGTCCTGTGGCTGTTCTTCCAGAGGCAGAGGGAGCCAGAGACAAAGCAACAGGACAAGGAAATCATAGCCCTTTATTTTCCTTCTTTGGGCCTCTTTCTTTCTCTCAAGGTCCCAGGAAACTTCCTTTAAAGATGGTCACAGAATTTGCCACTCTCTTCCTATGAATGTCTTCTGAAATAGCAATCCCTCCTCCTCCTCCGTCTCCCTTCCCTTCCCTCTCCCTACACCTTCTGCTCTTGGGCAGAGCTTGCTGCCCCTCTCTGGGAATTGCATTCACGTGTCTTTCGTAGGAAAAAACATTTTATCAAGCTCCCCCCACCCGTCGCCTACACCTCCTCACACACAAGCACGCATTCACACGTACGCACACACACATTTGTCTCCCTTTCACACAACATGCACGATTTCTTTTCTTCCCCATTCTTCCTCTTCTTTTGAATCAGCAACACTTTTCTTTGCAAGGACTCTCGGCAAGGTTCTTAGAGGGCAACCGAAGAAGCCTGCTCCAGCTTCTTTCCTCCGAGTTAAGTAGCAAACCTGCTTTCTTAATATATCTTCTCGTGCGTGTGCTCCCAGCTTCTGTTTTACTTGAAGTTTTTCAGCAGGATCCGCACTCCGTCAGAAAGCCGTGAACTGTAGAAATACAGTCGCGATCCGGATGCAGCTCGTGCCGAGAAAAAAAAGGCGAGGGGGGCGGGGGGGGAGAAGGAAGGGACGGAGGGAGAGGTCTTGCTGGGGAGGGAAGGGGCTAAAGGTGTTTTGAACTTCTTTTTAGCATTTTCCTAATGACATCTTCCTCTGTGGGAGTGCATTGCCACCTTCCCCACACGTTTATCTTGCTTTTACTCCTTCGGGCACTTTCTAGTTCTGAGTTGTCAGCTAGGAGAATTAGGTTTACCTCACTTGTGTTGCTGTGGGTATGGGCGGGAGAGGGGGCGTATTACATAATTAATCCTTCCAACTTTACTTTCCGCAGCTCCATCTCCAGCCCACTGTTCTCACGTTTCTGTTTTGTTTTTATATGGAGGAGGTGAGAAAATAGTGCTGATGTGTGGGTGTGTTGCTCGAAAGATTTCAAGGACCAGAAGAGGATTGCTGCTCTCTGAACAGTTTGAAATAATTTCCTCTGGGGGTGCCAATGGTGACCTGAAGAGGTTTGAAAGATTGCTTTCAATGCATATTTTAAGCACATAGCCAGCTCAGATGCTAGGTCAGTAACAGATTATGATAGATCTGGGGTTTTGAATTTTTGTCCCCTGCAGCCTATTTTAATGTCTTTTAATTTGAGTTTATCCTCAGCTGACCTCTGCAATACTGACATACCATGAAATACTGCCAAAACAACAGTAGGTCTCTGGGCACACAGGAGGCTGAAATATTCCTGGGGTCAGGGAATGGAGATAAAGAATGTGAATTAAAGAGCGGAGAGCAAAATTATTCTTCTACTCCACGGGGATGAGGAGGTGGGGCCAAGAAAATTAAATAAGCAGATTTCTCCCTTTTACTTGAATGACTCTCACAAATTCTTGTTCAGACACAGATCAGTAGGTATGCAATAGATTTCAGGGATTTCTAATAAATCACGTAAAAGTAAGCAATCCAGGGAAGCACAAGGTGTGTGGTATGCTGAAATGTCAAGTGACAATGAGGCTGTGCCATGTAGGGCACAATGGTACCATATGAAAAGGTTTCAGAATATGAGAGTATGTTATAGACACACATGCCTTACAGTTTGAGACTGGAACTCTGTGAGATACTTTGCAGAGCCATTTGATCATTTCATTTTTCACAGGCCTCTGATTTCCTGCTACTCCTTTCAGCTCACATGTATTCTAACACCTCAAGTTCTTTCATTAGCTCCACACCACAGCTAATTTTTTCAATAATCATCCACACGTCCTTTGTTTATAAAGTAGAGTTTTATTTCACACCTTTTAGGCATGATGCTCAAATGATGACAGAAGTAGAAGCAGGCTGTCCCTTCTTTTCTTTGGGATGTTCATAGAGCCCTTGAAGGTCTTAAAACCCTTCAAACATGAAAACCCTTATAGCCATTGCCAATAAAAGCTATTTTAGAGTGTTCCAAAGCTACACTCACAGTCTTGGGCTATGGAACTCTTTCTCATTAAGTACTTCAATTTCTGGGTGGAGGGATAAGGAGAAAAAAAATAATCTGCAAATAAAAATTTAATGTTTCTGCAATCTTTGTCAAAATGTTTTTCTCTGCTATGTTATATCCGGTGGTTAGTGAGTGCATGAAGTTTTAGTCAGCATGCATTTGGGCTAACCTACATAGTTTTTCAGGTGATACACACAGCTAAACTTAGGCTAATTAAATCTTTTAAAATAAACCAGTGTTCTATATAGAGAAAAAGAGTTAGATTTTTCAAAACTACTCTAGGACATATTTTTCAGTTTTCTCTGACAGCTGGGTCTGTATTTCTGGTACAGCTCAATCACTCTTTAGTCAGCTAAATGAGGCATCAGATTTTCAAAAGCACTCAGCAACTGGCAAAACCGGCAGACAGAGATTTAATATATCTTTCCTTCTTCTACTTCAGATACTGCATGACTTGCCCTGGCACCTATTCTTATCCTCCTCCACCTCTTTGTCAACACAGATGATACATGACTGCTCATCCTTGAACGTAGTACTGATGCTTTACAGATACCAGAAAAACCATCCAGTCTCATGGTTTTCAGCATAAGGATGAATGTTTTGGTCCTGAACTCCTTTGGAAATCTGCCAGATGGTTGGTGTCCTCACTCCTCCTTTTATGTTCTATATGTGATTGAGGAAACCACTTTGAAAACACATCATTTACTCTATTCTGCTTTATCCCAAAGGGAAAATTATTTGTCCTTCAGGACTATTTTTAATCAGTCATGGGTAGAAGTTATTCCTTGCAAGAATCCATTAGTAATATCAGTTGAGGCTGACAGCAACATGTTTACACATACAGATGTCGGCGTACACACAGATACTTGGCCAGTCCTTCAGTTTGAATACAGGCCTCAGTGCAAGTTCCTGTTGATACTGAAATTCACAGGAACACTGAACTTGAGGAATATGAACTTTCATACTCTTTAGGGGACAAATTCTGCCCTAAGACAGGGGAATACAAGTTCTGCTGACTCCTGTGGTTACCTAAGGCTGAGAGTTGGCCATTGCAACTGAGCTTGGGAATATATTTCTGATCCCCTGTTTTGTTAGATCTCAAGAAAAAGAGTACCGTCATGAAGAAAATGTCATGGTAGTAAAAGTGCATTTATAACAAAGCTAGGAGATGTCAAAAGCGTCTTCTGAATTTAAATATATAATGTATAAGTACATATGAAGGTCACAAGGTATTACAAATAGAGTGGTGCTGAAGAGAAAATGGAAAGGGAAGCATTTGTTACTTCATATTTCCAGTAATAGCAGCTGTGGTTGAGGCTGCTTTGCTACTTACTGAGTGTGGCAACAATACTGTGCTGGTCCTCAGAATATTCAGACTTATTGCCAGTTTTGTCATTAGCTTGAATGAAATCCAAATGTCTGCAGTTGAGGTGGGATAATCCTGTGCACACTGAGAAGTTGCGTAGCAGTCTTGATGGAAAGCACCTGGTAGGTTACTGGGTGGGGGTAGAGCGAGGTTGAATACAACTCATCATGCTTTCTCACTGCATAAAAAGCAAACTATATAATTGATATAGGGAACTAACTGTCCACTTTGTAATTTCTAAATCGCTTAACAATCCT
Source organism: Burhinus oedicnemus (assembly GCA_008921705.1). Taxonomy (NCBI): domain Eukaryota; kingdom Metazoa; phylum Chordata; class Aves; order Charadriiformes; family Burhinidae; genus Burhinus; species Burhinus oedicnemus. The sequence goes on along the minus strand of VFFE01007524.1, from coordinate 67,509 downwards.
GTTTGTTTCAAACATTCTTTTGGAACTCACTTACCAAAGACTGGTATCTGTCAAGGACTGGCATTTGTCAAGGACTGGTATGTCAGACAAAGGGAGTGAACAACCTGACCTTGCTGCAAGTAAATCGTATAGATAACGGGAGCTGCTAACAGCATCATTATTGTATGCAAGAAGCGACCATCTGGCT
>VFFE01007524.1:35031-46863 GCA_008921705.1 Burhinus oedicnemus | reverse complement strand
TTCTTCTGTTAGAACAGTCTCTCAGGGCAGGCGAGATGCTGTGTGGTGCTGGACTGCTGCATGCTGTATTCAGGTCTTGTAGCTGGTGTATCCAATGCGGCCCATGCCCACGGTCCACGGGTTGAAGATGTCAATCTCAAGGAAGCTGCTGGGCGCCAGCTGCTGGGGTCAGTTCTGGTCCCACCACTGCTGCACTTTATTCGGTTTCATTGAAGTCCTTTTGTCATTAATTTAGGCAATTCTTACCATAATACAATCAATAGTACTTCTAGTAATAACAACATACAATGGCAGTATTATTTAACAATTAACATCATACAATTTGATTCACTGGGTATTCTCGCCCAACATCAGATCCCCATGAGGTACACATCAGACCTCCCCATCCTTCCGCATCACCCACCAAGTGCACACAGGTCCTTGAGCAAAAGCAATCCCGCGGATAGGTTTGCCTTTGCCTGAGGCAGGACTAACCCAGACTGTCTTCCCTAGCATATTCTTCATGTGCACTCCAGGGACTTTATCCCCTTCTACAGTGCGTGGAAGTCTTTACTGGGCAGGGCCAGCTCAATTGGCAGATCCCCTCGTGTTGACTAACCAAGTAGCTTTTGCTAAATGTGTGTCCCAATGTTTGAAAATTGTTTGAAAAACTGTAGGTACTTCTGTCCCTCTTCCCTTTTAATGGCTCCTTAGCCAAGCAAGGCATATTTATAGCTTTCTCCATGTATTCTTTCTCCATATATTAATCCCTCCAAACAGACCCATCACAATTCTTTTCTTTCTCTCCCTTTAAACTCTTCCTTTATGGAAATATCTGTCTCTAAGGTCATGTCTAGAACTGCCCATAGGACAATTCTGTCAGCTCCAGGGACAGAGAGACTACTGCTGTGTGTTATTAAAGTTCAATACCACAGGTCTTTTTTGCTGATATATTCCTTTAAAAATTTGTCTGTTTTTTAATTCTTCACTTTAATATTCCTGAAAATAATACTGTTGAACTTCTTTCTGAATATTTCCAACAAATCACATATGTGCCATTAAAAGTTAAGTTTTCTGAAACCTGTTCATTAACATACAACTAATACTCAATTTAATATCTTCTGGTTTTATTAATATTTTAGAATCATAGAATCACCTAGGTTGGAAGGGACCTTTAAGATCATCAAGTCCAACCATCAACCTAACACTGCCAAAACCACCACTAAAATCATGTCCCTCAGCACCACGTCTACCGGTCTTTTAAATACCTCCAGGGATGGCAATTCCACCACTTCCCTGGGCAGCCTGTTTCAATGCTTGATAACCCTTTCAGTGAAGAAATTTTTCCTAATATCCAATCTAAACCTCCCCTGGTGCAACTTGAGGCCATTTCCTCTTGTCCTATTGCTTGTTACTTGGGAGAAGAGGTGGACCCCCACCTCTCTACAACCTCCTTTCAGGTAGTTGTAGAAAGTGATAAGGTCTCCCCCGAGGCTCCTTTTCTCTAGGCTAAACAACCCCAGTGCCCTCAGCCACTCCTCATAAGACTTGTGCTCTAGGCCCCTCACCAGCTTTGTTGCCCTTCTCTGGACACACTCCAGCACCAAATGTAATGAGGGGCCCAAAACTGAACACAGTATTTGAGGTGGGGCCTCACCAGTGTTGAGTACAGGGAGATGATCACTTCCTTAGTCCTGCTTGCTACACTATTCCTGATACAAGCCAGGATGCTGGTGGCCTTCTTGGCCACTCAGGCACACTGCCGGCTCATATTCAGTCGACTGTCAACCAGTACCCCCAGGTCCTTTTCTGCCAGGCAGCTTTCCAACCACTCTTCCCCAAGCCTGTAGCATTGCCTGGGGTTGTTGTGACCCACGTGCAGGACCTGGCACTTGGCCTTGTTAAACCTCATGCAATTGGCTTCAGCCCATTGATCCAGCCTGTCCAGATCTCTCTGCAGCGCCTTCCTACCCTCAAGCAGGTTGTCACTCCCACCTAACTTGGTGTCATCTGCAAACTTACTGAGGGTGCACTTAATCCTCTCGTCCAGGTTGTTAATAAAGATATTAAACAGAACCAGCCCCAATACCAAGCCCTGGGGAATACCACTTGTGACCGGCCGCCAACTGGATTTAACTCCTTTCACCACAACTCTTAGGGCCCCACCTTCCAGCTAGTTTTTGACCCAGCGAAGAGTCCAAGCCATGAGCAGCCAGTTTCTCCAGGAGAATGCTGTGGGAAATGGTGTCAAAGGCTTTACTGAAGTCCAGGTAGACAACATCCACAACCTTCCCCTCATCCACCAAGCAGGTCACGTTGTCATAGAAGGAGATCAGGTTAGTCAAGCAGGATCTGCCTTTCATGAACCCATGCTGGCTGGGCCTGATCACCTGGTTGTCCTGCATGTGCCACATAGTGGCACTCAGGATGGTCTGCTCCATAATCTTACCTGGCACTGTAAGACTGACAGGTCTGTAGTTCCCTGGATCTTCCTTCCAGCCCTTCATGTGCATGGGCGTCACATTTGCTAACCTCCAGTCAACTGGGACCTCCCCGGTTAGCCAGGAAAATATAATATTTAATACAAATATAATAATATTTTGCAACACCTCATAAAATAGACTTACTTTTGAATTTGACCAAATCTATTAACCCCTTTCCTACAAACATAATCAAGGATAATGAGGAATATAACCACAGTAATGAAAACTAAGCAATTCTGAGACTCCTTAGTGAATCTTTACTTATCATGTTTCATTACAGAGCCTCTTATGTTTCCTTCCCACACCATTACAGTACTTCCTTTTTATATCTTACTCTCCATTTGAATGGAGATTTGCTTCTTAAATAAAAACAGTGCAGAAAAATCTGCCCCAAAAGGGAAATACAGACATGGCAGAGAAAAATTCTAGACTATAAAAACTGTACTGCTAATGATAAAGTTTTGGCAACTGATGCTAGTCCAATGAGCTGGGAAGCTATAAATGAAATTTCTCTCAATGTCTATGCTTTCATGGGAGTGAGAACCACATCAGTGGTTCCTCTTCTCAGATCTTTGAACCTTGTAACTTGTAGATCTGACTTTATGATTTCAACAGAGGAAGTTTAGCCAATACTCTATTGCTGTCTGTTAGGTGCTAAGGAGAGCTTTTTCTTCCCACAGTCTGAATACCTGCTTTGCAGTGCACTTGGAAGGGTCTCACTTGGACACATGGAATGCTCTAGGTTGGAGAAAGCCCACTCCCTTCCTCTTTTTTCATGGAAAAAAGAAAATGTAAAGAAAGTAGTGATATTTTACTTACCTGTCAGAAATCATCACTCACTCCAGGTGAGTGAGCAAACAGGAATTTTAGAGAAGCAATTAATATGCAGTTCTACTGTAGAAATGGCTATCTAAAAATGGTTCTTATGCAGCATATTCTTCTTGAGGATGTTGCAGGAAAGAATGGGACTGTGATGCATAAGGCACAGATACAAAATACAAAGCACACAGGAGACTATAAGATTCTCAACTCCTGAGACCCCTCAAGACTCTCTATCAGAAAGAATCATTAATGCCTTGGGCTATTTTAAACCCAACTAAACCCCAATATAACTTCAGCATTATTGTAAATTTGCATCTTTGATTTCAAGGTGAAATTTGAATTATTGGTTCTGAAAGAAAAAAACAGGCCAACCCACCACAACTCAGTTTTTCATCTAAGCAAATATGCTAAAGAATATTTGAGACAAGGCATTTTTTTCTGGAGAGAATCATACTTTGTGTGAGGATTGTGAATACGAACATAGTTTGCACATCACTTTCAATGGGATGACTTCTACAGCTGGTTAATGAACACAACCTTGTTTTTGCAGATGCAACTTATGTTTTTTTTCAAGAGTACAAGTTTTCATCGGATCATTCCATAAGAGAAAGCACATGACCCCAAAGGAATAGCAATTCATTAACACAGCAAATGAGCTATCCAAATTAGACACACACTTATTCGTCATACATAAGTAAATCCCAGAAAAATTTCAAAGCACTTTGTGAGTTCCTACTCCAAGTATACATTTCTTTGCTTTCGAAACCACTGATCACACCTTTATTTGTCTGAGTTCAGTTTAAAGACTAGAAGTGCAATCCACAGTATTAAACACCCAGCTGTCCTGGTTTGAGGTAAAACAGGACCAATTTTGTTCAATAACTTTTCTTTTTAGCTAGGCCTCTTCTAACTGCTGAAATTAACAACATGTTTTGCAGAAAACTGTTCGCTCTCAGAGTGATAAGACCCATGTTTATAGCTGAGGCCAAGGAACGGTATGCAGAGAGGCTCTTGCTTATACTTATTGCTATAACAACCAAGGCCAGCCAAATTTGTTACTTGCCCCGTTGGAGGGTCGGAAGCGGAAAAGCGTAGAGGGGTCACACCTGCGGGGAGGAGTGGACAGGACAGGTGACCCAAAACTGACCAACAAGGGTATTCCATCCCATCTGCCTCATGCTCAGTATAAAAGCTGAGGGATCAAAGGGTCAGCTCTCTTTCTTCAATGGCCGGCGTCCTGGGAGGACTCTGTCTCTGCGTCTGCCTTTGATCCCGATCCTGAATCCAGATCCGGAATCCAGTTCCCGTCCGTCACCGAGTCCAGTCTGGGACTTCCCCAGCACCTGCTGGTGACGTGATTGTCATCCTGGGAGCTTGATACGGTTTTGTATATATTTCATTATTTTTCTTTTTATTATTTTATTATCAATATTTCATTAAAGTAGTTTAGATCCTTCTAAACTCTTAAGTCTCTTTTTCTCTCTCTTTCTTGCCTCCCAAGCGGAGCAGGAGAGAGAGAGCATCTGTCGTTCCACTGGATTGGGCCAATTTGGCCCAAACCACGACACCAGCAAATAATAAAATTAATTAACCTACATGCCATAAAAATCATCAGCTAAGGAAAAGGAGAAGCTAGACTAAGCGATAATAGATTAGGTTACTTTTTCAAGTACTGCAAAACTACACAATGCAAAGAGATACCCAGTGACAATTTAAGAATAAGAACCTGGGTCTTCATAAACTTGCTAAAGGAATAGCATTACCCAGCTTCCTTCTGTCCTTGCTGTTAGAAACTTTTCATTCAACCACTGAATAAAAAGAAGACAACACATGCCTGTTTTTCAGATTCCAGTTCACAGTATGATATTTTAGACCAAACCACTTTTCTTGGCAGTGTATGCTAAGCTACAAAGTTTTCCACTGGAGTGGTTAATATGAAGGCTTGTGTTCTCTTTCATCACCCTTACTCCCATGACAGATGCTAGTAGGGCAGCCTCCAAGAGGGAGAGTTACAGACAGAAATCTCTTGAACTGACAGAGCGAGAGTCAGCAGATTCTTCTGTCGGAGGCCTTAAGGCTCCACAAAAGCTGTTTTCCAGAGTTTTTCATTTTATATAATGCCAAGTTCAGTACATCTTCGAAAAAGGTAGCCTTTTCATATACATTTACTCCTTTGCTTTAAAAAGCCTAATCCCAGGATATACTGTCAGTCATAAATCAAAGCACTTTGTTACCTGGAGAACTAATATTGTTAGTAACTCTTTGTGACTCCAAATGTGTAGGCATTAACTAATGTGAATCTGAGAAACCTTTTTCTTTGAGAAAACAAAGTTATCAATTGAAAATCACTTTCCCTGGGAAAATATGTTGGGACGGGCTCTCTTTTTAATAAAAACAACTTTTGCTGTTGACTATGTGTGCATCTCTGAAAAACGTAACTGTCTTAATGGTAAAAACCTAAACCATAATAGCCGTAAATTAAATGTTAGAATTCTGTCAGGAAAAAAAAAAGACTTGAGATTATATAATCCAAATGATGTTTGGCTTTCAATGCCATTAGAAAAAAATATTTTCTCTTCAGGTGTAACTAAAGAAATTAAACTTTGATCATAATTTTTCCAGATTTACTCTGAGAATTTGCCCCTAAGCATAAACTCTGAAATTAAATAGTTCTTCACGAGCATTATGTTCTGCTTATGAATGTTTTAAAATGAGATAGAGCTTCTCACACCTTCGTAAAAATCCATCAGAGCCACTGATGATCAGATTCTGTGTAGAATACATCAACTGACAATGCACTATTCATGTGTCTCACTGTCTTCTGTTCAGGTTTCTCCTGTTCCCATCAATCTATTGGCAACTAGTTGCCTTTGGATTGCCTTTGGCATCTAGTTCTGTATCCTCTAGACACAGAAAGAACAGTCACTTAATTTGAGTTGGTTCATCTAGGGCTGCTTAATGTTTGATTTATCCAAAATGGAAAAATGACAGATGTTGTTAAAAAAAACACAACCTCAAAACAAACCTAGTTTTTCTTTTCCATTAGATTAGGCATGGTAATCCAAATCAATGTATTTCTATTCTGTAACTATGGCTAATAGTTATCTTTCTTACTAAAGGAATAGTTATCTTTCTTACTTCCTTTTCAGTGCAGGTAATTTCATAAATTACTTTATTCTTATATAGTCAACATTCCTACAGCAGCTTCACTCAAGCATAAAATCAATTAAAATCCTTTCTTTGAATTTTGAGTTAAATTCTATTTCTTTTCAAAATGCTGCTTAATGTATATGATGAATAAAAAAGTTTTTCACCTGCCACACTGGAAATTCACCATTTCTAAAGACAGTAAAAATGACAAAAGTAACAATGTGATCTAAGTGTTTTAACAATCATGTTTTAATACATGATTGCTTTAGCAAATTTACAGAGACAATGTGTCTTCTTCACTAGTGAAAGATTGTATTATATAAACCAAGGAAGATACCATCTTTATAAAAGAAAATAGCTCAACAGTATAAAGTGAACAATAAGATCATGTGAGTCAAGGTTTCCTTCTTCCAGGTATTTTGGACACGTCCAAAATGAGTTGTTTCATTTATCTGGATTTAATTTATTCAACTCCGCAAAACATGATGAAACAGTCTTCTCTTACAGAACTCACTAAGGTATTTCCAAAGGCAATTTATGTAAGCCTATTTATGCTAATGTTGCAATTCTTACATGAAGTAGATTTGACCATTTGTAGCTGTGGATCAGCAGCAATGCTAGATAGAAAAACCGTGTTACAATTGGTTGAACCTGTTTAAAATTAAGAATTGCTTTAATCTTTCTTTGAGAAGCTGGAAAAATGTCAATAAACTTCCACTTGATAAATCTGTGGGAACACAAATTCTGAGCTGGAATCCTGTGCACAGGAGCACAGGCTACATTTAAATTTAAGACTTATCTAAGTTTCAAACAGTAATCATTCACAGGGTAAAAGCAGATAAAAATCCATTTGCATGTTTTCAGAAATTGCATATTGCTTTATTTACAAGAACACAATTTATTACCTCAGTGGCAAACTTGGCAGTCCCTACTCCCTACTTAAGTCACGTGCTTAAGTGCAGAATGATTCCACATGGTGACAGGACTAAATCTTGATTAGTTATCAGAAAGGTCTTGGATGAAATAGACTGAGATTAAACAGAATTATCTTGAGAGAGCCCTGACAGAATAGAAACAAGACACTTTTGCAGGAAGGAAGTAGGAAAGTCTGCACAGCTGCTTCCTTCTTTACTATTGAATGATTTTCAGCCTCCAGTGCTGTCAGGCCAGTACATGACACAAGTCCTAAAATCCACTTAAACCAGCCACCTGATTTTGATATAAGCATGCTTTTGCTTGACTTGCCAAGAGTTCTGAAGGAGCCTCATAATTAAGAGGCACAACTAATTTGAGATATAAAGCCTCCTATGCTTTTTTGACACCTGCTTTGTAAAGTGTCTCTCACTAAGGAAAATCCAGCAGAAGCATTTTGTTCATTGTCACTTCCATTTTAACAGCCTTGCAATCCACTAAAATGTAATTTTTTTCATTAAAGGCTGTTGTGGTTTCAGTTGGGATAGAGTAAATTTTCTTACTAGCAGCTGGTGTAGTGCTGTGTTTTGGATTTGAGATTAGTGTTGGTAAAACACTGATGTTTTTAGTTGTTCCTAGGTGGTCAAGGCCTTTTCTGCTCCTCATACCGCCCTGCCAACGAGCAGGTGGGGTGCACAAAAAGTTGGGAGGGGATACAGCCAGGGCAGCTGACTACAACTGACAAAAGGGATATTCCATACGATGTGATATCACGCTCAGTATATAAATCTGGGGGAAGAAAAAGGAAGGGGGGACATTTGGAGTTATGGCATTTGTCTTCCCAAGTAACTGATATGTGTGATGGAGTCCTGCTTTCCTGGAGATGAATGAACACCTGCCTGCCAATGGGAAGCAGTGAATGAATTCCTTGTTTTGCTTTGCTTGTGTGCATGGCTTTTGCTTTACCTATTAAACTGTCTTTATGACAAACCATGAGTGTTTTCTCACTTCTACTCTTCCGATTCTCTCCCTCATCCCAATTGGGGGAGTGAGCAAGCAGCTGCATGGTCCTAGTTGCCGGCTGGGGTTAAACCATGGCAAAGGCACATAGTCTTCTTTTCAACTCCTCTCCATACTCTGCACTTCCAATAAATGTGTTGGGATAATCATTGGCTTTGTATGGCAATCCTTTTTGTACACTGCATTACACATATTAGCTATAGATTTTATCTTGGCATTTAGCATTCCTACATTGTTCATCAGTTCTTTTTCTTTTGCAATGCATCAAGTGACAGGGTTACTGTCATATGCATGTTTGATATGAGCATGAGGACAGGAAAGAAAATGAGGCTAAGGACCCCAGTTTTTCTTTTGATAGTTTTTGTTAGGAATTTGAAAGTATCATCAAGAAGCGAGGAACTGTTTAACTGAAGAACACTCTACTTTGAGAAGCCTCTGATGTTATCTTCATTAGTTGAGTCTCTTCCACATATTTGGAGGGCGGGGAGGGGTGTTGTTTTTTGTTTCTTTTTTGGTTTTGTTTGTTTGTTTGTTTTTTGTTTCTTTTTATATTTTCACCTTTGATGCAATTAGGAATTCTGAAGCCATTATCTTTTGAAATTTCTTTTTGAGATGCACGAAAATTTTTCCCCCAAGGGTAATAAGAGTCAAGAATCTTCTGCTTTAAGGACACTCTTCAATATCTAGGAACAAAAAGTGCTAGAAAGATGTTAACATATTGATATCCAGAAGTAAAACCATCCAATCAAAGTGCTGTGCCAATGATCCTAGTTAGAAAATATCTAAGTCCTTCATTTAGCACTTCTATTTGTAAATTCTTAAGCATTTGGTCTTAAACACTCATTAATTAACACAAACTTGTGTAATCATGCATAACTAATAATCCTAAAAAGTTACAGACTGGCATATCTAACTTGGCTTTTGTAATGCACTAGAATTTTCATGCTTATCAAAAGGGATAGACAGAATACCACTGATCTTTTAGGTCTCAGTGCCTTTGAACGAAGCTCTTTGTGAGCTGTCTTGAAAGTTTCTGGGAAGTGTCTCATCTTATGCAATCCTTGCTGAAGTTTATGCATCAAACCCCAAAGTCTTCCATCTTCCTGTAATTCCATAAAGCTCTAGGAAGTCAGTATTTTTTAAAAAGAACTTTCTCCAAATATGTCTTTTTTTTTTTTCCTTCAGCAACTTATTCCCTTTTTGCCTTTAGATTTTCACTTGGATATTGAGATGGTTATTCACATTTGAGTTGCCATAAATCATACTTCTGGTAAGCAAAAAATCATGTCAAACCAATATAATTACTATTATTTTATATTACTTACTGACTTTTTCTTATTTTAAATAGTGTCCTGCGTTTCTTTCTTTCCATGTTTTCTTTAGTGAAAATATAAAAGCAAGACTAATTAAAGGAAGTAATGGTCACAGTTTTTGTCTTTTCAGAGTGCCTTGAGCTGAATAAGTACTTTGGGGTCTGGCCAATGGGAACTGGTGAGTGCTCTATTTTTCCTAAAGTAAAATCACAGGTTTTACACTAATTGATTTCAAAGATTTTTACCAAAGGTCTGGAGGCAAAATTCTCTTGTTATTGACAGAATTTATACTGGATCGAGTTACGTTTCACAAAAAGAGCATTGCAATGAAGTACAAAAGAAAAGTATTTTTTGAACTTAATTTTTTGGACTGACAATATGAGCGAGGCATGAGAGGCAGAACTTTAAACTCTAGCTCTTGAGAAATAGGACTCATACTGATGTGGTAAGATTTCAAATAAATAACATACAAAAGATCTATGAAATATTTCTACAGTGTCTGACTAGCAATTGTATTTAATATGTCATAACCTTTATGATTCACTATCCAAAGTTTTTTAGAAACAACTAAAATTGGACTGCTGATGTTATTTGATGTGGACTACGTTGGTAGACACTCCAGTGTGAAAGTGATCTCACAAAGACAAAGTTAATGAATGTTCAGAGGATCCCCAAAATTCTATTCTGCAAATCCCCACTCCTCTCAGAAGGTGTAACAGATTGGTGGTACTTCCAGTCACCCTGTATAGCTTATAGATTTTTTTTTTGTGCTTGTAAAAATCTCTGAAAATGCTAGGCTAAAACAAATTGGTTTTGTGACACCCTGGATGGATTTCTTCCCCACGGCACGCTACTGAAATTCCATCCATAGAGAACAATTCCTTCTTTTTGGTCTATCAAACTATTACATATTTTCTTATCAGAAAACAGCTATATTCCTGAAGGATTTTCACAAGGGAACTTCTTAATGTACATTTAGATAAAAGCAAAGCCATACAGGTGGCGTAGTAGACAGTACCAAGTGGAAGCTGCCTGGAGGCTCCTCTGTTACAATGGGCGGTCTGAGTTTATCTTGCGTCCAAGGAATTTGCGCAGCACAACAAAAGCCTGAAGGCCACACGATATGCGCAGCACAGCACAGCACAAACCTAGGCCTGTTCACTAATTCCTCAATGTATAACAGTCTCCTGGTCAGGATCATTACAGCAGGTAAGTACAATTTTTTTCTGAGTCATGAATAAAAACAGATGATTAGACATACGTTTACTGAGGCTATCTGCTACATAAGTTTACGTCTCTGCAATTACAAATACTTTTCAGATAGCTGAAATGAACATAATCACATTTTGCTTACATTTCCCCCTTGTCTTTACTTTTCATAACACTTCAATGAATGTATGTCCTTTCATTCTAAAAGTTACCTCTGTTCTAACATCTGGCTATTCAACCAAAGTCAAGCACTAGTCATTATACAAGTGATTATACTTGAGCAAGAGAAATTTGTTCCTTCTTCAAAGGCTAAAGTTTTCTCAGAGATAAATTGTCTGATTTGCATGTACACTAAGTTCCCTTTAGAAAGCTTTGATTGTGAAAGAGTCGTTACAACAACTGTAGATAGAAGAGATTTTTTTTTGAACTGTACAAAAAGGAAAATGGATGGGAATCAAAAGATGGCTCTTACTCTTCACAGGCCTGATGAGTAAGAAAAAAATTGAAAAGGGGAAAAAGAAAGGGAGTAAAGCAAAAGCTGCACGCACAAGCAAAGCAAAAAAGGCATTCATTCACTGCTTCCCATCGGCAGGCAGATATTTTGCCATTTCCAGGAAAGCAGCGTAACTTCATCACACATAACTGTTATTTGGGGAGACAAGTACAATAACTCTGAACCTCCCCCCTTCCTCCTCTTTCCCCCAGCTTTTGTTGCTGGTCATGACGTCATATGGCATGGAACATCCCTTTGATCAGATGGCGTCAGCTGTCCTGGCTGTGTCTTCTCCCAACTTTTTGCACATCCCCAGCCTATTTGCTGGCAGGGCCATCTGAGAAACAGAAAAGGCCTTGATGCCGTGTAAGCACTGTTCAGCAAAAATGAAAACTTCGGTGTACTATCGACACTGTGTTTGATCACACATCCAAAGCATAGCAGCATGTGA
>VFFE01007524.1:6455-32858 GCA_008921705.1 Burhinus oedicnemus | reverse complement strand
ACCGCATCCTGGGCTGCATCAAAAGAAGTGTGACCAGCAGTTCAAGGGAGATGATTCTGCCCCTCTACTCTGGTCTTGTGAGACCCCACCTGGAGCACTGTGCCCAGCTCTGGGGCCCCCAACATAAGAAGGACATGGACCTGTTGAAGCGAGTCCAGAGGAGGGCCACAAAGATGATCAGAGGGTGAGAGCACCTCTGCTATGCAGACAGGCTGAGAGCTTTGGGGTTGTTCAGCCTGGAGAAGAGAAGGCTCCGGGGAGACCTTACAGCACTTTTCCAGTATCTGAAGGGGGCCTGCAAGAAAGCCGGAGAGGGACTTTTTACAAGGGCATGTAGTGATAGGATGAGGGGTAGTGGCTTCAAACTGGAAGACGGTAGATTTAGGTTACAGCTCAGGAAGAAATTTTTCACTCTGAAGGTAGTGAGGCACAGGTTGCCCAGGGAAGTAGTTGAGGCCCCATCCCAGGAAGTGTTCAAGGCCAGGCTGGATGGGACTTTGAGCAGCCTGGTCTAGTGGGAGGTGTCCTTGCCCATGGCAAGGGTGGGTGGAACTAGATGAACTTTAAGGTCCCTTCCAACCTAAACCATTCTATGATTCTATGATATCTCTGAAGGCTGTTGAAGAGAAGTTGTGGATCCCTCATTGTTGGAAGTGTTCAAAGTCAGGTTAGATGGGACTTTGAACACCTGATCTAGTGAAAGATGTCCCTACCCATGGCAGGGTGGTTGGACTGTGTGATATTTGAAGGTCCTTTCCAACCCAAACCATTCTATGATTCTAGGATTCTCAGGCCAGCCTTTATGAACTCCAGTTCAAAGCAAAGTTACATCCAGCTATGAAGTTAAATCAGCTTGCTCAGGTCCTTATACACACAAATTCTTAGAATCTCCAGGAAGTCCACAATGTTTTGGGGTATTTGACTACTCTCACAATGAAGATTTCCTGCCATCTCATCAGAGTTCCTCATGTTCCAGCTAATGTCTCATGCACCTGTAAGAAAAGTCTGCTTCCAACTTCTCTGTACCCCCCCGTTATGGCACATAAGTGCCATAACATGTCCTTTGAGACTTCTCATCTTAAGACTGAAAAAATCTAACTCTCTCAGGCTCTCTCTGTATACCAGAACCTTCAGTCTGCCGACCATTTCAGAGGCCCACCATTGGACTTGCTCCAATGTGTCAATGACTCTTGCCATGTGGAGCCCCAAACTGAACACAGTACTCCAGATGTGGTCACACAACTGTGGAATAGAGAGGAATAAACACTTCCCTTGGCCTGCTGGCTACATCGTTGCTAACACAGCCAAACTACATTGTTGGTCACCTTCTACACATGAAGAATTGCAAATTGCAGAATCCCCAATGTCCTCGTTTGAGGTAAAACAGAACCAATTTTCTATTCAGTAATTTTACTTTGCTGCTAAGCCTCTTCTAACTATCAGAACTCTCTGAAATTAACAGCATATTATTGAGACACTTTTCGCTCTCAGAGTGATAAGACCTGTGTTTATAGTTCATGCCAAGGAATGGTATGCAGAGAGGCTCTTGCTTGTACTTATTGCTGTAACAACCAAGGTCAGCTAACTTCATTATTTGCCCCATTGGAGGGTTGGAAGCGGAAAAGCATAAAGAGGTCACACCTGCAGGGAGGAGCAGACAGGACAGGTGACCCAACACTGACCAACAGAGTACTTCATCCCATCTGTATTATGCTTACTACAAAAGCTGAGGGATAAAAGGGTTTCTTTCTTCAATGGCTGGCAAGGCAAGGCTTGTCTTGCCTTTCATCCCGATTCGTGTGTTCCTGAATCCAGTTCCCATCCATCACTGAGTCCAGTCTGGCACTTTCCCAGTGCCTGCCAGTGACATGATTATCATCCTGGGAGCTTGATACACTTTTATATATATTTCATTATTTTCTTTTTATTTTATTAATATTCCATTAAAGCAGTTTAGTTCCTTCTAAACTTGTAAGTCTCTTTCTCTCTCCCTCCTCTCCTTGGAGACAGAGGTCAGAGAGAGTATCTGTCGTTCATTTCCGTGGCCAGTCCGGCCTAAACCACGACATCCAAGGTCACCAGCTCATTTTTTGCAAAGCTGCATCCTATACTGTCCATTTCCAGCATGTATTGCTGCACAGGATTCTTCAGTCACAGATGGAAGACTTTACATGTGCCTTAATGAGGCTTGTATCATTTCTCCAGTCTGCTGAGGTCCCTCCAAATAGCACTTCTACCTACCATCATAATATATAGGGATATAATCTATGTCTAGAGCACAGGAAACAGCAGCAATTTCTTCCAATCCTTTCTGCTCATCCTCTTTCAGTCAGGTGAAGTAGCTGTTCCACTGAAGAGATCCATGTTAGATTCCAGTATTACAATTCTATTAGTACATAGAATAACAAGAATAAGATGCTGTTACTAAAATCAAAAACTCTGCTAAAATAAGAAACTCTAGATCCTAATTGATAGCCTAGGTCATGTGAATACTGCAACTTTTTGCATCTTCTAGTAAATCTTACTTGAGCTCAGAAATTTCCCATGAACCTGTTTGGATTTCAATGGAAAACAAAAAAATTCCTTGCTTCAAATACAGAGCTCTCCTGCTTTTTCTAGAACAGTCCTTCTAACAAACAAAATTTTAGAGCTGAGTAAGTTCATCCTTGTAGCAGCTAGAGCACCTAGAAAAGCTGAATATTTGATATGTAAATTAAAGAGTAAAGACTGTTTATCCCTTCTAATCTAATTCTTTCATTTAGAGAAAATGAAATAAAGCTTCTCAATGTTCAAAATATAGTACATAAGTATGGGAATATTTTTTTTCTTCAGAATTCACTCCTGAAATGCAAAGGTAATGTCAATTAAGGGTGATTCCTGAGAACCAGAAGAAAGTAAAAGTCACTATTATCTTCAAGAAGAGAACTACAGGCTGCTCAATGGTAACTAAGGGATGGTCCCTGATAGCTGAATATTAAAGATATGCTAGGTTAATAATTTTAGGAGTAAGAAAATCTTTGGCTGCTCCTTCTAATTTTATTTAACATCAGAAAAGATGTTATTTAAAAACTAAAGAACAACATCACAAGGCTAAGGGAAAGTATATAAACAATACACATAAATGTATAAATCCACATCCAGGCACCAGTCAGGATGAAATATGGCCAGAAGGAATGAAGAAGGAAAGACAATACATAATTTGAAAGAAGCTTGGAATACAGTAACTGCAAGAAAAGAAATGTTGCTACCTTACCAAAGTGGATTGCATGTCCACTAGTGTCCAGTTTCTGGAGTCAATTAAATGACTCTCTCAGCAATTACTTCAGTTTAATTCTGTGGCGTTTGACTTTGATGGAGGACCTTATGAAACATTAAAATTTTCAAAGGCATGGCCTTCATGTAGTTTCCATGTGTGGTTTGCAAATCAAGAGAAAGCAAAGTGGTCTGCACTACCTCATGTAGATTAGTTAGCAGGTCAGCTTTTTCAGTGCTAGAGCAATAAAAAAGCCCAAAAATACAACCCAAACATCAAAAAATTTGAAAAAAAAATTGAAAATTAAGTCAATTCCATATTTTGCAGTGCAATAGGATCCAAGTTGCACATCCAAGCATAGTTACATTTAATACGGTGTATGACAGTAGTCAAAACTGCATTTGTTTGGCAAAAATCTATTTGATCAGAATGAATGAAGCACCAGCCAAGACAATGAGAATTTGGCAGAGAGCATGATGCTCATCTGCATGCATCTGCCAGTCAGATCAAGACAAATAGCAAGGAAATTGGCCATAATTAGCAAATGATGTTCCAGTCACTGTGTCAAGGAGAAGGAGACTTGCTGGCAAACTGTATCTAAAGAAAGGCAGCAGTTCTCGTAATATCTGTAAGGCAATGTCTGACACTTCTATCCTTACAAATTGTCTAATTGCATCATCAGGCCAAAGAAGTAGATAAACTTCACTGCAGATGAAAATAAGATTTAGATTAGCTTCCACTTTAGTTATGGGGAAACTGGCATTTCCCCACAGAATTGTCAAAAGTGGTCAAAAATAGTACTAGTACTAAAAGATGTTATCAACTTTCTTATCTCTTTGTTACACTCAAAATACAGTACTTTAATACTTGTCCAATACTTTACAGCTAAGTCTGAGAACTTCCTGTGATAAATGGAACACATTGTTCTGAGACTATCAGGTAATATGATACTGTCTCCACTTCCTTATTCTTATTTATATATGCATCTAAGTTCTTTTTCCTATAATTTCTTCCTGTCAAAACAGGAAATCGCATATCACAATAAAGAGCATGAAATAAAAAAAGACGTGCACCTATATTCAGGGTAATCCTGATATTTTATTGGACAATTTAAGATTTATTCTGGCCTGGAGAAATCAGAATCTGGATTTTCATTGTTTCCTCACTATATTTCCTCCAAGTCCCCATTCTTGTAGTAGCAACAAAGGTGTTAAAAAATTGGAAAAGGAGAGGAAATGTAAATGATCAAAATTTGAGAAAAGTTCTATCTACTAGATAATCTCTCTTTTACAGATAAACACAGAAAATATAATCAGCTTTAAAAAAGGAAGGGGCAAGGGCAGATGATAGTGATGGTCTTTGTCAATGTTTTAAGAATAAAGACACATTTTCATGATGCTGACCAAGACACTTAGAGACGTTCCACATGCTCTGTTTTCTTCTCTGGTGTTGTCCCTATGCTTGATCAAATGGTACCTATTGATATTGCAGTATTACTGCCAGTTATTCTTACCACACAAAGTCCTATTAAAATCATCAGAAGTATTCTAAGTATTTCAGTGAGAATTTGAGCAGTAAGTTTAACAGAGTTCAACTACTACTAGTTGAACTAGTAGTACTACACTTGTTTTTTTCACCATATTATTTTTTAAGAAGCAGCAATAGCTGTATCAGCCAAACTTGATAGCGGATACTTGATACTTTTGACTAAGCATGTTAGAACAAAGGAGCAGTCATCAAAGTAATAAAATACTGTTCAAAGTAGGCTGTGACCTTATGGTAAACCAGAAAACACTTACAATGACTGGAGCTCCAAAAAGGAGACCTGACAGAATACAAAGCATCTAACAGAACAGAATCATACTGTGAAAAGAAAATGAAGACCAAAATCGCAGTGTCCAGAACCATAAGCACTTAAATGATCTTTCCAAACTGTGCATACTAATAAATACGTAGACAACTGTACACATGACACATATGTGTAAAATATATGAGCATGGTTTTGAGTGTTGGCTATAAAATTACTTGTTAACATATGAAAGATCAAATACCTTTCTAGAAGGACTGACTTGCAGGTGCTAAATTTGCAGAATGTTCTCTGTGTAGTTCATACCCATTTCTGAAACCAGAAATACAGCACAGAATAATTAAAACTAAATAAGAAACAAGTAATTCCATTTACAATTTTTATTTCACAGGGACTTTACTTCTCTTTGCCTACACAGAGCTATTTTAAAATGTATTTAAATTTAAATTTTCCCTCCACAGAAATGTAGTTGCCTTTAAGGAGACAGAAGTATAGATGTACTAATCACAGTAATGGCATTTGTGTATTGTCTATTCACACAGACACGTCCTCATGCACATTTCTTAGAAGCTTAGACAAATTTTGATCTTATTTTGAAAATGGAAACTTGCTGAAAACAATCAGACTCAAAGAACTCTTCACTAGTGATCTGTTCTCAGTCTAAAAGTATACTGCATTGGCCTATATTTGGTGCAGTTTTAGTCAACATTTTATTTTGAAATACAAAATGCATTGGCAGAGTGGCACTGCACTTCTTCTTAGGAAGTGGATATACACATTTTAGAGTTAGACTCTGAATTCAAAATGATCTTGCAAAATTGTACTCATCAAGAAAATACAATTCCACAAAAGACAAGGAAAATTTATTTACAGCTCAGAGGAAGAAGTAAATCTAAAAACCGAGTGGAAAGTAGCCAGTTACAGTGCAATGCTTTACAAGCTAAACTTGAGTCATTTATTTGACTCTTGCCCCAAAAAAAAAAAAAAAGGCAAAATCATTCCAGAATGCAATACCGTCTGGATTATAAGGAAAAACAGGAATTCATTTTTCAGCTGATCTGATATTGCAGCCCTGGTGTAACCATTTTTGGTCATCAGACTTCAAAAAAATAGTAACTCAAACAAAGTTCAAAGATAAACTATAAAAGTGACCAAAAGTTTGAGAAAATCTGTCCTAAAAAGGAAGACCAAAGGAATTTGGATTGTTTCATGTGGTAAAGACAAAACTAAGGAAAAATGTTATAAGTGTTCCCTTACATAAAAAAATATTTCACTGAAGATAGTGGTTAGTTGACATAACATCTACTGGACAAGAAAAGGTGTTTGGAATTATTTCTGGAGGTCTCTAGCCCAACAATCCCAGTTGAAGCAGGACTAGTGCCAACATGACATCAGGTTAACAGTGCCCTTTTGACACTTAACTATTCACTGTCGTCACTTGAAAAGCTCAATGGAAGGAAATGTCACCATTTTTCTGGGTCACCCATTCCAGACCTGTACTAACCTCCTGATGAAAGTATTCTTCCTAATGTTTAATCTCAATTTCCCCAGCCACAGTGTTTTTGGCTGTTGCCTCTTGTCATCTGAGAAAAGAAATCTGGTGTCATCACCTTTGTTAATCTCATCCCGGTTCTTATGGGCTGCCACATACTGTTTTTCTATCTTCTCTTTGCTAGACTAAATATCAGCTCCCCTTTGTAGATCACGTGCTCTAGGCCGCACACCGTTGTTGCAGCCCTCTGCTGGACCCTTTTCAAGTTTATCCACATCCTTCTTTTAACATGAGTTCTTCAGCTCATGGCTGACTGAAGTTTCCTGGAGTAATTTCCATAATTACTTATGTTTAAACTTTTTAAGAAAGATCGGCAAGATCTTTGAGACTCAGCCTTCCAAGAGATGGAGCTGGGTGCTGTACTTCATCCAAAGTCAAATGAGGAAAGGAGGTCTTCTAGCTACGATAGGAGGATTCTGAGCTTATAGGCCGAGACTGCATTTTTGTAGGCTGATAACAGCTAAAAGTGGTGCCTTGCAGGGCTGTCAGAATTTACGATAGATAGAACTGCATGTTTTATTACAGAAGAGGCTTCATTTTCAAGCTGGTTTTCAAGAACCAATATCTGCTCCAGCAATTCAAAGACTGTGGTGGTAAAATAGATATTTTTTTGCTGTTAAATGATAGAACTCTCATTGTATTGTCTTGCCTCTGTAGTTTAGTTAACTGTCAAAATATGTTTTTGCAATAATATTTCCTTTCCTTGAAAAGCAATATTTACAGCAAACACAGACACCGCCATTACCTCTTTTTAATCCTGCTACATTTTGGAATCAAACTGGATCTCTCCTCAGTTTTTACTGTTCCTATTAAGTGAAAAGACTTTGATCTACAAACCTCAATCACAAGATCAGTGCATTGAAATCATCCATGCTGTAAAAGTGCTCCACTTTGATCTGTTTCATCCCAACACAAAATAGTTCATTACAACCACACAGTTGGCACTTAATTAAGCAAACAGGTGTCTGTAAAATAATCATGAATTCTGTATCTTGGTTGATACATGATCTTGTGTTCAAAGCCATGACAACACTGCCATAAGTTGACATAATGTGACACACCATGTGCTGCAAAAAATAGGAAAATGAGTTTGAGAAATGGACATTGTATATGGATGTGCCTTTGTGTTCACATGCTAAAAAAAGAGTTCATCTGTTCCACACTCTGATTTATCTATTTTGACTGTAAATTCTTCAGAGCATGGGCTTTCTCTTCCCTGGAAACGATGTGCACTATTCACATCTGACCTTCTTAAATACTAATTTAGAATAAATAATAAGCATAAACAAGTACACTGATGTAAAGCGTAGCTTGCTTGTGTGCTAATACTGTGACTGTTTTATAAAAAAATGTGCCACACCCTTACTGATTATTTTAGACAGGTGCATGACAGACTGAAACAGAGCCCAAAGGTACACTTGCTTACAGAGGAAAGATAGTTCTTTTCATACTTAGCAGGGAGAGGGAGAACCTAGGAAGTTACTACAGTGCCTGTGGTCTTTCCAATCCAGACTGGGGAGTGTTACAGGGAAACATCTCTAATGAGGTAACATAGTTTTGGTGCCAAGCTCTACTTTATTTATTACACTTGCTAGTGATTTGGAAAATGGAATTTAGAGCTTCTACATGAAAAATCCCCCAAGACATAGCTTGCAAAATCAAACAAGATTTCACAGGTTTAAAAAAAAAGGATGTAACAGTAGAGGGAAAAAAAAAAAAAGAGGGAGAACTGGGGAACATAACCCAACTTGGAGACATCTAGCTAATTTTAACAGCTTGACTTTCAATTAGGGTATGGTTTATTGCATTCTATATTCTTCAATTCGCAGAGCAGCACTGAGGCATTTTCTAAATAGTAGTATACCTTACAAATACTCCACGGACAAAGAAACCAGGAAAACAATAATGCCAAATGATACCTAAATGGTTTTATGGACAGCAAATTGAATAGATGTTTGAAATATGATATAAAGAGGATGAATGTACTTTTGAATAGCGTTTCCAAAACATTATTTCATACACAGTTAAGGGCTAGTATTCTGAAAAGTTCTTAAACATAAGCTTAACTTCAAGGCACAGTGTAGCTTTGAATAAAGTTGTGTGTTTAGATTTAACTGCAGGAGTAAGTGTTTAATTTGATCAAGAACTAAGGAATCTCATGTGATTGAAACTAAATCACACTAAATAAACACTTCATAGTAAAAGTGAGCATGAGATTAGAACCCAGGCCACCATATACTAGATACACTTTATAATTAAGTTGGCCTGATCCCTTTATATTCTTATTCTTTTTTTGTAAAGTACAGGAAGAGAAAAATGAAGCAAGAGCCATCACATACTGAGCATAGCTGTGCTAAAGCTGTTAGCTGTTTCATCCCAGTTCCTGTTTCAAAGGAAAAACAAAGCAAAACAAACAAAAAACCCAATACACACCAAACTGACAAAAGAAAAATCCCAGGCACATTGATACCATCTTTGAAAGCATAAATGTCACAATATTCTGAATTTCTGAGAGTCACTTTGCAGTCCTGACACTACATAAACAGAGAAACAAATGACTCTGTGTCATCTTGTTAATATTTGTTATAGCACTCAGAGTCACGACATTGCTTGGAAGCAACAATAAGAGATTTGACAAGTGCTAGAAGGTGGGACATTAAAAAGATGTAAATTATCTGTCATAAAATTTATTTGGTTATTGTCTTTTGGTAACCTTTCAGTCAAGAAAAAATGCAGAGAACATGAATTACTCATTCTGCAAAAAGTTAATAGTCTAATGTTCTGCTTTTAATTAAAGCATTAAGCTGCACAGATACACCTACTCATACATCAGTATGTCAACAGGTTATGAAGTAAGCTTTCTTCTTCTTGACAGTTGCTAACTGTTTCTCCTGAACCATGATGGTTAACAGCTCTTGCACTTTGCTGTAGGACAATAGGGATAGTTGTACATGAGTATTTTTCCAGTCACAATAAATGTATACCACAACAATGTTCACTGAGAAGAGATTCCATAGGGCATAGTGGCAAATTTGCATTTACATAAATGCCTTTTATTTCTGCATTCTAAATAAAATGAACCACCTGCAGCTAGACAATGTATCTAAAGGTTACATGACCCAAAATGCTCTGAGGTAAAATTTCCTTTGATATCAGGAAGCAGCAGACTAGGTTTGTTCAGCAGTTAGTATCTCATTCTGCTGCAAATGCAAAATCTGATCAGCTCAGTCTCCTTTCTGCACAGGATTAGAATTTCACACTTGAACTACCAGAAGAAAAGTCTATGATTTTTATGAATATTTATTATTTGACGATGTTCCATGAACAACTAAGAGGACTAAAAAAAATTATTGTATTCATTGTACCGGTTTTGGCTGAGACAGAGTTCATTTTCTGCATAATAGATCATGATGCTATATATAGCATCACATGCTGCTATGCTTTGGATGTGTGATCAAACACAGTGTCGATAGTACACCGAAGTTTTCATTTTTGCTGAACAGTGCTTACACGGCATCAAGGCCTTTTCTGTTTCTCAGATGGCCCTGCCAGCAAATAGGCTGGGGATGTGCAAAAAGTTGGGAGAAGACACAGCCAGGACAGCTGACGCCATCTGATCAAAGGGATGTTCCATGCCATATGACGTCATGACCAGCAACAAAAGCTGGGGGAAAGAGGAGGGGGGGGGAGGTTCAGAGTTATTGTACTTGTCTCCCCAAATAACAGTTATGTGTGATGAAGTTACGCTGCTTTCCTGGAAATGGCAAAATATCTGCCTGCCTGCTGGTGGGAAGCAGTGAATGAATGCCTTATTTTTGCTTTACCTATTAAACTGTTATTATCTCAACCCATGAGTTTTTGCACTTTTACCCTTCCGATTGCCTCCCCCGTCCCGCTACAAGGGATTGAACAAGTGGCTGTGTGGTTCTTAGCTGCCTACAAGAGCTAAACTGCAACAGTGCATTTTTAGTTATTTCCTCCTCCTCAACAACATTTCTTTCATAACTGTCCCCAGTCCTGCATTATATTCTTGTACCAAATATTCTTGTATACCACATATGCTTGGATAAGGAGACTAGTTAATTAAATCAATTAGCTGTTCTGAAATTTATCATGAGAACAAGAATCCTCCCAAATCCTCCTTCCATGCTTATTGTGTTAAATACTGTAGCTTTCAAAACTCCTTCTATGACTCCCTCTTCTAAGCCAAGTGGGTTTAGCAGGTTAAGTGCTTCTCACACAAATTCAGAGTATGCTTCTCAACTTCCCATCATTTTTACTACATGCACCTAGAAATGTCCCATATATGCGCTATTTTGAAATGACCAGAGCATTCCTGAGAAATGTACGCCACCATACTACAAAGGAAATATACTGCTGACTATAGGTGATCTTACAGACAGTCCCTGATTTTATATCTGTTTTAGAGGGGAGAAGTAGAAATTTGACCTGGAACATAGGGTGATCCTACATCTCCCATCCTATCAATCCCAAACCCTTTCATCACATGTCTTTACACCTCCAAATCAGAAATACAATCCCATATTCCTGTCACTGCCACTCATCTCTCCCAAAACAGGAGTTATCCTTCTTCACCCCCACCTCGCACTGCTGTTTCCTTAGTTCTTTATCCTACACTTCCCTGCTTCCATGTCTGCAGTATCCCTCTTTGCCTCAACATCACCACTCTGTCCTGATCTGAATGTTTAGCACCATCTGAGTTCCTGCAGAAGCTTTGAAGCATCTAGAGATGTCAAGTAACATTGGAAAATATTACCAACAAGCAGAGATATATTATATCTGAGCAAGGCAGTTCCTACACTTCAACGGTTTATTAAAGACAAGGTGTATGTTGGGGGGCGTAAGGGTTTTTTTTGGTGGGGTTTTTTCAGGAAAACTACACAAGAAATAAACCAGAATTTTCTGTACAGTAAACCACTGCTTGTTGATTGCAATATTCTGTCATTTTTCCCTTCCCGTCCACTGACGTTTTCCTGCATGTGACAGACATTGGTTAAAAAAAAAATTCACTGTATCTCTTTGAAATTTCACACAAAAAACCAAACCAAACAAAAACAAAACCTTTGTGAGAATTTTCCAGAAAATAAATGCTGGGAAAATTTTAACATTTTTGCTAATTCTAAACCACTGACTGATTGTTTTAAAAAATCCTGATATGATACATGGTACAAGAAAGATTTGAGCTGTTTATAGTGAAGGTAGGAGGTGTTAAAATTTTTAGAGTTGCACTTTCAGAAAAATTTAAAGAAAATTCACCACGGTATTACTGTATGTATTGGGAAATTTACTGATAAGGAAATAATTAATAAAATTGATTTGGGTACATGTGAGAACCTGAAAGCAAACTAGAAGTTGCAGACAGGTGTTTTATGTTGAATTTTGTGAGGGGCAAGCTATAACTCCATTAACAGTTTATGCAAATTAGACCATGTAAAATCAGTTGATACTGCAGTAACAGAAAACAAATGAAGTCAACCACATGTAGAGAAGTTAGACAACCAGCATCAGAAATGGAATATAATATTTTACTGAAAGCTGTATACTTGAATAAAATAATGCCGAAAGGTAAACATAAACAGTTGCTACCTGTCAAATGTAGTGGGAAAGAAGATGACTCTGCATGTAGTGGTATGTTCAGACTTTTAACTTCCGATCTAAACATATGCTACTGAAGGCAAGTGCAAAGAGTACTTTAAGAACACAATGCTTTCAATCTCAATGGCAGTTTATTCTTCTGCATTAATGACTTATGTTTTGCTTGAATGTCAACATGCATTTCCAGTGTGCAGATAGATAGCATAGAGCAAGCCAAATAAAGTGATATAAAAAAAAAAAAGAAAGAGATACACTTCACATTAGAATCAGGAGATACATAGTCTTGAGAAATGCCTAATAAGAGTTGACAGCACTGAAGTAGTGAAACCCTCAAATGGATAACAATAAAATTTAAACTGCTGCTGTGAGAACAAGGAGACACCAGGACAGCGCTCAGTTTTAAATTGAAATGTCAAGTGGGAAAGGTGAATGTATTATTTTACATAAAAGATTTAAAATAGGTATCTCAGAAAGGTACTTAAAGTCAGATTGTAGTCACTTATTTAACTAAAAATTGGATAACTGTATGGAATAATGGAAGTTCAGTTCCAAAAGTGATTACATAAGAATTGCACCTTCCCACTCAACAGATTTGATTGCTATGTTTATTCAGAGTCAGATCTATTTACCTCAAAGACAAAAATATGCCTTTACAACTTCTTATTCATGTCCTGTCTCCCTGCAGAGCCCACACAATTCAGCCAGGGGTCTAGATTTTGTTCATTCTTGTGCAACAACTAAATTATTTAGCAAGATTCAGCCAACTCTACTTGTAAAAGCAACCAGAACACAAATTCATTGCAAATATTGAGAAATTAAATTTTACAGTCCGCAGTGTGGACTAGGCCAGAAAAGATCTTTTTTGGTTTCTGCTGTCTTAAAACCTGTGTGTAAAATACTGCCGTCCCTAAAAGTCATGGGGTTTCACTGCTGAATTCAGTCCAACCTAAACATATGCAGACAGAAATTAATTCTCAGTCTCTTTCTGTCATTTGTTGGCTTGAATGCAATTGACATGTAGCAAATGAAATTCTTTGGTTGGCAGTGTAGCTATTAAAGATACTTTCTCCAGATTCTCAAACTGTAATACTGTACAAAGGTATATATTTACAGAAAAAATGTAGAATGGACATCTCAGAAGGTACTTAAAATCAGATTGTACTCCCATATTTAACTAAAAATTAGATAAGGTACAACTACTCCAATTGCCTATGCAGTTGAT
This sequence comes from Burhinus oedicnemus, assembly GCA_008921705.1. Lineage (NCBI taxonomy): Eukaryota > Metazoa > Chordata > Aves > Charadriiformes > Burhinidae > Burhinus > Burhinus oedicnemus. The sequence continues at coordinate 19,408 of VFFE01007524.1, read as the reverse complement.
TTTCTTGATTATTCTTCATTCAGTCTTTCAACCTTCACAAACTGACATGTGAAGTTTTTCAATTCAATGTGAAAGTATTAAGTTTTAGAAAAGATGAGTTGGATTGATTCGCCTCATTAAAAGTCTCTGTTGCCACCCCAAGCTACTCTTCCTGATTAAATGCACAGAAAATCCCACTCCAGATCATCAAGAAGAAGGAAAAAGTGGACAATATAGTTTCACAGAATCACAGATTGGTAGGGGTCGGAAGGGATCTTTGGAGATCATCTAGTCCACCCCATCTGCCAGGCCAAGTTGGACAGGAACACATCCAGGAGGGTTTTTAATATCTCCAGAGAAGGAAACTCCACAACCTCTCTGGGCATCCTGGTCCAGTGCTCTGTCACACTCAAAGTAAAATTTCTTTACTTTTCTTACAATTTTTCTTATGTTCAGATGGAACTTTCCGTGTTCCAGCTTGTGCTCGTTGCCTCTTGTCCTGTTGCTGGGCACTCCTGAAAGGAGTCTGGCCCCATCCTCATGACACATGCCCTTTAGATATTTATAAGCATTGCTGAGATCCCTCTCAACCTTCTCTTCTCCAGACTAAAGAGACACAGGTCTCTCAGCCTTTCCTCATAAGAGAGGCGCTCCAGTCCCTTGATCATCTTTGTAGCCCTCTGCTGGACTGTCTCCAGTAGTTCCTATTTTTTTCTTGAACTGAGGAACCCAGAACTGGACATGATACTCCAGATGTGGCTTCACAGGGCAGAGTAGAAGGGAAGGATAACCTCCCTCAGCCTGCTGGCCACGGTCTTCTTAATGCACCCCAAGATACCATTGGCCTTTGTGGCTGCAAGGACACATTGCTGGCTCATGGTCAAGTTGTTGAATACCACGACTCCCAGGTCCCTCTCTGCAGAGCTATTTCTGATGTAATTGATTGTTTCTCAGTTCAAAATAAATTATTAAAGTGCTTCCATCTTCCAGCTGAAGAGTTTAATGAAATTAAAACCTCTTCAGAAAAAATTGCATAATCCTAGAGAAAAGCATGTGTACCACTTAACCTCAAAAACAGGTCTAACATAATTTGTGTCAGAGCTGTTTTTCACTTAATGGTGAGGAACACAAACTTTGACACTTGGATCATTACCATCATCCAGGCCCAAAACATTCAGGGTCCCAGTACTGAGGCCTTGTGTAAGCCTGCACGTTGTATTTGGGCCCTTTCTGCAAGACTGGCCTCCTGCCTACATACCTGTTCTTTGCAGCCAAGAAGATTGTGCAGGTTGGCACACTATGCAAACACACTTCTCAGCTACAACATCTGCACATTCAAAGTGGGACAGACTAGGATCTAGGCATACACACAAGAAATGTGGACTGGATATCTTGAAGAAAGGAAAAGTAGGCAGAATGGGAAGGACAAGAGAGACATGATCAAAACAGTTACACTATCTGAAGAAGCAATGTTAGCAAGGGAGAAAAGGAACAGCACAAAGAAAAAGGCCAAGGACTTCAGGACATAAAAGATGCAGTGGAGGGAGATGCAACAGAATGTGGCTGGAACTAGATGAGAGCAATATATGAAAGGCATATAAGCATAAGTTAAAAGTCAAAAGCTGTAGACTTCAAGTTGAAGTGGTCCATGGTACATAACATAACAAGAGGAAAATATCTATCTTAGAAAAATTCTGGTAGCAGGACTTAGGCAAACATTAAAGGTGAACAGATTTTGAATCTTTCAAACAAAAAATCTGCATAAGAATTCAGAACAGAGGTGAAATAGAGCAAATAAAGAAATGAACTACTGCTTCTGAGAGCTGAAAGAAATGCAACTTTTGTGTTGAGTGATGGGTTGGAGGCAAAATGACAGTAAAATGGGAATATGAATGCCATTGACATCATGAACTCTGTGTACTTAAGCGGCACTTGAGACATAAACCTTAAACTTTAATAAAGTTACATGCAGAAGACTAGAGAGAAGCCTCATAAACTGTTTTTGCTCAAGTAATGCTGTCGGAGCTAAGAAGTGAACAGAAAAGACATGAAGGTTATCAAATTGGCAACCATATCTTTGATTTAAATCTGAAATGTAAAGGGTTTTTTGTATTTTTTCAAAAAAATCAGCAAATACAATCAAGTTGTTCATACACATTTTTAAGTCAGGATTTGAAATAAATATTAATTTCCCTATGCCTAAAAATAAAAAACTTCCCACTCAAAAGCAAATCTAAAAACACACTCTCCATCAACATTGCACTAGAGCTACCTGTTTCGAAGTAAGATATAGCCATAAATAGTATAATATAAACAGTAATAAAAGTTTCAGAAAATTTTATTAGGTTGCCAGAAGGAGTCAGTTTTAAAACAAACAGCACATTTAGCTCAAAAACAGAATAGCTAGTTGGGAACCTCTACTGAACATTTAAATACAGGGAAGAAAACTTTGCCTGCCCTGCTGAGGAAGTCTTGCATCCAGCACCAGATCTTCTCACCTTTGTACTGAAACACTGAACTAGCTTTGCTAGCTCTCCAGCAAGGATTATAAGGGGTTTTGAGGTGTTACCACAACAATTCTTACATGAGATTGGTCATTTCATTATTTTAAAGATCCTACAGGAAAAGGAATTTAATACTAAATGATTCCGCTTTGTTTTAGAGGCTATTCACCATGCAATATCAAAAATGTTCAGTTATTCCAATAGGCTTGTCAGGTCAACACTAAAATGTTTTGCTTTAGGGGCAAGTCTTCCTTTCCCTGTCAAAACCCGTGTTGTGCACTGGCATTGACATCAACATGACTTGACAGCCTACCTAAACTAAGACAGACATATTAAGCCAGGGGAAGAGAATCAAGAATGAGTCTACTTCACTGCCAGAGCTGTCTGTTTGAGAGGCATCACAAGTTGTTCCATTATGTTCTATATTTCCAAATTCAACTGACACGAATTTATTTAATTGTTTATTTATTTTAGTATACTGTTGGTGTGCAAGTTTGCAAAAAAAGAACTTCTTATAAGCGGAGAAACCTATTAATGCTTTTCCTTTCAGGTCTGAAAAACGATACCAGTCATTCAGTGCATCCCTGAACTCTGAAGAGCAAAACCAACATCGACAGAGCTTTGGTTTTTACTACTATTTGGGCCAAGTCAGCTTCTGTTCCATGTCTCACTAGGCCAGGCTCCTCTTGCACATGGCATCAATGGACCGATTCTTAAGAAATACCAATGACAGGCTAAACGTAAATCTTATTCAATATAAACTTCAATTAATTGGAGAGGATCCTCCAAACAGGGTCCAAAATCTTTAGCCCTGTTTTAGTTGCCTTTCCATCAGTCAAACAATTCAGAAAGTACACAAAGCACACAAGTTACGTGACTGTGCAATTTAACGGCTTCAGCATGCTAAATGACAAAAAGTCAAAGAAAAGATTTTAGCAGCCTCTTCAACTCATTCTTCTCTGGGGTTGCTTTGCAGAAAAATTCTTAATGGATCACCAGCATAATTCAGTACACATGAAAAAATTGCATAAATCCTAGTTTTCTGTGGTTTCTCCAAATGAGTTCATCTTGATAGACTCTCACTAAGTCATTGAGTCAGCAAGCGGAAGGTCAGATACCTCGTTCTGAGACAGGGAGAGCAATGAAGTGCAGTAAAGAAGTAGCAGAAAGCTGGCAGAAAAGAGAAGGGAAGGGAAAACTGTTACCAAAGACTGTTTTGCTTTGAGCTTAAGCCCTGATCTAGCTGTTGATGCCTGTCCTCACTGCATGAGCTCCCCGCCCAGAATCCAGCAAGTAAATCCTGCAGACCCAAGTTTTGTTGGCAGAGGAAAGCAGTGCAATGAAGAGCGAGGAAATGCATCAGCTTTCTCTCCAGGTACCTTTCATGTGGGCACAGTCACTGGAAGATGCATACTTTGAGCTTGGCCAGGAAAATAGCAGAGCCACAGATTTTGTGGTTCAAAGAAAGCGGTGGCAAAGTTGCCACAAACATCTCAGAGCTCCAGGGTTTGTGGGGCAATGGAAGCGCTGCCAAGAGTCAGAGAGGCCAAGCATGGGCTTTGCCTCCTGGCACCTTTCGTATGGGAAGAAGCGCTGGAAGAGGCGCACGTTGATCTCAGCCCATAGTGAGAGTAGAAAATGCTGTTCTGAAAATTATGTCGCCAGGAAAATCGCCGAGCCTCATGTTTTGTGGATCGCAGAAAGCAGCAGCAGAGAACAGTGAGGACAAGCATCCGGTTATCCCCTCCCCCCCGCCCCGGACCCTTCAGTGCGAGGCTAATAATTGGACGTTTGCAGCCCTAGAAAGAGTGAGAAATAGTCTTTTGAGTATGAAGTCGCCAGGAAAAATGCCAAGCTCCAGGGTTTGTGGGGCAATGGAAGCTCTGCCAATGCTAAAGATATTCCACCAGACTGTGGGTACCTCTAGGTTTGCTTTATTTACAACTCAGAGTTGGGCCATCACCTCAGTGAGTGGCAAGTGACTAACAAAATACATCTCCTATGTATATGATTACACACAACATTATGTAATACATATTGCTACTTGAAAAGTTCTTAATGTTCCTTTAAAGTCTCCCAGTTCTTCATTCTTCAGTAGTTCCAAAAGTTTATTAATTTTCCCAAGTCCCAGCTGGTTCTCATCGTTCCAGTTCTGTTCCTCTTCTAAAGTTGTAGCTCATGTATCAACAATGTCCATCAAAGTCCTCCTATAGACTTCTCAGAAAACTCAAGATGTTACATTAACTTATGCTTTCTCTATGTCTTTTCTTAATATCTAACCTTTTATAAATTGCTTACTGTGGATTAATCACATTCTATATTCACTACTCTGTTGATTCAGCATAACTGGGTTTTAGGCCAGCCTTGGTCAGGAGTGTGCAGAGGATAAATGAGTAGCACTTACGTAAGTCTCAAAACATTTTTTTAAGCACCTGCATTCTATTAATCAACCTTATACAATTTCATCTATTCTTTAACCATTCTATGATTATTCTCAAGGTATATTAAAAATCTAACAAGGCCTAGGTTACTTAGATCACTTGAAAGATTATTCCTTTTACAATTCCCTCCTTTTGTTTTCATCGCATCCCTGCGATTTTACTTATTTATAATTCCACATTTCTTGTCCTACTTTCTGCAATGTAGAGGACCAACAAGTTAAACAACATTAAAGCAAAACAATCATACACACTAATCAACAAATACAAACAGAAATAGTACTTTACCACAGTTCATTATTCTTCAGATTCTTTTCACAGGCATGAGACTGGTGGATCTGGGTCTCTTTCCTGGCAATCTTTATAGCATAAAAAGAAGTTAGTAAAACAGTATAAGGTCCTTCCCATTTTGGCTCAAGTCTATTTTTCCTTTTAAAATTTTTAATACAGACCTTGTCTCCTGGCTGTATATCATGAACTTGAATCTCTGAACTTATTCCGTGATACCAATAAGCATGATTATGCATTTGGAAAAAAAGAATTTTGCAGGTACAAAAGATACTGTGTAACTTGTTCATCTCCATCCAAAAGATTGCTTTTCGCAGGCACATATGTCCATGGAACAGCAAGTACTCTCCGCAAAAAAAAATTTCTGCTGGGGAAACACCAACAGGTTGTCTTGGAGTATTTCTAATATTCCACAAAACTAAGTTCAGAGTATCAGGCTATTTTAAGCCAGTCTGCTTACAGACCTTAACTAATTTTTGTTTTAGGGTCCCATTCATTCGTTCTACTTGGCCTGATGACTCATGGTGATGTGGAGTGTGGAGCTGACTAAAAATCCCTAAGGAATTATAAATTTGAATTAAAATTGCAGTTACAAAATTACTTCCTCGATCGGAATCAATGACTTCAGGGACCCCATACCTTGGAATTATTTCTTTTAGCAGATTTTTTTACTACTGCCTATGAATCATTTTTTTCTAGTAGGAAAAGCTTTTACCCATCCAGATAACTGATCTACAATCACTAGCATGTAAGAGTACCCCATTTTTTTGGGGCATTTCTGCATAATCAATTTGGACTTCTTGAAAAGGGAAAGTTGCAGGAGGCCTCTTTCCACTAGGAGGTTTAATTCAAAGAGAAGCATATTGTTTACTCAACTTACATCCGTCACAGATTCTTCTTGCTGCTGCACAGATGTCTGGGGTGGCCCAAAGCTGCTAAATCCGGAGGGCTATGCTCTCTGGACCCCCCCATGGGTTTTCTCATGATGCCATCACGTAAGTGGTAATAAATACTTTTTCGGAAGGAGAGGCTTGTTGTTTAACATCCGTTGCCCATCTTGTTGTTGGGCTCCCAGCCGGGTCCATTGCTCTTTCTCTTCTTCCGACAGATCTTCATACAACTTATCCAGCTCGGGAAGTTCAGATGTTATTTCATGCAGTGATAAAGACATAATAGAAACAATTTGCAGCACCGCTGTCTTAGCTGCTTGATCAGCTAAGGAATTACCTTTAGCGATCATATCTTGTGGCTGGGTGTGTGCCTTTATATAAATAAAAGAAATTTCAGAATTGTATCGCCTCCAACAGTTCTTTGATCTGTTTCCATGTGTGACAGTTTTTCCTGCTGAAGTTAGGCACCCTCTTTCTTTCCATAGGATACCTATCTCATGACACACACCAAAAAGCATATTTAGAGTCAGTGTAAATATTAACTCTCATCCCAATTACATATTTAACAGCTTCTGTAAGGGCAATAATTTTTGCTCCTTGTGCACCTAGAAAACTAGGTAAAGATCCTGCTAGCAATACCTGCTTTTCCATAGTTACCACAAAACTGGTATATCTTCGGTCTTCTTCATAGTAGGAGGAACCATCCTTGAAAAGGTTTGGATCAGGGTTATCCAAAGTTTGATCTCTCAGATCATCCCGTGGCTTCCTGGTTTCACTTACAAATTGAACACAGTTATGGTTATCTTTTTCTCCGTTAGAAGGTATTAAAGTGGCAGGATTCAGAGTACTGCACCTTTCCAATTTCAGATTATCAGCCAATAACAAAATTATCTCATACCTATGTGCCTTTGGGGAGACAAAGCTTTCTCCACATATTGCTTTAAAAAAACTTCAACTTCACGGGTTACACAAACAGTCAGTGGATGTCCTAAAAACAATTGTTCTAGTTTTCTCAACCATTACAGCTGCTGCTATTGCTCTTATACAAAAAGGAGTACCCTTAGATACTGTATCTAAGGTAGAAAGAAAGAAAAAAACAAACAGGTCTTTCATGTGGTCCTAAAGCTTGTACTAAAACCCGTCTTGCAGTTCTCTTATTTTCATCACAATACAATTTAAAAGTTTTGAATAATCAGGAAGTCCCAATGCTGTGGCAGACAAAAGTGCTGTTTTTAAAATACGGAAAGCTTTTTCTCTCTCAGAACCCCAAGTTATCTGTTCTATTTCTTCCTTCCGAGTAGCCTCATGTAGGGGTTTAGCAATTTCGCTAAATCCAGGGATCCATGGGCAACACAACCCTACTTGTCCCAGGAAACCTCTTAGTGGTTTTTTTTAGTTACTTGCTGTTTACAAAATTAAAATTTGGATAGAGATGCACAGTGTCCTTTTTTAACAAGTTGAATACACAAATATTCAGTGTCTCTTACACAATCATCTTCAGTTTTACTAGCCAACAGTAAGTCATCAAAATATTTTACTAAAACAGACTTATTTGGAAAAACTAAAACTTGCAAATAATTTTTTGAAATTTGAGAAAAAATTGTTGGAGAGCTGGTGAATCCTTGTGGTAACTTAGTCCAGGTCAATTGTTTTCCTTGCCAAGTAAAGGCAAAGATTAACTGGCTTTCTTCAATGTGTGGAATACTAAAGAAAGCTTTTGTAAGATCGAGCACTGTAAAATACTGTGCCCACATTGGTATTTGTGTCAGAATTAAATTGGGATCAAGTACCACAGGATGCAGAGCAATTACATTTTCATTCACAGCTCACAAATCTTGAACAAATCTATATTATGTATCCCCCATCTTTATCCAATCTATGTTTACTCACAGGTAAAATTGAAGTGTTGTAGGGACTACGACAGTATTTCAAAATTCCTTCTTCTAAAAAAAAAATGCACAATTTGTTTTTCAGTACTGGGGATGGCCTTATGAATAATTGGATATTGTCGAGTTGAAGGAGGAGTCACTCTTTTTGTTTTTATCATTACTGACTCAGCTGATTTCAACAATACTACTTCGTCTCCCGATGTACTCCAAAGTTCTCTGGGGACTGTGGCTAATTCAAGTGGTATATTAGTCGAATTGTTTTTTTTCTCCTGAGTACATAATTGAATTATTTCAGAACCACTTGAATCCCGGTTGGAGTCAAGCAGACAAGTGTACCAAATTCCTGAAAAACGTCTAGTCCAAAAAGAGTAACAGGAGAATCAGAGGTGATCACAAAACTGCCCCATACCAATTTTTCATTTAACACTACAGGTAAGGGAGTAGATAAATACTTATCTCTTCTCCCAGTACTCCCCTTACTTTAAGCGCATCATTTGAAGTCTAGGGAACTTCAAAATTAAATAAAGACAGAGTAACTCCTGTATCTACTAAAAAAGTTAACATAAATACTATTTACCTTTGCAGAAATCTGAGTGTACTCATCTACCTTGAGTCTGACGGGTCCCATTGTACCTTCAGTTCCCAGAGAAAAGGAGTATCATCCTTTTACTGCGAGTGGGGTTGAGGTAGTTTATCAGGTGTAAGTCCTCCTGGTGCTGCAACAGGTCTCAGTGGGCAGCTTCTCCGCAAGTGACCTAAATTTCCACAACAAAAAAATTCTAAAGAATCAGCATATTGTTCTCAATATAGGAGGGGCTCTACCTCTCGTCCTTTTTCCTCTAAACCCCCTTTGGGGAAAATCACTGAGCTCTTCTCCTTGAATTTAATGTCTGGGTTATAGCAGCAGCTAGCAACCCAATTTCTCTTTCCACTCTCGCTGTCTTTCAAATTTTAACCTTTCTTCTACTCGATTTTGCCTCTCTTCATCTCTTCCATCAAAAACAAAGGCAACAATACTCAAAATTTTAGTTAATGGTTTACCTTGCCAACCTGGCATGTGCTTCTTGAAATGTTTATTTATGTCGGGAGCAGGTTGATCTAGAAAAACACTAATAGCTAATGGCTTTTGGAAATTGTCACAGGTCATTCCCCCATATTTCAATAAGGTAGCTTTCAATTGACTCCCAATAATCACTTGGGTGTCATCAGATTTTTGTCTGCATTCTAAAAACTTTTGACAAATTAGTTACTCTTTCACCTGTTTGCCAAATTCTTCTATTAACTGTTGGATAGCAGTCTGATAAATTCTCGTTCCTTCTGTGGTTACTAAATTCCACTCTGGATCTTGTTCTGGTCAAGGATTTAGCCCTTAGCAATTTCTCTATCTTTTTTGAAAGATCCTCTCTCTCCTCTTCTTGGAATAACTCTTGTAGCAGACTCCGCATATCATTCTACTTAGGGGTATAATCAGTGACAATTCCCCATAGTAATTAAGCACATTTTTCAGCATCATCCTGTAAACAAGACATTTTAGATAGCAATACAAATAAATTACCTTGTTTCCAAGGCTTATGCCTCATAACAGCAATAACTGCAGGAGTATCAGGAAGTGTGCCAGGGCCTGCCCTAGGGTTTGGAATGCAATCCACACGCAAGGGGTACATCCCAATACTTTTAGAAAAATACTTCAGTCTCCTCAGATTCGGGAGCCGAGGGAGGCAGTCTTTTATTGGTGTTTAACAAAGGAGTTTTCTTTCTTTGTTGAGACCAATTATACCAATAGTCAACATGTTGACTTCTTAAATATTCCAAAATTATCCTCAAAAATTTCAATTTATGGGGTTTAAAACTTCCTTTAGGAGACCACAAATCCATTGGTCATCTTCCTCAATTTCTCAGCAGGAGTGGCCATTCCGTCTGGCAAATTGTTATCAATATCGGTTTCTGTAATGCCTATGCCAGGGATATCTTTTTCCAGTTCTCCAAGACCTCAGCAAGAGGCGGCCCCCTTTCAATGCTGAGTACTGACCCCATCTTTTCAATTCTGTTCCTCAAGACTTTATGAAAGTTGAAACACAAGAGTTACCGTTCTGTAAGTCTAACAAGGTCTAGGTTACTTAAATCAGTGAAAACTTATTCCTTTTAAAGCGCACAGGCACAGGTTAAGCACCAGCTTTCCCTCCTGGCACCTTTTGTGTAGGATCCTTCGCTGGACCATGCATACTTTCAGCTTGGCCCTACATAGAGAAGAAAATGTTTTTCTGAGGATTAAGTCTCCAGGAAAATTGCGGAGCCACAACTTCTGCAGTTCTGTGAAAGTGCTGGCAAAGAACAGTGAGGACCAGCATCAGGTACCCCCTGGCACCTTAAGTGTGTGTCTAATGATTGGAATTTGCAATCTTTAAGGCCAGCCACAGCATGAGGGAGAAAATGTTGCTTTGAAGATTAAGACGCCAGGAAAAATGCAGAGCCATGAGGTTTGTTGGGCAATGGATGCCGTGGCAACAGGCAGAGAGGACAAGCATCAATTTTTCCCTCCTGGTACCATTCGTGTATGAACCATCGCTGGACAATGCACACATGGAGCTCAGCCTTGGTGACATTAGCAAATGTTGTTCTGAGGATTAAGTCAGAAGGTAAATTGCCATGCTCCAAGAAACAAGTGTCAAAGGACAGTTAGGACAAGCATGAGGTTACACCCCCAGCAGACCCTTCAGTGTGGGACTAATAATTGGACGTTTGCAGTCTTTAAGGCCAGCATAAGTGAAACTGAGAAAATAATCCTTTAAGTATGAAGGCGTTAAGAAAAACGCAGAGCAATGAAAGCGCTACCAAAAGGAAGCGAGGCCAAGAATCAGCTTTGCCTCCTGGCACTTTCGTATGGGAAGAAGCGCTGGAAGAGGAGCATGTTGATCTCAGCCCATAGTGAGAGTAGAAAACGCTGTTCTGAAAATTAAGTCACCAGGAAAATCGCCGAGCCTCATGTTTTGTGTTTCGCAGAAAGTGGTGGCTAATGAGTGAGAAGAAACAGGTTTCCCTGGCCAACCAGGACCCTTCACTGCGGAACTTATAATTGGACTTCTGCAGCCCTAGAGAGAGTGAGAAATACTGTTTTGAGGAAAAATGCCGAACTCCAGGGTTTCAGGGATTAAAGGAAGAGCAGCCAAAAGGAAGAGAGGCCAAGCATCAGCTAAAACTCCTAACATGAGTCGTCGTGGAAAAAAAGAATTTGCTGGACATTTGCAAGTTGTAACTCAAGTTACTGAGAGGTAAAAACTTGTCTTGTGGACTGTCACCAGCAGAGGGCATAGCCCCAACGTTTCTGAAGAGAAGAAAGCACCGAAATGGCCAAAGAACACAAGAAAACTCTTTCCCTTCTAGGCGTTATTACATGAGAGACCGTCGCCGGAGCATGCATACTTTGAGCTCGGCCCTAGTGAAAGTGAGAAACTGCTGTTCTGGGATTAAGTCAGCAAGTATAGCCGGCAGCCCCAGGTGTTGCTGGCGGAGGAAAGCAATGCAATGTTCAGCGAGGGCAAGCATCAGCTTTCTCTCTTGGCATAAGTCTTGTGGGGAAAAAATTACTTGAAGATCTGCACTTTGGGCTCGCCCACAGAGAGCGGAGGAAACCTCACTGCGAGGATTCCGGCTGCATCCACAAGTTTTGCTGTCCAGGGAAAGCAGAGCCTTAAAGAGCGAGGAGAAGCATCAGCTTTCTCGCCTGGCACATTTCATATGGGAACAGTCGCTGGGAGATGCCCACGTTGCGCACGACCGCACTGAGAGAGAGAAATGTTCTGCGGCTTAAATCAGAACGTCCATCCGGCAGCCCCAGGTGTTGCTGGCGGAGGAAAGCAATGCAATGTTCAGCGAGGGCAAGCATCAGCTTTCTCTCTTGGCATAAGTCTTGTGGGGAAAAAATTACTTGAAGATGTGAACTTCGGGCTCGGCCACAGAGAGAGAGAGGAGGATACTTTATTGCGAGGATTCCGGCTGCAAGTATAGCCTGCAGCCCCAAGTTTTGCTGGCCGGAAAAGCATCAGCGTTCCCTCCTGTCACGTTTCGTATGGGAACAATCGCTGGGCGATGCCCACGTTGCGTACGCCGTACTGCGAGAGAAAAAATTGTTGTTCTGAGGCTTAAGTCAGAACGTCCGCCCGGCAGCCCCAAGTTTTGCTGGCAGAGGAAAGCAGTGCAAAGATCAGCTTTCCCTCATGGCACCTTTTGGTTTTGTGGGAACAATCGCTGGACATTTGCACGTTGTGCAGAGAGCAGACACCCCCCACCCCGCCCCATATCCTTGCGGACTTTAACCAGCAAAGAGCAGAGCTCCGCGGTGTCTGGGGTGGAGAAAGCACTGCAAAGGCCGGACAAGACAAACCACGGCTTTCCATGCTGGCACTTTTAAAATGAGAGCCCTCGCAGAACTGTGCGTACTTCCAGCTCTGCCCGAGGTAAAATAGCAAATGCTGTTCCGGGGATTAAGTCAGCAAGTATAGCCTGCAGTCCCAAGTTTTGCTGGCGGAGAAAGCAGTGCAAAGATCAGCGAGGGCAAGCATCAGCTTTCTCTCTTGGCATAAGTCTTGTGGGGAAAAAATTACTTGAAGATCTGCACTTTGGGCTCGCCCACAGAGAGCGGAGGAAACCTCACTGCGAGGATTCCGGCTGCATCCACAAGTTTTGCTGTCCAGGGAAAGCAGAGCCTTAAAGAGCGAGGAGAAGCATCAGCTTTCTCGCCTGGCACATTTCATATGGGAACAGTCGCTGGGAGATGCCCACTTTGCGTACGGCCGTACTGAGAAAAAAAAATTGTTCTTCTGAGGCTTAAGTCAGAACATCCGCCCGGCAGCCCCAAGTTTTGCTGGCAGAGGAAAGCAGTGCAAAGATCAGCTTTCCCTCATGGCACCTTTTGGTTTTGTGGGAACAATCGCTGGACATTTGCACGTTGTGTCCCGGTTGTGCAGA
>VFFE01007522.1:104948-117275 GCA_008921705.1 Burhinus oedicnemus | reverse complement strand
TTTTTCCTCTGTTTAGACAGAAAAACGAGTCTACTCGGTGTTACGTAGCCCTGGGGTATGAGTGTTCCCACACAGCAGTGCTCAGCTCTCAAAGGCGAGAGCTGGAAACGCCAAAACAAACGTGTGGGGTTTGGAGACCAGCTTTGAGCTCTGCCCAGAGACACCCCGGTGCAGAACGTGCTGCGGGAGGCTGTGGAGCCGCTGGATTTTACATCACAGCTACAAAGGTTTCCGCAGCATTGGGCAAAATAACCGAGACTCTGCCACCACCGAGCATGGGGTCTGGAGACCCGTCTCGGAGCAGAAGTCCTCAGCGGCAAACGAGGGCGGTTGGCCTGGCCGTGCACAGTTAACCATCGCTAGAGAAGAGGCCAGCTGAAATCTGCTGCGGCTGTTTGTCTCCTAAAAAGTTAATGAAACCTGTTACTTGACGTTCTGTGATCAAGGCTACCTCAGAAAGAACAACTGGCAGGTTTCGGTGAAACTTTGCTATAGGGAAGTGTGGTTGCACATTTTTAAAAGGACGTTGGTGACAGCTTTCCAAACTGTTTAATTCGTTCTCATTGAACAGCCAGAAACTGCCTACCACTTCTCATGATGCTGACTCCGCAGTTTCCCTTCTCAAATCTGACTCCTTCGTACTTGTGTCCTGCAGGAGGAAAGAAACCAGACGTCAGTGGCACTGATTGCTCCCTTCTGCCCCATCTTAAGGCCCCTTTGGGGGACACTGTTTTAAATGACCTTGGTCTGAATGGAACTGAGATCCCCTGAATACCCAGGGGACGACAGCGAGCTCCACGTCTCTCAAGAGGTGACATGAACCAATCTGCACACCCTATCCTGCAGCCCTCAAACAAGCAACCATAACTGGTTAAAGAACTTGTGGTTTTTTTCCAAGTCATGTCAGAAGAGTGGCACAGAAGTGATCCTTTCCAAGTACGTGCTTTATAACTCGGGTATTCTGTGATTAAATGAAGGACGCTATGCAAAATAAAGGTAAACAGTATGTCCTCTAAGAAGCCAGGTAAATGCAGTCCAGTACTGCAGGTGAAAGCGTTAGAACTGAAGTACGATGCTACTGTCACTGTGTTCTTGATCACGGAAAGAAAAAAGTGGGCAATGGTTTGTGTGAGAGCGGTAACGATCATCAGTACTGTGAGCTCAAGTCTCTTGTTAATTCAAAGACAAAGGCAGCCAAGCAAGACTGTCCCAGTCACGGTTCTTCAGATCTAACCCCAGAAGCTGGTAATGAGCTTCCCCAGCACCACTGCTGGGAAGAACACACAGTGGTAAATTTTGCAAGACCAATTTAAAACCTGAGTAAAATGACAACTATATGACTGTATGTTTTGCTTAATTGTGTTGTTACGCACCTTCTAGCTTTTTAAATACCAGAAGGGACCTTAACGCTGAACGCTACCCTGAATGTTAAACTGTTTCAGCCTCAGACTCCCCGGGGAAGTGGTCATGGCACCAAGCCTGTCAGAGTTCAAGGAGCATCTGGATGATGCTCTTAGTCACATGGTTCAGTTTTAGGTAGTCCTGCGAGGAGCAGGGAATTGGACTCGATGATCCTTATGGGTCCCTTCCAACTTGAGGGATTCTATGATTCTTGTAACAGTTCTGTATCTTTTTTGTATTAGTTAAGCTTCCACCTCCAGTCCTACCCAGGGGAGGAGTAATTTCCCACATACCTGTTGGAGTGGTCACGGTACATTCTGTGTACGGCAGTTGATTCAGTCCCTCTTCAACCACAAGTCTGATCTGTAGAACAAAAAAGATCAGTCAGCTTAAAGGGATTTGTTATCTATGGAGATAAGATACTAAATGTTAGTAGTTTTTACAAGTACTAGGCGAACACCTAACAGCATGAAGGGTCTAAAAGGATCTCTTCAGGGACTGACTTTAGAGACCTTTTGGGGTTGATGCCTACCTTTTGTCCAGTAATCAAATGAAGGCATTACCAAAAAAAAATTGGGGGAAGGGGAGCGTTCATCGGCAATCATAAAACTGAGTTTATTTATATCTTGCAGACATAGGCGTCACAGATGAGTTTTTCTCAACAAATGAGTGAAGCACCAATGCAACTTTATTTTGCTGACAGAAAATACTAGTGAGAAAAAGGGAAAATTCACCCTCTCTCAGTTCCCCATGAGCTAGGCGCTGAGGTCTGTTTTCACATCCGTATTTCTATGACTAAATTGCAGTGGGGCTGCCAGAAGAGCCACAGCAGCTGCAGCAATGTAAATGCCACCGAGTGCCCAAAGACCAGTCAGCAGACCTAGAAATCTCTTTATCACCTCCTTCTTCTGGCACCTGCCAGCTGTGGTGACGATGGGATGCCGTGCCAAGCACCTGCGCTTTCACGGGGTACAGATGGCCCAGTTCAGCAGGGACATCTCTACTGGAGGTGCAGCTAGTGAGCCACACACACCTCGAGTGGCCAGAAACCCTCCAGCTCTCCCCTGGTGCTGGCGCTGCTGCTGTACCCTGGGCAACGTTACCGAAATGTATTCATCTAAACCCAGAATGATTGCCCATGAAAGATGCTCTGGGTATTAAAGATGTAAAAATTCTCTCTGCTAGTGAGCCAAAGATTCACAGGCCAGAACCGCTCAAGGAAAGCTACTGCCAAGCCAAAGATGAAACCTGTTAAACAAAAGTCACCGTATGATGGCAGAAGTGAGGCGATTGCTGCTGGGACTGAGCAAGTATACTGCTGGCTTCAGACGTTTCTAATTCCAGAAGCTCTCTTCTCTCTGGCCCTGAGAACCAGCAGCCCTGCTCCACTCCCAGAGAGGTGGCTGCCATCGCTTGGAAACTAAAACAGGTATTATTATGGCCCCACATGTCCCAAGGTACAAGAGTTTGACCAGAAATTAAAACCATGAAGAAAAGTTATCAACAACAAAAATAAAGTCTATTTTTAATGGGGGGGGGGGGGGGGGGAGCTAAAAGGGATGTTAAATTCTAGCAGGCCTAGTTAAACTGTCAAGGCTTACAGAGTTATGCTGAAGTTTTAGATTAAGCGTTTAATGCTGATATACAAAATTGTATGTACCATTTACACCAGAGCCTTTGCTGCAAGCAAAGGGAAATACTGTTTGCTTTGACCCTTCATTAGTACAAGATCTGTTAGAACAGTTAGCAAAAACAACAGTTAATAGAGGTCCATGGTGTTTTATAGCTAACTACCACAAAAACATTTCAAGGATATGAAAATGGTAGTGAAATCTACCTTTTCTCAGCCAATTAAGCACATGAATAAAGTCTCCTTACCACGCTCAAATACCACTGAAGAAATCAGGTTTGACCAGTTCCTCATACTCCGTGAACAGAGAAATTTGGATATAGCCAACTACAGAAAGCAAGCTGGCAGCACTCTCACTTAGAAGAGATGTAGTCACTAAATAAGGATCGCAGGCAGGGCGCAGTCAGAGGTGGTGCTGCTCTGACCAGACAAAACGGGCAAAATGGTAGGCCTTTTAGAGCCACCCCAAAAAGTACCTGTGATCCTCAGCAGCTGCATGTTACAACTCTTCTGCTTGCCTGCAATTTGGAAAAAGGTGAAGCGTTTAAATGCCAAGAAACCAGAATTTAAATAAATTCTGGATTAACCATTATTATCTTCCCCTATTTGTGGGACAACAGTAGTCTAGCTGTATTTTATGTGCATGCATCACCTAATTTCCAAGATCACAGTAATTCCTAGGGGGATCCTCTAACCCATTATGTTGTAGCTTTTCTTGGAAGCTGAAGGTAAGGCAGAATAGTGGGGCTGTCAGCCGTACTTCGTATCTGTACAGCTCTTTGCACCTCAGGATTTCAAACCAGTTTTGAAGTACGCATTATCACCCCCCTGAAAGAGAGGCAGGCGGGCAGAAAGGTGAAGCGACCTCTTCAGTGTTACACAGGCAGCTGCTGGTAAATTCCTCAACCTCAGACCTCCAGTCAAACCACAAAATCTCCCTTCTGCTGAAAAGCACCACTGTACTTGTGAACTGAGGCTGCAGGTCAGTGCTGTGTAAACGACAAACACCTGCCTGAATCCAGGCTGCAAGACAATTTTGCTTCATCCTTGCTAAAACTCTACACGTGCAATGTCCTCTAAGACTGGGAGATGGCTCCTCTTCCTGGTACTCACCTGGTCTCTTAGCCCACAACACCACACCACTCAGCTGGTGTGTAGCACCAGCTTAAATTTACAGGGCTGGTCCTACCTTATTGTGTACCTCCTACCGAGCATAGGCCTTGGAACAATGTTCTCAGGTGGTGTCAGTAAAAATGCTGTGGGCTTTGTGAGCATCTCACTAGTTCTACAGCAATCCTGCAAGGTGACATCAATTAAATGCTTCCACAGCATGTGGGTGTGGGACAGCACACGTACAAGGGTTTAGTGTGAGCTTCTTGCACTGAAAGGAGCGGTCTGCTGGTGTTTCTCAAATTGGTCTCACTATTGCTTTGAGGTCTACCTGTCCAGATATCTACTACCGCAAGTCATAATGACTGATCATCCCCTGTGTTAGCGACTTAGTTCCCACAGCTGCCTCTCCTCCTTCACAAACACAAGATGTGTGACTTTAACCCCACATCTTTGAGCTTCAGGCAGTAGCTTTCAGAAACTCCCTGCTAACCCTTACCACCCATTAACTCCTTTGTCTCACAAGTATCTTTGAACATTTCTTTTGTGTCATCCCCTTACAGGTGAAACAAACTGCCAGAAGAAAAAACCACCAGGAGAAATTCATCAGCTTTAGAATCCCTCCTTAAGACCTCTTCCTATGCTGACCTTATGAGATACTGCCACTAACAACTGCCAAGCTAGTAGCAAGCTTAACTTCATGCTCATTTCTCTCTGCAACAAGATCCATTTTGTTACCCTACAATCCCATGCATATGTTTCTTCTCTTCATGTATTCCATCCTGACATTAAGCTCTGTTTGCTAACTGGGTGGGGAAAACACAGCAAGTCTTAACTATGTTTGCACTCCACCAAGTTTAGTGGAGACCACGTCCCACATGAAATTGTAACTGTTCCTCGCCACACCTAGGAATAACATACAGAAAATGAGCCAGTCCTACATATTGTTTTGCATAAAATTCCTCCTACAAAATAGAAAACAGACTAGCAGGTTCTGTAGCAAACATCTGCATGACCAGCAAACAGAGGTTTCTGTGAAAAGCAGCTCCGTATCTGTGCAAATGCTGGCCAACGCGTAGAAGATGCTGGTACAAGGGCCTGAACTTAACTCACTGCCTGGAAGCTCCTGTTTCTAGCAATGAGGGGGGAAAAAAAAAAAAAAAAATCACTGCTTCCCTCAGAATGGCACAGGACCTTCAAGTAAAGTGTGAAGGTACGTGGAAGAGGTCCTTTGCACTAATTAATGACAATAAGGTACAGTCAAGACTGTTAAGGGTTTTCCTGTCAGTATGAGAATAGCCATTGTTTATCTCTTTTTTAAAATACAGATTAGGAATAACATAGTGTTTCGCTTTAATTCAAATAAATTGGCAGGAATGAATGCTCCTTCAAGGGTGCAGCACGATGGGAACCTAATACAAGGTAAAATGAGAATGTTAACCCGAAACCCTTCCTGTGAAAGGAGTACTGGCGGGGAAGGGGCCTGACTGCAGACCTACACCCCGTACACGTGTGAGATCACTGGTGTTGACCTTTGTTGGCTTCCTCAATCTTACTTGCACATTTAAGCATGTGAAGAATGCGAAACCACAAAACTCAGAAAGAACGACACATAGTTGAGCTAGTCTTTCACAGGTGGTGGACATTTCTGGGGCTGTTCCTACTCGTCCAATGAACTGTAAAGAACACGTGTCTATTTAAATGGTATCTGCTGAGAACTGCTGGGGCACAACGAAGTTGGGCTGCAACTTTCTGCCTGTCCGTTATGAAGTACTATTGGCAAAGAAAAAGACTCCAATCAGTCACCTGATCTACGAGTTACGAGTGATGGGATTTGTTGGTTTGGGCCTTGACAGTTCTTGGTGAATGGAAATGCAAGAAACATCCTCAAGAAGGGAAAAGCAGGGGAGAAAGTGGAAAAGTTGCAAAGATAAAAAGCACTGCAATCACAATCTTAGGTTGTAATCATATCTAAGCCCTGAGCAAACCTGGATTAGGCATGGATTAAGATTGCATTTATCACAGGAAACCTGCCTGCTGTAGCAAATGGTGCTGGTAACTGAACGGCCTCTGGACTCATCTTTGCTAAAGGAGGAAAGGAAGACTTTCCTTGTTAATGAATGCGGATTTGCAAACAGCAAACACTCTCATGAATACAAGAAGTACATGTGTGGGCGCGAGTGCTGTGGTTTTCTTTAAGCATGTAATTTAAATGAGATAAATGTTGCATTCCCAACAGTCTTTGTTCTGACCTACTAAAATGTGTGAAAACTTCAAATTGCTTTGTCCTGGCTAGTAACTACCATATGGCTAAAACCAAATTCCCAGTGTGGATGCATCCAGGGCTACTAATCTAATACACAACAAGTACCGAGCGGCACTTATGCATACAAGCAATTGTTAACATCTAGACGCTAAGAAATTGTACAGCTCTGTTCACAAGATCAAAAGTACTGTTTCAAAGCAAAAATGAATTATCTCTAGCCTCTGTGCATCTGTTTTTGAACAGTATTCTCTTATTACTACTGCTCTCTGTCCTGAAGTAGTTGTGCTTGATAATAACATGGTTTCTGGAAGCCTTTGAGATGAAAGCAGTCTGTAACAGAGCACAGACGTCCTTATATAGAAAGTTGCTGTCAAACAGCAATTTCCTTTGTGTAGAAAAGTTGCTCTCACACCACCATTATTCTAGCCTGAAAAACTCATTTTATGGAAGAGCTGCAAAGTACAATACCAAGAAGAAGAAATTCTTCACCTACCAGACGATCAGCAGAAAATACGAAGTCTCCTCTACTGGATTTCCTGAAAAAGGTAATAATTTATATTTTAAATTGGGGAATAATTTTAAGAACATTGCTTAAATATAATATTAATTCAAGGACAATATATTCTAAAGGCAGTTCAGAGAAAAGTCTCCTACCACATACAAAATTTACCCCACAGAGATTCTGCTTCATGGGTTTCCTGCTTGGTGGCAAAGATTGAGATGCAGTGAGCTAACGCAGGGGTCTGCGTCTTACTACTGGCAGCATGACTGCACTGCACCAGTAGCAATTAAAGCATGAAAACATAAAGATGATATTCTGTAGGTTTTCCACTGTACTACCGTTGCAGCTCAGCTCCAAAACACCTCACAAGCTCAGATGCGCACCAACCTGGTATGTTCCCTACAGCTGTGTTCTTAAGTCAATCAGAAACCACGGAACAATGGTAACACAGATCCCAAGCCCTGAGACCAGTGTTAACACACCTGATAAGCAGGATCTATATCGTATCTTATCTGCAATTCATTCATAGTGCAACTAGATTAGTGAATTTGAGACTAAAACGAGCACGGATTAATGACTATTCCCATGAAAACACCTCGCTGCTGTTTTACTAGCTTGGGTACAACTTTTCGCTCATGTGACTGCACAGCTTCTGGCCCATTCAGAAGACAAAACAAGCTCACTTCCTCCTGCTGCACATTGTGTAAGTATGCCGTGTTAAAAACCTGAATTTTAAGAGTATCAGCCTAATCTAATTTCTTTCCTTGTGCTAATAACACATTAATAAAAACGCTCTTTGTTTTTGTTTTTTTCCTGCTTTCTGGTAATGACAGGATATTCATAACTTTCTGCTACTTTGACATTGACCAGAAAGGCAATGCTCAAAAAAACCTCCCAATCCTAAAACCACAAAAAACAACCCCAAAAACCCTACAATCATACAAATTGATTTTATTTTTTTGAAGGAATTCGTATTTCCATCTGTGGTGTGCATAAATATTTTTTAAAAAGGGAAGTAGAAAAGTGTGTAGGTGGCACATCTAGGTTCTTCCAGACCAGATTATGGCACTTCAGAAAATGTAGCCACGTATCATGAATGGGTGGTAAGACAAACCCAACAATGTCAAGACTGTGTCTTTGACTGCAAAGCAATACATGTTTAGAGGGAATACTATGAGTTTTTAATAAAGATTACTAGGCTTTAAATTAACTACTCTGTCCTTGCAGAGTAGAAACTACTCTGTTTCTGTGCACAGTTCACTGAACACCCTTAGTCAGTTATGCCTGTTTTTTGAGGGGAGGAGGACAGCAGAAAACAATGGTGCATGAGAATGAGAGACAAATAATAATAATACTGAAAATGACAGACTTCTTACACACCAGCAGCTGGAAAGCTGTGACCAGATTTCAAGCCCCACATCGTAAGAGAATTGCTAGGGGCCAGAAAAAAAGGTTTTTGTGAAAACACTGCAACTGTTCACCTTAAATACCAGGTAAAAGTATAAAAAGGAATGATCAATGGCAGACTAGAAATTTTTTTACCTTCTTAACCAAGAAACAAGACAACATCTAAAAAAGTGAAGCGTTAAAACCTGACGTAGCAGATGGCTAACAACATGAACATCATGTTAAACAACATAAATTAGTTTCATTTTGTTTCTGAAGGTATGGAAGCATGGCTGAGGTACAATTAAAGTCACATGCATGTCTTAAGAGATGAGAAGAAACGATTTTTGGGAACACACAGTAATACAAGCCCCCTGCAGGGTTTCTTCCTGCTTTAGCCCTTGGTACTAGTTACAACCATCGATATGGCTGTAGGCTATACAGGTTATGGTCTGACACACTTTAGTAATTCCTGTTTCTCTAGTTACCTTACAGAAGAACCCAGGGTACCGTGAAGGCAAGACTGAAAAAAGGCCGCTTCCCTAAAAAGAATTTGCGAAAGGCATTTCCAAGAGAACTTAAGGCACTGGATGAACTGCTGCCATTCAGGGGAGATGGTGTAGCTGGGAAACAGGACCATGTTCTACCTGCAGCACTTCAGTAATTAATGTACTTCGGTACTTAATTTTTTTCAGTGCTTGGGCTGGGGGGGTGGTATGTGAAAGGGATCCCACCCTTCTGCCCACAGCAGTCATCTTTACTCATCACAGGCGAGTTACACACTCCTGAATCATCCTACTCTGTACAGCAGTCAGGACTGCATGTCCTACAGCTTTTCTGTCTTCATTTCTATAGTGTTCACCTGGTTCCCTCGGGAATAAGAAACCTTAGCTGAACACAACAGAATGATCTCATGTAACAGGCACAATAACCTTTAAATACCTACATTTAAATCATGTCTATTGTTAAATCAGGAGTTAAAACAACACTAGCAATCTGAGCTAATGAATTTGCTTCTGCAGAAACCAGAGCTCTACATTACAAATTGCTGCACTACTCATTTCAGCTTCCAGATCCCTGGTTCTAATCTGTGCAGGCCAGAAATGACTTTGAGATCATACCCTCCTTAGAAAGAGGCTGTAACTGTTTGTTCCCGGATGTTCAATACTTAAAACGCATCAGTTCACATCCCATTAGAGGACTCAAAAGTCATATCCAACGCACAGTGTAAAAGGCATCTGCCCACCCATTAAGCATTCGCTAGACGGAAAAGTGAACAAGCCTGAGGAAAAACAAGCAAACCCACGCACACTCCAGTTGAGGTGATCTATCCATCTCCCTGATGCCGGCACACAGACCTAGTTCTTGTTAACTTTAATGAAACAAAAGAAATACATGCTCATTTTAGTCTATCAGATGGCCACTACCGATTCAGTCAGATGTCTCTGAACCCACCACCGGACATGATGACCAGCCACATGAAGGTGGTTTTTTTCTCTTATAAACTGGACAGTTATTCCAATTGAAAGGCTGTGATTCCTTTCTCTGAATCCTCTCAGAAACAAGAAAAGAGCTTTCCACTTCTCTGAGCAGCTCACGCTATGGACAAAATAGAGTCCCTGAGGTCTTCTGCATCTGGCCTGACCATCCTTAGCTCCAGGTAAGCATGCCTGATTCTAACTTGCATTTCACTGGGAGTATCTGTCCCTTCCTTATTTCCCAGTAATAGTCCTAAATTGACTGGGTTTTCCCTACTTTTGTTCTGTTTCTCTCGCCCCGGGAGAATGCCTTTTAATTTCTGCCCTTTTCATGACCTTTTTCAGGTGATTGCTGTACATGGAACATCCATCTTCTGCAGCATTAAGTAATCCAAATATCCTCCTTGAGTTAAGGCAGCTCTGGTACTACCTGTTCTTTTTTTTAATCCAGAAAGAAAGATTAAGTGATAGGTATCTAATTGCCCTGTAGATGACACAGCTTTTCCCTCCTCCCCAAGCACTGTATGTGAACATACCCTTTTGTCACTTTAAATCGGATTTTTTGACCAGTAGCTTCTCTTAGCCATATAGCTCCTTATTCACAAAAATGATACTTCTTCTCAGGAGTTTCTTTTAGCACTTGGTTTGAATGCTACAGTGGTGACAGAGTCTCTTAAAGCAGATTACACCTGCTCGGGGAAAGGTTACTGCAACAGTTTCTAACCAGTGTATAAGAAATCCTCTCACCCTTGCCGCTGAGCACGTTTTCGCATCTTTCCGAATGACAAGCACTAAAATAGGGCAGTCCGAGGTCTCTTATTTACCGAGATGCAGCTGACTTTCTGGGACAGAACATAAAAATGTTTTCCTACTGTCCTTACATACAAAGCCCACACCTTCCTTTCTGAGCAGGCTGTTGTCCAGTCTTCCTCACTGGTTGGGAAGGGAGCTTGGCGTTACATCTCCACTGCCAGCGCGGTGTCACGCTCGGAATAAAGCACAGTTTGCTATCACTGCAGCTGTTATGAGTAACTCATTATTTACAAGTCTTATTCTATAATTCCCCTTACCAAAGTCTCGTGCAAGGAATTTGAACTCCAAAAAAATCTCTTCAAAGTTAAAATATCAGCTGCTGGTTTCTGGATAAGCTCACTATAACCAGAAACTTATTAAACGTATTTGCAAGAGTTCAAAACCTACTTACAACAAAATAGTAATAATAAAACCTAGCCGGGTACAGTAACCACATTGCTAGTATTCGCCTAGATATCAAAACTATATGCTATTTCCTTTTCACTAACCTCAAAACCTTTTATAGGCCATCACTGAACCTAGTTTGGATTTCCCCTCTGTCTCTGCTTAGCCCACTTACAACTTCCCTTTCTGCCCTGAAGGGAAGCTGCCAGGCAGACATTCTCACCTCATTCAGTCTTAAGTATCTCACATTGGATGTTCAGCAGTGGGGCACAATTTTGCATGGATTTCTGTACTTCAGCTTAAGATTTCTAAAACTGGAATAACACCTTCATGTCTCACAAGGTATGGTGGCAGCAAGGATGGCTGGTGACACGAAGTGACAACAATGGAAAATAATGCCTTCAAAAAAGGCAGTCTCCTTTCAGGTCATGTGCCCTAAGGAAACAAACTGTTCTCTCCTTGTCTGCCTCCCTCCTTAATACTGTCTCTCTCCCATTCCTCCCAGCCCACCATGGTCTAGTCTGTATGCCATCCCGAACTTTTTGTTCCAAAACTACTCTTTTTGCCTAATTAGTTCCAGTCCCTGCTCCTCAAACATCTGATTCCAGTCCACTTTCATTTCAGCTACTCCCACTTTTCTTCAATTTTGTTCTTATTTCTAGCTCTCTCAGGCTGCTCTGGTGATCCATTTTCTTCTGGCCATCCTTGTCCCAAAATCCTTAACCCACTACCCCCCCCTAAATCCTTGACACACACACACTACAGATGTCAAAGACTTGGCCCTTACATTTTGCTTAACATGCTAGTCCCAATCTTCAGCAAACTCCTGTGATTTCCCTGCCATTTATTCCCAAACCTAGCACCTGTCCTTTGCCAACCTTTACATCCAGTCTGTGCTCCTACACCCGCATTGTCTCAATCCACCCCATCCTGCGTACGATATCCTGGTATACGATATCCTGGTATACGATATCCAGACAGTGGCAATGAGACCCAGGCCACGACGGTGTGGCAATAAACTACAGCTTCCTTTCTCAAGGCTTTTAGAATCGTAGAATCACCCAGGTTGGAAGGGGCCTTGAAGACCATTGAGACCAACCATTGACCTAACACTGCCAAACCCACCACTAACCCATGTCCCTCAGCACCACGTCTGCCCGGCTTTTAAATACCTCCAGGGATGGCGACTCCACCACTTCCCTGGGCAGCCTATCCCAATGTTTTTACACTCCTTTACCACGGCGATGATGATGTGGCAACCAAGCTCCGACCCGTCCGCGCTGCGCAGGGACGCCAAAAAAAAAAAAACCCCACCTGCCATCAGGGGAGCTCAAAAACCTCCAAGAGGTCTGAAAAG